>CAOKZL010000553.1:600000-926681 GCA_948472985.1 Iguana delicatissima | reverse complement strand
CAGACGATGCAGCCATACTCTCAAGAACACCCACTGGCCTTAAAAGAGCACTGTAAACCTTAGTTCAATATTGCAGGACAAATAAATTAGAACTCAATTATCAAAAAACTAAAATTATGGCCTTTACCAAAAGGCCTAAGAAACATTTGTGGAATATTGATGGCCATAAAACTGAGCAGGTTTCTTGCTTTAAATATCTGGGAGTAGCTTTACAAGCAAATGGTAGTTTGAAAATGCATGAGAAATATGCTGTGGATAATGCCAAAGAAGCTAATCGGCTATTCAAAAAAATTTTAGGTCAAAAGGAGGACAATTTATACCAGCAGCCCTCAAACTGTTTGAGTCAAAAGTGATTGTGCAACTCCTTTATGACACTCAGCTGGGTCCCTTTCAAAACTATGCACCATTAGAGCTTGTACAAACAAAATTCCTAAGAGCGATTTTTCAGACCCCCCAAGTGTGTTTCAAATGATACTCTAAGATTAGAGTCAGGCTGTATGAAAATAGAGGCTAGGATGTGGGTGATTACAATAAACTATTGGCTTAGATTGGTTTCTTCTTCTACTGGCTTTGTCTCTTTGGTGCTGAAAGATGGACTCCATTCTAGATGGAATCAAACAGTGGTTACTAAAATACAAAGCTTGGGCTTCTCTCTAGAATCCTTATGTAATTTGGGCTACGACAGAGCCAAAATGGCCATTAAACAAAGGACAGTGGACATAGAGTGTCAAATGGACCTTGGTATCTTTCATTATTAGTGATTCCAACAGATATGCTGCCATACCTATGAAATATTTAAATAAATTTGGAAATCCCTGAATACCAAAGAGGCTTTGCCTTGGCATGATGTAATACTTTGCCATCAACACTACTGGAAGGTAGATATTGGAAGATACCCTTCCTAGAGAGAAAATGTCCATGCAATAATGAACAAGTGGAAACTGTGGAACACGTACTTTTACAATGCCCATATTACAGGGATTTACAATTAAATCTTATTTCCCCCATTCTTAACAGATTTTTAGGCCACTTGGAACAGTTCTATGTCTCACTACTACTTTTAGATCATAACTCAGAGATATCTTACAAAGTAGCTAAGTTTTGTGCAAATGCCATTAGAATCCGGTGCAAGATGGTCAGTGACGTAGATTAGATAAAGGATAGATAAAGGAGGATTTTATGAGGATGATGTTGTATGCTTTATTCTTCTTTTTAACCAACTGACTATTTATATATACCAATTTGTCTTTTATTGATTGATTTTATGCTTATGAGGAAAATGTTATATGGTCTTATAGCCTTTTTTAACCAATTGATTAACTATATGTACTAAATAGTTTTTTACTGATTGATTTTATATGTTTTATGAGGATGATGCTGTATGGTTGTATATCTCTTTCTAACCAATTGATGTATCTTGTATCTTGTTTGCTCTCGTATACTGGTCTGTGACCGTAATAAAGTTGATTGATTGATTGATTGATTAGTTGTAATCTTCGTTTTATCAATATTCACTTTAAAACCTGATAACTTTAAAAGAATTTGGGATGGTATCATCAGTTGATCTACACTATTCAATGGGTCTTCTAATGCAAAAACAACATCATCCATGAATATTTTTAATTTAAATTGTTCTTTTCTAATTTTTATACCTCTTATTTCATTATTATTTATCACTATTCTACTTAGGCATTCTATTAATAAGATAAACAACAATGGTAATAGCTGGCAGCCTTGTCTTGTACCTTTTTCAATGTTTAAGTATTTGGATATGTTTCCATTCACTGTTATTTTTGCCTTTTGTGAGGAATAAATTGCTCTTATCCAGTTTATAAAATTTTGTCCCATATCCTTTTATCTACTGATGGTGTTGCCACAGGTGTTCCTGAATTAGTGCTTGTTTGTTACTTAAACATGCTGAGTGGCACAGACTCTCTCTCTGACATCGTCTTTCTTGCACGGTAAGCATTTGTGTTATCTCATCCTCTGATATTTGTTCCCTTTGCTCAAGCCCCTGCTGTTGCTTGTTATCTTCTCCTGAGCAAGCTTCTGGGGAAATTCCTGCCTCTGGAGAAACTTCTGCCTCAGATTCAGAATCCTCCTCCTCACTGCCAGGGTCACCAAGGTAGGGCATGACACTGATGCTCCAATCACTGGCAGAATGGACCTCCTTCTTCCCATACAGCTGATGCCAGATAAAATAACTTGGAGAAAGAGTTACAATCATGGCAGTAGTTTCACAATTGTGACTAAGTAGCAATCATGAATACAGAACAGTTACCTAGATTTACTCATCCATAACTGTTTCATACTCATAACTGCTACTTAGGATGTGAAAGTAGCACAGTAGTTTAGAGGGTAAAGGCAATTATCTCCTCCAATACCTTGCTGCTACTTCCCTCTGTTCCACTGGCTGGAATCTTTTTGATGGCATATCCATGCATAACCTAGGGACATACATACACCCCTCTTTTGGCCTTCTTAGGGCTACCTCTTTTGTGCAGCATTCCCTTCCAGCAGCTTTAAAGAGGATCCTACTGCCATCATCATTTACTAGTTATGGAGGGGAGAGGTTGAAGGAAGTGCCTAGGAAGCACCCAACCCTGGCTGAAGATAACTTCAGTTTTAGATCTACTCAAAGGAATCCTGGGATTGGTAGTTTGATGAGGGACTTGGAATTCTTTGCCAGAGAGCTCTAGTCCAAGGAGAGTACACTGCTGTGCTGTAGCAACAGAGAATTATTAGTCCCTCACCAAACTACAAATTCCGGGGTTGCATGGATAGAGCCATGGCAGTTAAATGGTATCAAACTACTATAAGTGCTCAGTGGAGATACACCACCAAAGTGTAATGGGATCTGGGAGTGGAAACTGGCTCTTTGTAGTTGCCTTCTGGTTGCCAGAAGGACGGTAGAATTACATGGGTAGAATGTAATAAGATAGGCAAGCAATAAGATAAGAATATAAGAAGATGATAACAATAAGATATCTTCTATCTTATTCATCTTCAAAAAGCAAAGGAAATCTGTGTTAGGGTCAGAGTGTCTTTACTCATCTGCAGAATAATGCATGTTTGTTTGGTTCATTGTGCCATGAGTTGACCAAATCCTGAGAGATTACTCAACTAAGATTTCATTAATCATGTGGGATAGCCTTATGTTAGAGCTGTGTGGCTAGCTTTCATTATGGTTTCATTGGCTGTATCTAGCAGTGAAAGTTTCATCCTTATGGAAAATGTGTATTCAGGTACAGATGGGCCATAGCATAGGAAGTCCAAAAGAGAGCATTAGAAATTTTCCTTATGAACAAAACCATACCAAACTTTGTTAGAACAACTTGATTAAAATGATGGGGCTTGGGGCCAGATACAATGGTTTGGTAACCAGAATTGGTCAGTCAGATGGCTATCCATCTCTGTTGGCAGGAGCTCCCAGCTTGCTTGCTTTCTGAGACTTCTCTAATTTCTTATGCACCCATCACAGGAATACCCTCAAGGAGTTCAGAATTTCCTTGACACACTATCCACATATTATAACAAACAGTTTCATAGACTGAGATCTTCATCCAGCTGGAACAACTAAAGAGCTTTAGTTTTACTGCATGTAGCTTCCACCACCACTGCCATCAGAATACAATATCAAAAACCATCCTGCTATACAGAACTGCACACAGGAATTCCACTAGATCCAGCCTCTACATGAATTAACTGTTCCAAGATCCATGCACGCCAAAGCTCAAGACAAGCCAGCTTTCACAACTGGCCATTAACAGAGGCCTTGGCAGAGAACTGCATTAGATGTTTGGCTATCAGCAAGTCCAGATCCATGATTGTTAATTAGTAAGTACATTGCAACCAGATGTGCAATGACCAACCTGTTCTCCAGGTGTCACAGTTTTGTGCAAAAATTGGTGTCTGTGTATGTGTTTTAAAAAGTAATAAACACTGGAAATAAATTAAGCTTTTAAAGGGGTTATTTTGCTGAAGACAGCCCAATCTTTTCTCTAGTGAGAAAAAAATACGCGCCAAGATTCCTGTTGGACTAATTACCCAACAGATTTTTCCATCGGTATTACTAAGCACACTGGTGCCAAGTGTAGTGTTTATGCACAGTATAAACTTGCAGTCTAATTGACTTCACCTCCTTGAAACTTAACACACTGAGGAACATCTGTGCCTGATGTTATTTTACGAAGTGCTGATTCCACTAGCAAAGGCGAAGGAAAGAAAGGTGGACACAGAACAATCTGCAAGTGCAGATTCTGTGTTTTGTACAGTGTTTTTAGAAGAAATTAGCTACAATCTTTTGCACACCAATCTGTTTCCCTAGAGGCTGTCTCAATGAAAACTATGAGACTAATGTAGTAAGAAAATGCATAAATGCATGTTAGGATTCATACCAGGGACTAAGTAGGTAGTCTAGAGTGGCCACTTTGTGCATCTTCAGTAAGGAGAACCCGAGACGACCCCAATTGGCATGAACATCTCACATTATAAATAAAAATGGAATGTATCTCAACAATGTTAAGAACACTGTGATCAAGTCACCAGTATGCTTGCTGTTCATTCTGTGGTGCAGATACAAATTGTGAATGGGCAGCTTAAATTTGGCCAGCATGTGTTAGTGATTTACACAGATGGAAGTTGGGCTGTGCACATGGAAAGGTTTTTGGGGACAATGAGTAACAGTCATATCCTAATGACAGTGGTATAAGCAGAGCTGCATGTGCAGGACAACTGCACATGCAGAAGTGCATCAAACTATATGAATCTGCATGTCCATGTTTATTACCTCAGTGCATTGCATATTGTAGTGGCAAACTAGGTTGTTAACTGTTCTCACTGACCATTACTGATGGTATTTAGAGTAAGGGATGTTTAACATATTGCTAGGCATTTACATCACACACTTTTTATTAATCTTTTAATTGGGCTTGAATTGGACATACATTCAAATAGAGGAGAACTTTCAACAGAGGCCATTTCCACATTAGACTGTTATAGCGCTATGATTGTACTTTCAACATCCTATGGAATCCTGGGGCCGGCCCCTCCCCAAACTGCAAACCCCAGGATTCCATTGGGTGTTGAAAGTAGAATCACAGTGCTGTAACAGTCTAGTGTGGAAATGGCTTGAGTATTGTCCTCTGGTGCCCTTTAAATAGAGTGAGGTTCTTTTTAAAACAGGGCACATGGCTCCTCTAAGGCAAGCTAACTTGGAAGTACACTTCACTGCATGCAGCTGGACTTAGTTCATGGTGAGCAGAATAGGTTTCCACTATAAGACTACATACTTACTTTAAAGTGAATGATCACATTGCAAACAAAAAAATAAAAAATAAAAAATGGAGAAATCTACCTGTGACAACATACCCTCCAACTGTCCTAATTTGGCAAGAACAGTCCCAATTAATCTTCTATAGTCTCACTTTTTCAGTGGCTTTAAAAATGTCCCACTTTCTCTTTCTTTCTTCTACTTTTGTTCTTTCCTCAGCTTACTTCAACTTCTGCAAACTGAGTTCCAGGTGCAATAGTAGCTTGCCTTCAATTAACTCACTAGAGGAAGAGGAGAGGAGGGCGTGGAATCATGCCCTTCCCAGTAGGCTTTGGCAAAAGCAAACTACTGCAGCTTCTCCAAGCTTGAGTGTTCTTCCTCATGAATAACTTTTGCCACCTTGACTACACTTTGATGGTGCATGGCCACACATATCTCAGTTTTCATCTGTGAAATGTTGGAGGGAATGTGACAAGGGGACAGAAGTTTGCATAAATTCTGTCACCTTGACTAAAGTGAGATGCACTATTTTTCTGTTTAACCATGGTGGACAAAGTACTGCATGAAGCCCACTTTTGTGCCCCCTGAAATAGTCCACCAGTCGCCAAATTCCGTCATAATCCAATTTATAAAAAACAATTGGCATGATTTGTGGGCAAATTTTGCCCCCAAGACATACAGAAAGCCCTCCAAACACATGAGAACATCAAAATACTCCACACGCACTCAGGAACCCCACACTACCGCCAAATGCCTCTGGTTTCCTCTCCAGTCCCTCTCAAAATGGTGATTGGAAGTGATGTGATGTCACTTCCTGTTGCCATTTTGAGACGAATATGTCTGGACTTTTGGGGCAGGTTGCAGTTTATGGGGGGTTAGGAAGGAATTGGTTCCAGGCCCCCACAGTGTTTCCTACTCTTGATTTAAACTACAGTGTGTGCTTCTACATTTCCACCTATGCACCTGAACTGAAGGCTTTCTCCATTCAGAAACAAAACAGCTAACATTTTAAAGGTAAATCAGTGAAATACTCTCTTTAGTCCAATGCTTTTCAATCTTCACTGGCTGCCACGCCAAGTTCAAATGCTGGTTTTAACATTTAATGTCCTAAACATTACTGACATATTCTGAAGGCCGTATTTAGGGGTCTTCATCCTGATGCCCCTACCAGTGGTGGGAAGGCAGATGGTGATAAGAGAAGGTTGTTGGTAACTGCCATCAAACTGACTTTGACTTATGATGACCCTATGACTAAGAAATCTCCAGGTTATCTGAGAATTAATCACCTTGCCCAGATCCCACAGACTCAGAATCATGGCTTCCTTGATTGAATCCATCAATCTGTGGCATTTTGGCATACATTGTAGAGGGAGGACTATATCAGCAAATAGATAAGGTGAGTATTATGGAGGTACAGCTTAAATAGCCAAGCCTCATCTTTCCCACATTGGTTCTCTGGATACACACACACCTCCCCCAAATGCTATTTTGTTTCAGAGCCAAAACGTAACTATTGGTTGCATCTGCAGCAGTGCCTCACAAACAGCACAGCTCCTACACACACGGTGAGAGTCAGAGAATGTCCAAACAGAAAGGCAGCTGAGAGCAAACAAATCCAAAGGGGCAAATCCAAACCGTAGTCCAAACAGGCAGAGTTCCAAGACAACCAGATCCAAAAGCACAGGGTTTCAGGGCCAAAGAAACCAGTTACTGACCCTGAGAGGAAAAGCCAGCTGGAGCCCTCTTTTACCTATGGCTGCTGCTGCCACAGGTGTCCCCTTATTAGGGCTCATTTATTATTTAAACAGGCCAAGCGACACAAGCCCTCCCTTGTGTCTCTGCTGCAAGGTAGATGTGTCAGCTATGTCTTCTTCTATTTGTTCCCCTGGCCCAGGCCCTTGGTGTTGTTGTGTATTAACTCCCTCTGGACCAGCTTCTGGGGACACTCCAGCCTGTGCGGAAGCCTCTGCTTCAAAGTCAGAATCCTCCTCCTTACTGCCACAGTCTCCAAGGTAGAGCATGACACTGTTACTCACAGAATCTCTGATTCAGGCCATTTCCACCCTACACTGTTCTAGTGCTATTATTCCACTTTCAATATCCTGTGGAATTCTGGGGTCTGTAGTTTACTGAGGCTAAAGAGCTCTCTGGCTGAGAATTCTAAATACCCTTCCCTAAACTCCAAACCCCAGGATTCCACAGGATGTTGAAAATGGAACAATAGCACAAGAATAGTGTAGGATGGAAATGGTCTCAGTCTTCTCCATTGTTCTCTTCTCAGCACTAACTTGTTCCTATCTAGGAAGGGAATAAGGATCAATCATCCTCCCTGATTATCTTCTAACCATCTTCAGTCATTTACTTGTATCAAGAAGGGATCTTCTAGGTATTAACTCCCATGGAGATATATCACTTATCCCTTTCCTAACAAAAGATGTGTCATTAAGGGACCCTCCAGCAGTACTCCGTGGCTCCATTAATATTCTTCAGTCCAAACTCCCGATTTCATAACACCATAGATAGAAAAGAGGATCTTAAAAATGTATTTATCAGCTAACCCACTAGGTGGCACTGCTGATGTGAGAAACATTTTGCAACATTGTCAAGTGAACTGGAGTGCTTCCAAATACCAAAAACTAAACTAAACTAAACATAAATTAATCGTATGATGTGAAAAGAATTACTTTCTTTTGTCTCTCTTGAATCTCAAATTCCTTGTGTGTTTGCAAGTCTAGGTATGACAAGAGAATAAGTCCTTGTTAACATCATGGACAAATATTAACAGCTGTCCAGTGGCATGAAAGAGTTAACTTGTATTAGTGACCTCGTTGGATACTCCTTGCATTTGCTTTGCAGTTTGAGGCTAGGAAAAGATAGGAAGGCTGAGAATGGATTAAGGGACTGATTTTTTTTTCTCTGTTGCTAACCCACTTGCAAAGTTCTCATAGCTATGTGGGTGGGGGAAATGAGTCATGCTTGTACATTTTGATTTGCTTTGTCTGCTTCTGCACTGCATTACCCTTAAGCGCCATCGACCTTGGCAGGGGATCTGAATGCACCAAGTGCCCAATATATCCAGTGATGAGGACTGATTGCTACCCTGTAAGATGATATATTAACAAACCAGCTAACTAATATGAGAATCATTGAAACACAAAGGCTTAAATCCTGTTGCTGTTCTTCATTAAAGTAGACCCATTGAATTAATGAGATTTATCTACATATTGACTCACAATTCAGGGCTTTTCTGCACTACACTGTTATAGTGCTATTTTTCTGCTTTCAACATCCCATGGAATTCTGGGGTTTGTAGTTTACTGAGGTGGAAGAGCTCTCTGGATGATAATTCTAAATGCCCCTCCCTAAACTGTAAACTGCTGAAAGTGGAATAATAGCACCATTACACTGCAGCATGCAAAGGCCCTCAGTACTTGATTTAGTGGCTTTATCTAGGATACCAGTCACAGTTTATCTTTACATACTCATTTATAGAAAATCTATTGAAATCAATGGAAGTGCAATTAGTCATAATTGACTTCCGTTGTTTGAGAGCCAATGTAGTGTAGAGGTCTGACTGTTGGACTAGGAGCCTGGAAGACCAAGGTTTGGGTCTCCACTCATCCATAGAAACCACTGAGTGATCTTGGCAAGTCACACTCTCTCAGCCTATGATAAAAGCAGTGGCAAATCTCCTCTGACTAAATCTTGACAATGCTCCCCCCAACAGACCATAGGGTTGCCATAAGTCAGAGTGGCTTGAGGGCACGTAACCTTAGGCCTCATTGATACAACAGAATCCCTTGATAAAGATATTTACACAGGCTGCCCTCCCTTGATTTAGTGTGTGAATAAAGACAAGCTCCTAACTGGGTTCAGGAATATGGATAATTCTGTTTTTAAAACCATATAAAGGTGTTGTCCTCAACACATTTTGTAGCAATATGTTCCACAGCTAGTTTGTGTGTAACTTGTGACAGTCAGTCAGCCGAACTCCTATACAGGCTTGGTATATGATTAAAATAGGGTAATACCAGCGCCAGCATACATTGCTTGGAGTTCCTTGGCGGAATAGACAGCTAATGAGTTATGATTCTGTGACTTAGCCTTGGGCATCCTGCTGTGACTACAAATGGGATATAAAAAGGATGAAATCAAATCTAAAAACTCTATTCCATCCATTCTTCCAACTCACAATCCTAACTCCTTTTTTCACATGCAGAAACTGCAAGGTTATGTTGTAAAGAGCCTTCCTTTTTTAAGACATTAAATACTAAATCAGTACCACTTTATAGTCTCTATTATTGCCATTCAGCCTTTTGTGTGAACCAAAGCAGCAGATGTTAGTACTTACGTACACATAGCCCTGGTGAGGGAGAGGGGTGATTACAACCACAGCTTGCATCATACCTGCATTCCTTGTTGATGTAAATCTCTCTGACTAGAATTCCCTTCAAGCTCTCTGCCAATATCATTTTTGCTTTGAGAAAATCCTTTTATGTTTATGTTATCATGGTCACTGTACTAAACATATGGGTTTTGTGATAAACTGCAGCCTTCCAGAATCTAGAACAAACATTTCTCAAACTGAGGTGACGTTTGATGCTTCAAAAGTTATAGAGGGATAAATATCACTGTGTCAAGAAAATCTCATGATAGGTCCACTCCGGAACAACTTGAAGGCACATAACAACAAAATATCACCACCAAGGGATTCTGTTGTACTTCAGATCAGTGGGATTTGTTGTTATTATGAGCCCTTAAGCTGATTCTGATTAAAACAACTCTACCATGAGGTGAGGTAGGTGTTTGGTAAGATTTATTCAGAGGAGGTTTGCCATTGTCTTCCTCTAAGGCTGAGAGAATGTGACTTGCCCAAGGTCACCCAATGTTTCTATGACCGAGAAGGGATTTCAACCTTCGTCTTCCAGAATCTTAGTCTAACATTCACTAAAACTATTCTATGCTGGTTTCCCCAGAACATGCATGTTGCAGTTGTGGTTGTCATTTTGTGCCCTTGAAGTCATTTCCAACTTATTACAACCGTAAGTCAAATCTGTCCTGGAGTTTTGTTCCGAGAAGGTTTGCCCTGCCTGAAGTCAACCCATGGGTTTCCATCCCTGAGTGGGGATTCAAACCCTGGTCTCTCAGAGTCCTAACCTCACATTCAAACCATGACAACATGCTGGCTCTCCCAGCATGTTTACAGAATTAAGTACTTCAATATTGTGAAGATAAATAAATGTGGTACCATGTGAGCTGCATGGAGAAAGGAGGGATAAAAATGCAGTTATTGGTGTGGCTAATGGCTGTGGCTAAACTTAAAAAAAATTAATTACAAGTCCTACCTTTCTTCCTCATGGTTGACCCATCCAGCCCACCCATCCCATGATAACAACAGCCCTGTGAGGTCAGTGAAAAGATGAATCTGCTTCTAAAGTCCAAACTTTAAATAACTAGACAAAGTGGTTCAGCACCTTGGAAATTTCCTTTATTGTTCAGACTAAGACTGGGTGTGGATTCACCACTTTGTTGTCGTGTGCCTTCAAGTTATTTCCATCTTATTGCAGCCCTAAGGCAAACCTATCACAGGGTTTTCTGGGGCTGAGGGTGTGTGACGTGAACAAGGCCACCCAGTGGGTTTCTCTGGCTGAGAAGAGAATCAAACCCTGGTCTCCAGAGTCATAGCCCAGAGCTCAAACTGCTACACTATGCTGGCTCATCATCTCCAGTATTCTGCATCTGCTACTTAGTTAAATGTACTTCTCTTGGCCCTACCTCCCCTCAGACCTGACAGAAATGTCATTCAGTTGTGCTCTGATCACGGGCAGAAAAGGACCTCCTTCCCCCCATGTGGCTGATGCCCAGAAAAGTAGGTTTGAGGAGGAGTTATAATTGTGGTAATAGTGTCAAAATTGAGACTAAATAGCGCTTGTGAATATGGAACAGTTATAGATGAATAAATCTAAGTAACTGTTTTGTATTCAGAATTGCTAGTTTGTCACAATCATGACACTACTGCTACGATCGTAACTCCCACCAAATCTATTTTACTGGGCATCAGATGCATGGGATTTCTGCTGATGCCTGGAGCATGGGCAAATGATGTTCCTGTCGGGTTTGGGGTTGTTAGGCAAGGAGAAGTTATTAGCTAAGTCTACTTGTTTTATATGTTCTTTTAATTGGTGTTATGGCTCCAATTTATTGTTACTTAACTGAGTATACAGGTTTCTGGCCCATATTTATATTTTACTTACCTTACTCACTGGATTGAGGCAGGGAGCAACAACAAAAACTGGACCCATAACACCAGCTAAAAGAGCATATAAAACCAGCACATATGCAAAATCATCAGTATGCACTTTAAAATTCATAATTTAAAAATCTTCTGGATAAGAAAGATCTCACTGCCATAGTAATTTAAAATCCAAAGGCCTGCCTAAATAAAAGACCTGTGCCTGCCAGCAGAAACAGAGTAAACAAGGAACCAGCCGAGCCTCCTGTGAGAAGGAATTCCACAACTTGGGAGCAGCCACTGAGAAGGTTCTCTCTTGCTAGTCATAACAGGACAGAGGGAAAGCCTTCCCACAAAGATCTTAAAAGTCAGGCAGGCTCAAAGAAGGAGAAGCTCATGGCAGAGTTTGGAAGTAAGAAGATGCATGTAAGATAATTACTTGTTAACTCATTCCATTGTGGTTAACAATGGTGTAATCAAGTTACTTTTCAAAAGTAATGTAGTGGCCAGAATCCTGTGGGTGCCTTCTGAATGCACACATTACCCCACAGAAGCCCTTGGACATTTTTGTCTGATGAAGAACAACTGTATCCAGGCCAAGACTGTGGAAATTGTGCATGGATGTTCATTGCACATGGATGCATGTTGTACACCATTGTACATAGCTGTGCACCATCCATTGTATCTGAAAATACATATGTTCATTTGGTTTTACAACCTCACAATTTACTAATAAGGTGGCATTGTGCAATTGCCATCTAACACCATGAGCATAAACTTACACTCTGTCTCCTCAGCCAGTCACTGACTTATAGGGAGACCTGAAACACTTGTACACATTCTCCCTCAAACTGCCACATTGCAAGAATGTTGTGAATATAAAGTCTGGTGGGGTAACATGAGATAGGAGGAATAAATTGTACAGGAGCACAAGCAGAGAGTTTTTTTCCAGGAGGCGGTTATCTTCTATTTGACCTAGCGTGGGGGCAGAGAAGTAACCAAACCACTTCTGAAAGGGTCAGAAAGTGGAACCCTGAGTGGAGAAACAGATCTTTGTGCTAAGGAGCAAAAGGGGTATGCGTGAAAGCTCTACTGGTGAACACTGTGGTGTTTTGAAGGAAATAGTTAAATATCTTTAAGAACTTATTATCTTGATTGAATATTTTCAAAACCACAATATCTTTTTCCCTGTTTTTTATTTTAATAAAGATTTCATTCTAATTTTTTTTAATAAGTTCTGCCTCAACAGAGTATTTTCTACAGTTTTACCTTTATAACACACTACCACAAGTTATCAATCCCTTTTGGGAGTAACCATTGATGAACTTTGCCCTTTTCCTACTAAGGTTGTAAGTTTTAGGGAAAGCAAAGTTGTAAATAAATGGAAGGGAGGGAGCCAGGGTGTGATAGTAAGATTAAAAGGGGTGCTGCTACTCTAGTGAGGGAACAAAAAAAGCAGGCCTGGTTTGTCTGTTCCCTGGGCTAGCCCAAGCAAGCCTTCCTTTACTTTCCTCTTCCCCCCTCCCTCACATGATACTACTCAACACCTTCTTGGCCTCAGTCTTCTCCCAAAATAAAAATTGTGTTCTACCTGGAGAAAATGGAACAAATTATGTAATATGGGCAATGCAGTGCAGAATAGGTAAAGAGGTAGTACAGGAATACCTGACTACTCTAAATGAATTCAGGTCTCCAGGGCCAGATGAACTACATCCAAGGATATTAGAAGAACTGGCAGTACTTTCAGAACCACTGGCAATAATCCTTGAGAGCTCCTGGAGATCAGAAGAAGTCCCAGCAGACTGAAGGAGGGCAAATGTTGTCCCCATCTTCAAAAAGTAGAAAAAAGAGGACTCAAATAATTACCACCCAGCCAGCCTGACATCAATACCTGGAAAGCTTCTAGAGTAGATCATTAAACAGACAATTTGTAATTACTTAGAAAGGAATGCTGTGATCACCAAAAGTCAACATGGGTTTCTCAAAAATAAGTCATGCCAGACTAATTTTATCTCTTTTTATGATGGAGTTACAAGTTTGGTAGATGAAGGGAATGCTGTGGATGTAGCATATGTTGATGTCATTAAGGCCTTTGACAAAGTTCCCCATGATATTCTTGCAAAGAAGCTTGTGATTGAACCCAGAGGGTGCTCACCAATGGCTGTTTTTCATTCTGGAAAGAAGTGACTAGTGGAGTGTCACAGGGTTCCGTCCTGGGCCCAGTGCTATTCAACGTCTTTATCAATGATTCGGTTGAAGGAATAGAGGGCCTGCTGATCATATTTGCAGGTGATACCAAATTGGGAGGGGTTGCTAATACTCCAGAGGACAGGATCAAAATTCAAAATGACCTTAATAGACTGGAGAGATGGGCTAAAGCTAACAAAATTAATTTCAACAGGGAGAAATGTAGAGCACTACACTTAGGAAGAAAGAATGAAATGTACAGATACAGGATAGGTGATACCTGGCTTGAAAACAGTACGTGTGAAAGGGATCTAGGAGTCTTAGAGGATGACAAGCTGAATATGAGTCAAGAGTGTGATGGGGCAGCTAAAAAAGCCAATGCAATTCTAGGCTGCATCAATAGTATAGTGTCAAGATCAAAGGAAGTAATAATACCATTCTATTCTGCTTTGGTTAGACTTCACCTGGAATACTGTGTCCAGTTCTGGGCAACACAATTCAAGAAAGATATTGATAAGGTGGAACATGTCCAGAGGAGGGTGGCCAAAATGATGAAGGCTCTGGAAACTATGCACTACGAAGAGTAGCTTAGGGAGCTAGGTATGTTTAGCCTGATGCAAAAAAGGTTAAGAGGTGATGTGATAGCCGTGTTTAAATATTTGAAGGGATGTCATGTTGAAGATGGAGCAAGCGTGTTTTCTGCTGCTCAAGAGACTAGGACATGGAGCAATGGATTCAAACGACGGGAAAAGAGATTTCACCTAGACATCAGGAAGAACAGTTAGAACCATTTGGAATGGAATATGCTGCCTCAGAGTGTGATGGAATCTCCTTCTTTGGAGTTTTTTAAACAGGCTGGATGACCATTTGCTGGGGTTGCTTTCAGTGTGTGTTCCTGCATGGCAGGGGGTTGGACTTGATGGCCATTGTGATCTTTTCCAATTCTACAATTCTATGATTCTATATACTATGTACAGCTGTTCCTTAGACTGTTAGTGAACACAGAGAAGACTCTGCTCAAAACAGTTTACTTTCTGTCACATATTAGGAGAAAGGCAGGATACGAATCAAATAAATAAATGGCATTAATCTAAAACTTGACAAAAGGCAAGAAGAGGTAAAAAAGGGAAGACAAATTCAGTTCAATTATCCATAATTATAGCATGATCCACTGAATACTTCTCCAGCAGGAAGTCATGCTGTGTTATTTGACATCTGTTCTTAAGAAAACACGGAGTATGGAGACTGTTTTGAACTCCCAGAATTCTCCAGCCAGCATCGGGAGGGGGAGGGAAATACCAGTAAATTTTGGGAATTGTAGTCCAAAATTTCTCACACACACACACACACACACACACACGGGAGACATCACTGGTCCCTTCTGGATGGGAAGTTCTATAAAAGTCTTCCTGTTTGACCTGGGACTTTACTTTGGCAATGACATTGTCCTGGCTCCAGTTTTCTGTGTGGACCATGAGGAGATTCCTGGACTCAATTCTGATAGCTGCCTACAGTTGAGCACTGGCACTGCTAGATGAAATGTATCACATAATGCAGGAAGGAGCCATTGGAGCCTCTGCAGATGTTATTGGAAAACAACTCCCATCAGCCCTTATCAGCATAGCCAAAAGTGAGGGGTAATGGGAGTCTTACAATATCCAAAGAATCACTCAGCCACCAGCCCTAACAGTGATTAGCCCTAACACCCCTAATGAGGTTGGTATTACTGAGGAGGAGTTTAAGGGTTGAGATCCAATGTAGTCTCAGCACAGTAAAACTATCTTCTCATAGGGTAATGCTGTGTTAACACTACACTCTCATAATTCACTAGGTGAAGAGAGAAGCCATATGGGTGATTAGCAGAGACCAAGAAGCTGTGAAATCATTTGGTAGCAGGGAAAACCAAGGCAGGTAGAGGGCCATGTAAAGAGTAGTCAGGATCTAGTTTCAGGGATCTAGAAAGTAGGACCGAGGCTCTGAGCTAGCTGGTATATGTGATAGATATTGCTTCTAGCATTTGATGAGTGTTTGTTGCCTGCCTTATCTAGGCAGGCTGGTGGTTCAGTGAGAATGGCTGGGACAGCACCAACTGAGCTTCCCAGACACTCTACTATTGCCATCTCAGAGGGAAGCATGACACACAGTCCTTATACTGAATACCACCGTAGCACAATGTATGAGAAACAGTGAATGTGCACAGGTGTCACTTTATTACACAATGCACAATCCACAGAGGCAGTAGGCAATGCACAAGACATATTGCACATTGACACACAACTTTAGATGTATTATTGTTCAGCTGCAATGCTTCCTCATGTGGAACTCTGCTCCTGCCACCATCAGCTGGATATGGCCCTTCTGCATTGTCCTAAAAAGTAATGGCTTACGTCTGGACTATTTGAAAAGCCATATCTCCCCATATGAACCTGCTAGAGCCCTAAGATCTGCAGGAGAAGGCTTTCTATCGGTCCTGCCACCATCCCGGGCTTGACTGGTAAGGACATGCGAGAGCACCTTCTCAGTGGCTGCTCTCACCCTATGGAATGCTCTTCTACCGGGAGGTCAGGCTGACCCACTCCCTGCTTGTCTTTTGTAGGCAGGCAAAAACATTTCATTTTAAGCAGGCCTTTAATGAGTGAGCTGGAAACCTTTTACTTACTTATTAGCTGTTTTCAAAAATCCGTTGTAAGTTTTATAATTTTATATGTCTTTAAATGTTTTATTTATATGCTTTTAATGTTTTTTAACCTTTTAGAAGCTGCCTTGAATCCCACCTTGCAAGAAAAGGCGGCATATAAATTCAATAAATAACCACCACCACCACCACCAAAACAGTAATTCCACATGTGTAGCACAACTTACCCCCATGTGTGTCACCAATAGGATTCAGACCAAGGTGACCTTAGACCTTGATTTGCAAGCTAAATTTAATTGGCTTGACCTCTGGTGACTCCTTGGCTCTGCCTCTGTCCCACCAGCCCCACTGACCATCAGCCACCACTGATAATGGGGTGGTTGCATGGAATCACATCTATGTATCTCACTATGTCCTCCTTAGGAGATGAGGAAGGAAGGCTGCTACACCTCCCATATCACCCCTGGCTCTTGTTTTCCACCAACTGCTATGTCTTCACAGCTGTGCCTCTTAATTGAATCTGTACTTTTAATTCGGCACCTATAAATGTTAATGGACTTCTTTAACACTCCCTTGCTGGAGATCTTATTGTGTGTAGTAACCACGGCAATCACATTTTTATTGGTTTGGCCCTTCTGGAGGTAGCCATGAAATTTCCAGTTAGGACTGGTAGACCTTTGAGGATTAGCATTAGTGATACAGCAGCAGTGGGGAAGTAAAATGTGTTGAGAGATTCAGGCATCTCCACCAAATGAAAATGTAGCTTGAATTAATGGAAGCAATTTAATTCAGAATATCACTGGAGTATAGTATTTTTTTCAAGTTCATTTTTGAAAACAGAATTTATTACAGAGCTTTGCATTCCTTAACTCATATTTCTCTCCACCCCAGGGGATTGTTCCTATGGGGATGACCGTATCACCAAAATCAGGCCTCTGTAACTGTGAATTAATTGATTAGCAAATGAGTTGATCTTTAATTTCACTAATACCAAATTAAATGAACAAAGTAGCTCTTACAAAGAGTTTCTTCCATCTAATCTTATGTATATACAGCAAGTTCATTTTCCACATGTGGATACCCATGTAAACATAAGAGCACCACTAGCACAACAGAAGTCTTACGAGTTACTTGAAGTAAAAAAAGATATGTTTTTCCAAAAGATAAAACAAATGCTTAAAAATATTAAGGGAGAATCAAAAATAGCCCAAGGTCTGAGTGTACCCTGTGGGCATGGAATGATAACTGGTGAGAAGATGAGTGGAATCTCATAGAACAGTACACTTCATGCTAACTGATGTGAGGGACCAGCAGTTCCCTCCCTGCATGTGCCAGGGACCAGTATCACATTTGTGCCTATTGGCTTCTTTCTGTGAAGCTAGCCAGGGACTGGCAGCCAAGGACCAGTCCACTGGGCCCCTACTTTGTATAGCACTGCATCAGAATATATCATGCCTAGCTAGCTAGCTTATTGCTTGGCTGACTGAAGCTGGAAGGCAAGTATGCAAGATAGCAATAAAGTATTGCAGGTCTTGCTTGTATGACAGACCTGAGATTCTGGCCCTTTCCACACGAGAAGAGGAATTCGCGTAGTGACTGTTCCGGCTGGTTTTTACCGGGTTTTTTTGTATCCGCGCTAATGCACGCTCTCCATTCATACGTCTTATGTTTGATCCGGCTTAGCGCGGTTTCAGAGATCCACACGTTGCCGTCCTGACCACCCCCGCTATTAACATAACCTCGCCCACTATGGCTGTGATAGGCTGATTTCGATTTGAAGAAATGGCGTGTTGCGTCGGGTACGTACCCGCGCATGCGCGCACGTACGTATGCAAGGTCCTCCCCCAACGCCTCCCGCCCTTCCGCCGCCATCCCCCACCTCTGGCTAGTGCGTTGGTTGGTGCCGGTCGTTGTGCTTCCTGCTTCGCCGATTTTCTGGCTTGTTCGTGGCTTTGCGATGGAGGCCGAGGTTCTTGATGACCTGGTCAGGTTCCTGGGGCCCCTTTGTCGCGGTCCTGGGTGTAGTGGTGGCCACCATGCAAGAACAATGGGCCAGAGATCGAGCGAGGAGGTCCAGGCTCCATCGCTACGATGAGGAGGAGGACGTTTTCATGCGCCCCTTCTGAGAGGACACTCGCGGCGTCTCCCACGCCCCAGAAGGTGGTGGGTCAGGGAGAGGATGCGGAGGACATGGTGGGCTGAGGAGCTGCTTGCTAAGTGGGACGATGACCAGTGGCTCTACCACTTTCGCATGACGAAAGCCACCCTCTTCGAGATCGCCGACCGTCTGCGTCCCACACTTGAGAGGAAAGCCACAGAAATGCGTCAACCCATATCTGTGGAGGGAGAGAGTGGCGATTACCGTGTGGTGGTTGTCAACGCCGCTTATATATCGCAACGGCGAACACCTTCGGCTTGGCGATCTCCACAGTCGCTGTGATTGTCATTGAGGTGTGTCTGGCGATAGAGCAGGTCCTCCTGTCGTCCACCGTTTCCCTTGGAGACTATCGCAGAGTGAGTACTCTACATCCATCCGCCCTCTCTCCCTTCCGCTCCTTCCCCGCACCCGACGTCTCCCGGTGACGCTATTTCAGCCCAGACCGGTTCCGCCACCATCCCTGCACTGGCCACGCCACGCGCGCGGCCATCCGCGGCCCTCCGTCCCCCCTCCCCACCTCCATCCACCCTTCCCCCTCCCGCCCTCTCTCCCCTTCCCGTCCTTCCCCCGCGCCCCGACGTCTCCCGGTGACGCTATCTCAGCCCAGACCGTTCCGGCCACCATCCCTGCACTGGCCACGCCACGCGCGCGGCCATCCGCGGCCCTCGCTCCCCCTCCCCACCTCCATCCACCCTCTCCCTCTGCCCTCTCTCCCCTTCCGTCCTTCCCCCGCGCCCCGACGTCTCCCGGTGACGCCATCTCAGCCCAGACCGGTCCCTCCGCTATCCCTGCACTGGCCATGAAAGGAGTAATGTTTGTTTTTTGTGTTGCCACCCATTGCAGGTCATGGATGGATTCCATCGCATGGGATTTCCCCAATGCATCGGCGCGGTTGATGGTACACACATTCCTGTGCGGCCACCAAAAGGAAGAGGGGAAGAGTTCGTAAACCGCAAGAGCTCCTTCTCCATTCTCCTGGAGGGGGATGGTGGACCATGAAGGACGCTTTTTGGATATTGTCCTTGGCTTTACGGGCAGAAACGTATGACGCGTTTGTTTTCCGTCACTCCTCCTTGTGGCACGCCATGGAGGCTGGACGGTATGTTCCTGGAACCTGACCATCACCATAAATGGCGTTTCCATTGGTCCAGTCATCCTCGGAGATGCAGCGTACCCCCTGTCAAGGTGGTTGATGAAGCCATACGGAGTGCATGGACCCAAGGAAGTTGGCTTACAACAGGGTTTTCAACCGCTGTCGGAACGTGGTGGAGCGGGCCTTTGGAAGGTCAAGGCACGGTGGGGCTGCCTCTCAGCTCCCCTAACCGTGTCCAAGAGTAATGACCTTCCCGTTATATCCGCCTGCGTGGTCCTCCACAACATCTGCGAGTCAAAGGGCCACATCCTGCACCCCTTGCTCCCCCCACCTCTGCGCCTCCTACAAACACGGGATGACTTCACTGACTCCCTCCGCCAGGAGGCTCCATGAAGGGAAACAGTTAGGAATGCCATTGCAAGCCTTATTGCTGAGGACAATGTTCAGTCTAATATTTGTAGTTTTCTCCCTTGTTTGTAATTGCAATTAGAAGGTGTTTTGCCCCTCCCTGTTGTAAAGACTTTCCCCTTTACAAATAAACTTTACACTGCTTTTGTTGCAAAAATAACAGGGATTGCTTTTATTATTTCAAAAACACAAAAACAACATGAATGGCAAACACTAGTACTGACTTCAAAGGAAAACAAGATATATGGCAACTCCCCTTTCATAGGAGAAATAGGAAACATATAACTTTAAACAGTTAGATAATGGATACTGCTAACAAGTAAACGGGGCCATATTTGTACCCATCCAAATGGGCAGGTAGGTGGGGAGATGCATTTCTCAAGGGCTGTACCTGTGGCAGGGTCTCTTGACCCTTGGGAAATGTCGTCTTGCCACCTGCTGCTGGGAGGAGGTCGATGGGTTCTCCCTCATTGCAAGGCTCTGGCCTGGTTCGGGCTCAGTTTGTTCGGAAACCACACTGCCATCATTCCTGGGGAGGATGGCAGCATTTCTTGCATTCACTGCATCCCTCACGCGGACATAACCCTGATACATTCTCTAAGCAGGGAGAGCAGCTCCCTGCGTCTTCTGTCGCTGTGGTACTCTCATGCTGGAACTCCCTGGCACGCATGTCCCTGTTGAGCTCCTGCTGCTCCCGTATGAGATCCATGGTAGCTATGGTAGCAGCGGGAAGGTTCTCACTACGCCCCGCTGCAGTGGTCCTATGGCGCGACATGCGTAGTCTGGACCGGGGAGACAAGCCCGCGGCGGTAGTGCTGCGTGTCACCTCTGCTGTACCGTTGCTTGCCTCATCTAGGGAGAGTGAAAGCAAAACGGAAGTAGCATTGTACTGGTTAATGGGATGTGATTTTAGAAACGCAACACGACATTCCTGTGAGGGCCGCACAAAACTGCATGCCGGGCAGCGGCAAAGCCAATCACATCTCTCATCATCCCATGTAACATCACCTCTCGTGTCACATCTCACTGAGGAGTGACAGCCACAGCGAATACTCAACTTTAGGAGAAATGTGTGCAGGGAGAAGGGAAGCAACAGGAACCGTGCATGCAAACAATTATTTATAGTTCTAGTTCATGGATCCTGCTCTACTGTGCAGACACCTAGGTTGACTGTTGTGCAAAAGGTCCAGCAGGAGGGTTCCTGTACCTTCCGGCCAACACCTCTAGTGCTATGGTGACAAGGTGTGGAGTAAGGGTGGTGGTTAAAAACTCACCTGTACCAGTGGTGCTGTCATTTTCCGCTCTAGATGTCCCGGGATGAACTGGCGTGTTGCTGGTGTCGTCCATGCCTGCATCAGGGGATAGGTTGCGAGGTGTGAAAGAACAAGTCCGCTGAGAATGCATTCTGCATGGCTCCCGGCGGCCCCCCTTCCGGCCTTCCCCCTCCCCATTGACCTATGCACATTGATATCCAGCTGGAAGGGACCAGGAACATACTGCGCGCCGTTTGTACTGTCCCCACACCGTTAGCATACCCAGAGACCCACAGGAATCCAAGAGTTCAGACAACTTGGCCGTTTTGGGAGCAAAAGGGCTTGCTATTGAGTTACAGAGTAAGTAGTGATGCAGGAATTGAAAGGTAGGTAGCATGCACATTGCAAAAGCATTCTTTCCGCTTCATAGCAGCCATGCCCAAGGGCTATTGCGACCCAGGGAGATAAAGCGAAGCTTATACGTTTGTTGCCACACTAACAACCTGCCTTACCTGATGTCTCCGCATCAGAGGTATCCGGGGAATCCCCAAAAAGCTCCTGGCTATGGGCACGCTCTGGAGCACAAAAAGGGAAAGGAATGGGTGGAATTTCCATGCATAGATGGTGATACAAAACCAAGATGAGGGTACCCCTCTTAACATTCATACCTTCCTGATGCTCAGCAGCCCCCTCCACTCCGTGATCCCCTGTCCTCTGCAATCTGGTGTCCTCTATGGACCCTTGGTGGGTGTGCACCCGCGTACCACCCCAAAATTCGCGACAGCTCCTCGAAGTAAGGACAGGTAACCCGGGACAAGCCTGTCCTTTTATTTGCAGCAACCGCATGATGGTAGTCCAGCCGCATCCGCTTGGTTTTTTCTTCCTTGTGTGGCATTCTTCCGCTGTTCTTTTGTGCCCTCTTCTTTCCATTTCCCTGGCTATTTCTTCAAATATTTCGATATTGCGGTAGCTTTCGAAGATCCGCCTGGGCACTTTGTTCGCCCCACTTCAAGGATACTCTTTACCTCGGAGTGGCGCCACGCGACCCCCCTGCCTTTTGCCCTGCTTCTCCTCGGGTTGACCTCACCCTCTCCAGGGCTGGACACATTTCCCTGGCTTGCATCTTGGTAATTCCATAGCCACCTTCAACAAAACTCTTCCGCAAAGTTTGGCTGACCACGAGGTTGCTAGTTCCGAGTAATGGTTTCCTCCTTGTCGCCCCAGCGCAGTTTCTCCCAGCGACGCTTCGCACATGCGCAGCGGCCACCAGGACTGTGCCGCCGGCACCCCCACAGGAAGGCGGTGGAACTGCAGCCTTCCTGTGGGCGTGTCGGGGCGGAAGGTAGGAGAGATTAGGAGAGTGGAGGAGCGTGAGAGTTTTTTGTTTTTTAGATACTTTTATTAGAATAGATAGAGAGAGAGAGAGAGAGAGAAAGATAGAGAGATAGATAGAGAGATAGAGAGAGAGAGAGAGATAGAAAGATAGATAGAGAGATAGATAGATAGCTAGATAGCTAGATAGAGAGATAGAGATAGGAGTGTTAGAGAGGGGAGAGAGAGAGAGAGAGAGAGAGATGGAGCGTGAGGGTGCCCTCTGTAGATTTCGAAACCAGGGAGATGCTGGCTATGGTCGAGTGGTGCGGAGGGGTCAATGTACCTCCCGTAGTACAAATGCCCCAAACAGGGAGTACTACGAGACCATAGCCAAGGGGGTTGTCACGGCAGGGGTTCGACCGGACGGCCGCGCAGGTCAACTCCAAATTCAAGGCCATCAAGGCGGCGTTCTACGAATGCATGGAACGCTTCAATGGCCCCCACCCACCCCATGCAGCCAAGCCTCCCTGACTTCCGCACCATGCTGCGGCTGTGGAAGTCTGCCGGCGCCCCTCCTGGCGTGGCCGCAGAAGAGGACGTGAGTACCCTTGACAACCATCCCCCTCCCAATGAACAAGTAGCCATGGTCAATCAAACGGTGGGGGGTTCCCTGGGCTCCCCCATTATGTGAGCACACACTGACAGCAGCATGTGCCACTTCCCTTCCCAGGTGCCAGACGCCGTGCCACCAGGCGGAATGTTGATGTCGCCGGGACCCCAGAGAGGGAAGGCAAGTGTAATACCTCCAGTTCTTATGAGACTCCCAGCCCTGTCCATGCGTATGCCAACACGTGGGGAACTGGTGTGTTCTACGAGAGGTCTGCCTGCTGTTTTGCAAAGGTTGAGAGCTTTGCTTTTTCCTGTTTCTCCAGAGCCTGAAAAATATTCGTGCTGGGACAGCTCGGGCCCTGGGGAGGAAAGTGGCCGCGAAGGCGCAGGGGAAGATATAGGTAAAACATGTGCAACAGCTTTGGTGTGGCTCATTCACAGCTAGGAAGTTGATCTAATTTGTGGCAACATCTGTTTCCCGCTTGCTTGGATTTCAGCCACAGGCGCACAAGCAGAGAGCCCCGCTGGTTCCTTCTCCAGTCACGGCGACCTGGTGATTGACATGCCAGGGGAAGAGGAGCCAGCAGCTGACGGTACAGTAACCACCTATGTGGGAGAAAATGTGAGATTAGATGCACAATTGCTGACAGGGTTGTTGAACAGTTTCCTTCCTTTGCAGCTGGCACACTGTCCGCAGCAGAGGAGCGAGAGGGACACTTTCCTGGCGCATCCTCACACACAGCTGGCAAGTATAAAAAAATTACTCCGCGGAAGGTGGCACACATGGAGGCCCACTCCAAGGAGTGCCTGGCCGCCAATGTCACCTTTTCTTTCCAGGTCCATCCCCCCAGGACCTGAGGTCCATCGCGGACTCCATAATGGCGGGGATGACCACGCTGGAAAAGAAAACGGCTGAGATGTGTAAGTTAGCAACACGGGTGGCCATGATGGAAGGTTGGCTACGGTGCTTTCACCAAGCGTGTCAGCACGGTGTCCTAATATCCTCACTCTCCCTCCAACAGACGAGTCCGCACAGAGAAGCCTTATGGAGGTGTCAGCCGCCCTAGAAAATACGTATGCGGACATAAGGAGGAAACTGAGGGAGATAAAGAGACAGCTGAGGAGGGGCAACCTCCTATGATGTTTTTAACCTTGTTTTCTTTTTTTCTATGTTATGTTGGGTTAGTTATAATATCTAGTAATTTAATAAAACATATTTTTCTAAACTATCCTGTGACTTGTTTTCAATGGTTGCATGTAACCAGTTCACCCTTGGAAGCAGTCAGTTCAACCTGGATCCACCTGCCATAGCAAGGCAGGTGTGCAAAGCACTTGAAGATTGTGTGAACAGGCCCCAAATCCCATGCCAAACCTGGATGCTAAGCAGGGTGCATTGGGATTTAGACCCGGATGGGAGTCCACCACTTGAAATCCATGGTTTGAAGGACTGCGCATACAGCTTATGGCCTATACCTGCTAGTACTTGAAGCAACTGCATCTTTTGACAGAGAAGCCAGGTGACCAGTTCGAGCTGCAGGTATTTTGGAGAACTGGATGGAGGTTTTTTGCTATGGAGTGTTCCTTGTCTGATCCCTCTTGTCCGCCTCGAAGGACGGGCCACCGGGGATCCCCCTGCAAGGAAATAGTTGGTTTTGGGGGAGGGTGGTCATCTTCTGTCGGAGCACCCTCCTCCCCATCCAGATAGACCGCGTCCCTGTCGTGGCCCCCACCAACCGCCCACCAATGGCTTTGTTTTCTGTTTTTCTGTTATGTTGGGTGATAATTTTATCTAGTTATTTAATAAAATATATTTCTCTAAGCTTTCCTGTAACTTGTTTTCAATGGTTGCATATAACCAGTTCACCCTTGGAAGCAGTCTACAGTTTGACCTGGGATTTACCCGCCATAGCAAGGCAGGTGTGGAAAGCACTTGAAGATCATGTGAACAGGGCCCAAAATCCCATGCTAACCTGGAATGCTAAGCAGGGTGCGTTAGGATTTAAACCTGGATGGGAGACCACCACTGAAATCCATCTTGGAGAACTGGATGGAGGTTTTTCGCCACGGAGTGTTCCTTGTCTGATCCCTCTCTCTAGCCTCGAAGGACGGGCCACCGGGGATCCACCTGCGAGGAAATAGTGGGTTTTGGGGAGGCTTGTGTACACAAAGCAGATGGTCATCTTTCTGTCCGAGCACCCCACTCAGCCCCCTCCTCCCCATCCTGCCAGACCGCGTCCCTGTCGTGGCCCCCACCAACCGCCCACCAATCAGGCTCTAGTTCTGTTGGAGCAAGGGATGCTCCAGCGACCAGACTCCTCGGCCTCAAGTGACACCAACTGCAAATCAATCACGCCGTTCAGGGAGATAACTGGTCGGGCTGAATGCATGGGGTTTGCAGGCCCCCCAGCTAGCCACCCCTCCACACTCATTTCGGTCCATTCTGCCCAATGCAGGACATGGCCCCCTGCCCTGTTTTCCCTCATGTTCTGGGCAGCATTTCCGGCACAGTCAGGGTAGCCCCACGACGCTTTTTCAACGTGAAGGCGAGGCTTTCCGTGGCCCCCCTTGCCCCCCGGCTCACACATTCAGCGCTTTGTGGCGGGTTGCGAAATGACGGTATTAGGGGGAGACTTTCTAAAAATAACCTCCCCAGCATGCTGCTGTGCAGAATCCACAGCCCCCTGAAGCTTCCAGGCCCCCACTGAAACTCCAGGTGGCTGTGGATCTTTCGCTTTCATCCGCGGTAGCAATGGGGGGGGGTTTCAAAGAAATAATCCCAATTTGCCAAACCTGCAATTGATATCCCCGCAGCGCTTCTTCAAAGTGAAGGCGCCATTACTCCGAGGCTTCCGCGGTACCCCTCTGGCGGCCACCATGCTGCCCTGTCCGTTCAGCGCCCTCTTGGCAGGGCGCCGAAGGGTCCCCATCCGCCGCCGCCGCGGCCCCCCTTGCCCCCCGGCTCACACATGCAGCGGTTTGTGGTGGGTTGCGAAATGGCGGTGTCACTAGAGGCGACTTCCCAAGAAATTCCCCCCCCACCCCCACCCCCACCCCGGATAGGCCACTCCAGATGAAGGCAATAAATCCACAGTCCCCCTGAAGCTCCAATATCCCCTACGGAAACATCAAAAGGCAATTTTAAGATGGACTGTAAATAAATAATTCCAATTTAGCGTACCTGCAATGCTTTTTTTCTTTTTCCTGCTGTGGGCTCTCGCTAGCGAGGATTAAAAAATGGCGCCGTTCGGCTCTTTGTGGGGCGGGCCAACCGCCAAGCTGTCCACGCCCACGGCCCGCCCCCCGTTCGTATCAGGGTCAATTCATGCGTATCTGCGCTTCCACACAAGTGAGCAAGAATGTGATTGCGCGGATCACGGGGAAAAGAAACACTTTTTTTCCGGTTTTTAAAAAGCACGTGCAAGCACAGTTGGAGACGTTTCTGAACGGATTGACGTGTGGAACTTGGAAATTAAAGACGACTCAGTGCACTTTAAGGTATGGAAGACCTCCGTCAGATATCGCGCTACACTGCGCTAAAACGTTTCATTACCCCCGTGTGGAAAGGGCCTCTGTTTTGCTAACTTCTATAAACAGAGTTAATAGAGGTTGCCTCATCTGACAGCCCTGAAGTCTAGCATTCACAGGATTGTGGAGTGGCAATGGTCACTTACTGTTGAAAGAAAGACATCTTCCGCTGCTCCTCTTCAGACCCTGCTGCTTGTTCAGGCTGACACTTAAAAAAACCCAAAAACCACAGACTGTCCTATAGCATACAAAAAACAGTTGAGGGGTCTGTTTTTAGCCCATTCAGCATATTTATCTGTGTGTGTGTGTGTGTCTTTGTGGGGTCAGATCACAAATTGCATTTACACAATGTTGGGGAATTTGCTTACACAGATGAGCATTTTGCTTCCAGCACCATGGGTGGCCTTCGGATAAAATTCCAGAGAGGGAACTATTTTAGCATGTTTTATCAGACAACCAAAGAGCCTTGTAGCACTGTAACAGAACAGAGCTTGGGAGGAATTAATGTTTTTGCAGTGTAGCTTCCAGAATCCCCAATATAAGCATGACCACAATCGTAGTCGAAAAAGAAACTTTCCCAAGTTCCACTAAAGGCTAACAGATTGTTGCTGCAATCCAGTATCTCCAGCATAGCACAAATATCTGCATGTGGAGATATGCAGCGCCAGCTGATGCAACTCACATGCAGGATATATGTCAATGATGGAGTGCAGTTGCAATGCACCGATGCAATGCAAAACTGCAGCAGGCAATGCTGCTGTAAGCACAACTCCACTTCCGCTACTGTTAGCAGAATACATCCATTGTGCTGTAGTGTACCTCACCTTATGCTACATGCACAGGGTGAAATATATATGTGTATGTTAATAATAGGATTCCATCCAGTTTGTGATGTAAGCTTTCATGAATGGGAACTCCATTTCATCAGATACTTTATGACTTATATTTTTGACTCAGTTAATCTCAGGTCTGTCATTCATATCTACAAGTACAGAAGCATGCATACCCAAAGAGAAAAAGTGGTGCCCAAGTCAGCAAATTGTCTATGATAATTCTATGTACAACTCAATTTTATGCAAAATAGAGTGGCCAGAATAGTGTGTTATGCTCGTGTTTGCAAGTTTTTCCAGCAAAAGGCTGACAAAATCTGCTGGCTATTTCTCTACTGCCTCACTTCCTTCACCACTGCTGCACCCATCGCCTTTTTCTTCCTGCTGCCACAGTCTACTCTGGCATAGTTATAACAGAGTAGTGTACCCACAGGATCCTGGCCAATGACTACAGTTGGTCCTCCACATTTGCTTGGACTAGGGTTGCAGGACCCCTGCAAAAGTGGAAGAATCATAAATATTAAAATAAGTGCGTGTATCTGTTGGAAGGGGGCTGCGGCATGGTGGGGAGAATGAGCATCCAGGATCCAAATCTGGTCATAGAAAGGAGAGGAAAAGGGCGTGGGTTGGCATGGTGGTCCAGTACTTCCTCTCACACCCATCTCCTTCCTTGGGTGTGAGGGGGCATTGGGAGTGGGTTTCTGGCACTGAGAAATTGGGCTGTGACCCATCCTTAACTGGCCAGGCAGCAGCTGGTGGAACAGGAGGGCCAGAGATGAATTTTTAAAGGGCTGTGTGGCCTGATCAGAGCTGCTGAGAGGGAAGATTGCCTGGGAAAAGAAGTACTTGAAGTGTGGGGACAGGGGTTGGAGAAACTTGCAGATAATCAAATCCATGAAAATGAAACCCACATATGTGGAGGGCCGACTGTATTCACAAAACCAGCAACTGACAACATACCACCATCTTTGCAGCTTTCCTATTTTAATTTAACATGTGCAGCAGCAGAAGAGAGAGGAAAAATCCCTAGTTTCTGAAGATTCTGAAACTGATGTGTGGTGGCCTTTCTCATGTGTGAGATTCCCAAGGTACCCCTTCTAAAGATCATTAGTTGGGCTGTTGAATCATTTTAGCTGCTTTTGATTTACAGGGCTTCCTGACAAAACCTGACACTCCAAAGTAGACTGAAGTGGTTGTATCCTTGGGGAGTCAGCTCTCTCTGACAATCAAAAATGTGGTTGTCTGTTAAAGACATCAAGGCCTCTTCTACCTGCTGCCCTTTATGGGCAGCTTTATGTCGGCTTCTGTACAATCCATTATGATGTTAGCAGCCTCTAGGTATGCATTTGCACCTCAGTTTTCTGGTCTGTTTGGTCCTTCCTCTGAGCTATTCTGATCATCTTACTTTAGAGGTGCTTCCTTTGGGTTCCCTGAAGTGGATTTTCAGCTACTTGCATCACTCCTGTTCAAGGCTGCACATTAAGAGCATGGGCACTCCCATATCGTCAGGTACACTTTCTTGGATACTGTGCTTCCTGCTCTCCATGAACAGGCAGAAGTGGCTGAGAATGGATCCCAAAAGGCCAGCTATTTCCTAATTCATTACTACAGATGGAAGTGGAATAAGCACGGATGGATCCACTTAGTCCGAGATCTTCACTTAAGGTTTGAAGTTGTGAAGTTCTCTTGTTCTATTTTTCACAATTAATCTTTTTCTGGTTATACTGCCTCACCAAAGCTTGGAAGTTATGAGTTACAAGTAACAAACTTACCTGCACTGAGTTCCTTTCCTTGGTAATGAGAGTGCAATGAAATTGTTGTTGTCGCTGCTGCCGCTGCTAATCAACTCACTGTTTAGCTAGTGCAGCCCTCCCACAGCGATACTAGAACCAGCAGAAAGTGAGGAGGGAAGGGGAGTCAAAGATATGCCTTGCTTTCTCTGCATGCCCAGACACAGAAAGATTGCATCATCTGCTGAGACCTCAGGAGAACCCTGGGCGATCTCAGTATACCCTTCAACTTTCACAAATGAAAACCAGGACACTTGTGGTCAATCAAATCACAGTTTGGTACAGATGATAAACATAATGGGAAGGAACACACAGGAAAGGTTGCAGTTTGCTTCTGCCTGACCTTACTGGGAAGGGCAAGATTCTTTTCTGTCCTCTCCCCCACTGAGTTCATTGACTGTAAACTACTTTTGTCCTTTGAACTCAGTTTGCAGCAATTGAAATAAGCTGAAGAGAAGGGAGGAAAGTGCAAGGCGGAGAGAGAAATTGGGATATTTTAAAAACAGGTGAAAAAGTTGGATAACAACAGACTAACAGCTCTGTCTCTGCTAGGTTAGGAAAGTTGGAAGGTATAGAAATTCAGGAGGGGACCTGAATTTCCATGCACCTGAAGCAGCCTGGAGCCTGACTCTCCTGGAGGCAAGAGGACTTTCTTTCTTTGTTCCCACAGTCATACCCCTTCACTTGGCAACTGTGGGAGTAACTCTTGAGCAGTCTGATTTCCTTTCCTGGCCCACTTCATGGGTAATTTTTGAATCCCTGACAGAAGAACAAAAAAAATCTTTATTCCAGATTTCAAATTTTATGTATCATTATTTTCTCTGAAGTTCACTGATTTGTACAATGGCTGTCAAAAACAACTGACAAATAATGATACCACCAAGGAAGACAAAAACATATGCAATATAGTTGGGTCTCAGACCCCTTCTGGACAGCTGGGCCCCCAATAATATGTTCTGTCCCCTGCATTTCACTGGTCCTGTTAACTCTTTCCTCTCCGTGCCTTGTAAGAAATTTAACTTCTGTCCTGAAATCTCTCTCCATCCATCCATCCATCCATCCATCCATCCATCCATCCATCCATCCATATATATATATATATATATTAAATTAGCTTGTTTCATTGATTCATATTTTGAGCTAACCTGCTTCATAAAAAAAAGAAAGAAAGAAAGAAAGAAAGAAAGAAAGAAAGAAAGAAAGAAAGAAAGAAAGAAAGAAAGAAAGAAAGAACTTTAAAGCCTTTCCCTTTAAAAGGAGAAAAGAAAAGAAAGTGGTGGTGGTGGGGAAAAGTACACGAGTTCTTCGTCTAATCACTTGTCCCCAGTAGCAGGGGCTTAAAAATACCATCAAATATCACAAGACCTGAGATAAAATCATTAGTGTTGCCTTCATCAAGGAGGGCCCCTCTAGGCTTCCTCCTCAAATGAGTCCTGCTTGCCTGTTCAAACCAAGAGAAAGAGAACCCTCCATGCTGTCATTTGCATAAAACCAATTTCTTAAAATCTTTAATTAAAATCTTTGCAGATTAAGTTTGCCAGGTAAATGGAAGCGTGTTGTTCTCAGTCGCTGGCTGGCAGTTGCTTCTGTCCTTCTGAGTGGACTGTTTAGAATCATTTGCTTCCTGACTTTACCCTTCTTATGCCTTTCTTTTCCAGTCTACTTGCCATTTGGTTTTTTATTGTTGTTGTTTTGTGTTTCTGCTTGCTTTCTTTGTGCTCTGATCAGATTGTGCATCCATGTGTTATGTGATGAGATTTCCTGGATGGGTGGGGACCTCTGGTAGCAGCAGCATTCCTTCATCAATGGAATTCTCAACTTTGCTCCCTTTTAAATGGAAATGAACAGGAGCAAATGATCGTCCAGTCTCAGGTTCTGAAGGTGACATCCATCCCTTCTTTATTTCATTTATTTTTACTTTTTGAAAAATATTTTTCTTTCACCTTTCAACTTAAAGAAAAAGAAAAGAAAAGCCTTCAAGGTGATTTACCAATAAAATATGATGATTTAAAAAATGTGCGCTTAAAAAATCTTGCAAGATTACTCAGGGATCCATGCTTATTATCAGTTGATCATGAGATCTTGAGGCCCAAGGCTCGCATGTGCTGAACAACTGTCCATTAGAACTAACCTTCTCCTCAATCCTTCCAGAACCCCACAGTTTTAAAATTCAGCTGAAAAATCCTTCAGTAGGCAGCATTGCAACTGAACACAGAAACTGCAAAAATACAGTGCTCACTGTGACTGGAAATGATTAGACATTTTTCTTAATGTACAACAAATTAAAAGTCTTTAATTATTTCAGTGTTACTGCATTAGTGTCATTACTACAGATGGAGGTGGAATAAGCACGGATGGATCCACTTAGGCCGAGAAGATCTTCAAAGATCTAAGTAGAATATTGATCTTTGGTTTGTTATGGGGTGGAAGACTGACATACATAGTCTGATGTCCTCTTTGGGACATCCGCACTTGTAAATTTCACTTACAGATGTGGATGTCCTTTTTGGAAGTGTCTTTCTTTCCCTTGCTGAGCCATGTACCACCCCTGTGACTTACTAGAAAGACTCCGAAGCCACCCTACACAACCATTCTATGCTTTGCTGTCTGAAAGAAGGATAGGAGAAATATCTGGCTACTTCCCCATAGCCAAATGTAAAATGATCACATCAGTGCTGAGATGCACTGAAGATGGGAACCTCATCTCACATCTGGCTATGATGACCTAGCCAAATGCTTCTGCAATGTTGCTTGCTTGTCACAAAGCACACATTAGCTATGCAGGGTGGCTTCAGAAACCTTTAAATAAGTCAGTGTAGGTTTGCATGTGGAACTACTATACTATGCTGAGTCATCCTGTTAGTGGCATTCTTAGGTGCAAGTCTACCATAAGCCTGCATATTTCTATTTTTGCTCCTTCTGGAGGTTGGTATTCTCTTCCACAATGACCAAATTTTCTCTTCCCCAGGGACCAAGACCCCATGCAAGTCATCATTTTGCCACTGCAGTCCCTCCCATTCTGTGACTGGTAGAGAGCAGATGTGGGGATCAAAGAAGCATCTGACACAGAAAGATTACATCATCTTCTGAGTTCTGTGGAGGACCCTGGTAGATCTCAGCAGATGATGCAACCATAATGAGGTGCTTTTAACCCCCCCGCCCCCAATCTCCACCAGCCATCAAATGCCATTGGGGAAGAGAAGCTACAGTGGTTAAACAATAAGAGCCTTATCACACTTATGCCACATTATTCCATTTGAAATCTGCTCCAGCGATTCTCATAAGAATAGCTGATTGTTGACGCCCTCTCTTGCAACCTTGCTGCACTAGCACTTTAATAGCATTATTAACACGTTATTTTCACCTGCATTAAGATGTCATTACTGACTCCTGTACCCGCTCCTCACTTCATGATATGTTCCTGTAGCTGTAATAGCACAATAGCATTACAATGTCATGATGTTATGATGCCACTACATCATAATGGTGTGAGATTTCCTTGGGAATCCTTGAGGGAGGGATTACCTGGCTACACCCACACTCACTAATACTTCAAGAAAGTGATATGTGAAATCCACACCCAAATTGGTTACTGAATTGCATGAAAAGGGGTCATTATCAGATTATTTCCACTGTGAAAAATATCAACTCTCAATGACTCTGCAACATAATGCAACACAATGCAATGCAATACAATAGTGTCTGGGGAGCAACAACACCATGTGATAAGGCTGAGGCAAGAGAAGGACTAATGCACTGCTATGACGGTATAACAGTATGGTGCGATAAGACTCTGAGTCTAGGGTTTGTCAAAAATACAGCTGTAATGCAGTTCTGCATATGGAACTATCATGCTATGTTGTGGTATAAACGACCTCAGCTTGTATATTCTGTCCACTGAAATATTGAAACAACCAACAGGAAACAGATGTTCATGTGGTGATATTTGTCAGCAAAGGAGCACCTCTTTCCAGGTTTTGGTACAACTGATCTCAGGAGTGGCTCAACAGCAACACAAAAGGAGGGTTGTCTGGCCAATCAAGGGAACATTATTGACCTGCTGCTCTTTCCACACATTTTATAAGAGAAAGCTCCACAGCTGCTTTCAAGGTTAGTTCAAAAATATTGTGGCAGGAATCCTGCTGGTTACTTCCAACTAGAGTAGACCCATTCAATTAGTTGCTGTGTGGTGAAACAACACATAGGTAAATTCAATTAGTTCAACAGCTCTCTTCAGTTCAGGATTTAGGCCTCTGGTTTCCTGAGTTTCACAGTAACAAGACACAAGTATTGTACCTACCTGTAATGAATTGTGAAAGTCCCATTTCAAAAGCAATTTAACAAGTGGGAACATAGCCATTTCAGTGGTGTGACAGCCAACATCTTCTACTGAGTGTTACTTTTAAGGGTTTTTTTAAAAGGCATTTTAGATGCAATTTGATAGGATTATAGAATCATAGAATCAGAGTTGGAAGAGACCCCAGGGGTGATTGAGTCCAACTCCCTGCTATGCAGGAACACCCATCAAAGCATTCCCAACAGATGGCCATCCAGCCTCTCCTTAAAAACCTCCAAAGAAGGAGACTCTACCACACTCCGAGGCAGCATATTCCACTGCCAGACAGCTCTGACTATCAGGAAGTTCTTCCTGAGGTTTAAGTGGAATCTCCTTTCCTGCAGCTTGAATCCATTGCTCCTTGTCCTAGTCTCTGGAGCAGCGGAAAACAAGCCCACTCCTTCCTCAACGATGACATCCCTTCCAATATTTAAACATGGCTATCATGTCCCCTCTTAATCTTCTCTTCTGCAAACTAAACATACCCAGCTCCCAAAGCCATTCTTCATAGAGCATGGCTTCCAGACCCTCCACCATTTTGGTCGCCCTCCTCTGGTCGCCCGCTTTCCAGCTTGTTGACATCTTTCTTGAATTGAGGTGCCCAGAACTGGACACAGTATTCCAAATGAGGCCTCACCAATGCAGAGTAGAGTGGTACCATTACCTCCCTTGATGGATTCACCATCCTCCTATTGATGCAACCAAGAATCGTGTTGGCCTTCTTGGCTGCCGCATCACACTGCTGACTCATGTTCAGCTTGTGATCTACCAAGACTTCTAGATCCCTTTCACATGTACTGCTATCCAGCCATGTGTCCCCCATCCTATATTTGTGATTTCCATTTTTTCTGCCTAAGTGCAGGACCTTACATTTCTCTCTGTTGAAATTCATTTTGTTAGCTTTGGCCCAGCTCGTTTTGAAATTTGATCCTATCCTCTGGGGTATTAGCAACCCCTCCCAATTTGGTATCATCTGCAAATTTGATCAGCATGCCCTCCACTCCTTCATCCAAGTCATTGATGAAGATGTTGAATAGCACTGGGCCCAGGACAGAACTCTGTGGCACCCCACTAGTCACTTCTCTCCAGGATGAAAAGCAGCCATTGGTGAGCACCCTTTGGGTTCGTTTGGTCAACCAATTACAAATTGAACTAAGAGTAGCCCTGTCCAGCCTGCATTTTACTAGCTTCTTTACAAGAATGTCATGGGGAACTTTGTCAAAAGCCTTACTGAGGCCAAGATATGCTACTCCTACAGCATTTCCTTCATCTATCACACCTGTAATCCTATCATAAAAAGAGATAAAATTAGTCTGGCATGACTTATTTCTGAGAAATCCATGCTGGCTTTTAGTGATTGGGGCATTGATTTCTAAGTAATTACAAACTGACTGTGTAATGATGTGCTCTAGGATCTTTCCTGGAATTGATGTCAGGCTGATGGGGTAATAATTATTAGGGTCCCCTTTTCCCCCTTCTTGAAGATGGGGATGACATTTGCCCTCCTCCAGTCTGCTGGGACTTCTCCTGTTCTCCAAGAATTCTCAAAGATTATTGCGAGTGGTTCAGAAATGACTTCTGCCAGCTCTTTTAATATCCTTGGAAGTAATTCATCTGGCCCTGGGGACTTGAATTCATCTAGTTTAGCCAGATATTCCTGTACTACTTCTCTATTTATTCTGTGCTGCATTTCCCTTGCTTCCTCACCTGCTCCCCACGCCCAGGTTGGGTGCTTCTATCCTTTTGGGAGAAAAACTGAGGCAAAGAAGATATTGAGTAGTTCTGCCTTCTCTCTTCCCTCCGTTATTAATTGGTTACCTTCTCCATGCAGTGATCCTATAATTTCCTTGTTTTTCTTTTGCTGCGGACATATCTAAAAAAGCCCTTTTTATTGTTTTTGATGTCTCTGGCAAGCCCGAGTTCATTCTGCACTTTAGCTTTTCTGACCATCTCTCTACATCTTCTGGCTATTTGCTTGAATTCCTCTTTGGTGGTTTCACCATTTTTCCATTTCCTGTACATGTTTCTTTTAACACTTAGCTTAGCTGAGAGTTCTTCAGTCAACCATTCCGGTTTCTTTAGACACCTGGTTTTTCCTTCTTATTGGCAAAGTTTTCAATTGTGCCTTCAGTATCTCACTTTTAAGAAACTCCCATCCATCATGAACTCCTTTCTCTTTTAGTATTCTTGACCACGGGATTTCAGCAAGTAAGTCCCTAAGTTTAGAGAAATCAGCTTTCTTAAAACTTAGGATGCGTGTCTGGCTACAATCGGCTTCTCCTTCCCACTGAATGACAAACTCCAAAAAAGCATGGTCACTCCGTCCTAAGGATCCCAGCACCTCCACCTCATCAACTAGGTCATCCTTATTGGTCAGGATTAGATCTAAAATAGCCGATCCCTTTGTCACCTCTTCCAGCTTCTGGACCATGAAATTTTCTGCAAGGCAAGTGAGGAACCTGTTGGACCTTGCAGTCTTGGCAGAGTTTGACTGCCAACAAATATCAGGATAATTGAAATCTCCCATTTACACGGCATCTCTCCTTTTTGAATGTGTGGCCATCTGCTCCAACAAGGCCTCATTCATGTCCTCAGGCTGACCCAGAGGCCTGTAGCAAACCTCCACAATCACATCCCTATTGTTTCTCGCTCCCATAATTCTTACCCAGATGCTCTCGGCTTAGCTTCCCAGATTTAAGTCCTGGATCTCTTCACAAGTGAAAACATCACTGATGTATAAGGCTACTCCTCCTCCTTTCTTGTTTGGTCTATTTCTGCGAAATAGGTTATACCCCCCCCATTCCTACATTCCAGTCATGAGATTCATCCCACCAGGTTTCAGTGATGCCTATTAAATCATATTTATTTTGTTGTACTAAGAGTTGGAGTTCATCTTGCTTATTCCCCATGCTCTGTGCATTAGTGTAGACACTCGAGACGATATGCCCTTTGTGGAATTCCTGTACTAAAGTTACTTTCCCTCTCCAGTTGGTCGCTAGTTCTACTTGGCCTGCTTTATCTATATCATTTGGACTATTTTTCACAGTACTCACTGAATCCTTGCCCAGAATAATACTGTCCCTCCCCCAGTCAAACTCAATTTAAAGACCTCCTGATCCATTTTGCGAGACTGTTAGCAAAAACATTCCAGCCAATGGTTGTAAGGTGCAGGCCTTCCCTTGCCAGAAGACCATCTTCATGGAAATGGAGGCCATGATCCAAAAATCCCAATTGCTCCCGGCGTTACCATCTTCAGAGCCAGTTGTTGATCTCCACTATTCTTCTTTCCCTTCGTGGGCCATGTCCTTCCACTGGGAGAAGAGATGAAATGACAACCTGTGCACGAAGGTCCTTCAGCTTCCTACCCATAAGCTCATAATCCTTCGTGATGCGATGAAAGCTGCACCTCACCATGTCGTTGCTTCCGACATGAACCAAAAGGAGGGTTTTACTGTCAGTGGGCTTGACCAGTCTCGTTAGTCTCTCTGTTATGTCATTGATTTTGGCCCCAGGGAGACAGCACACCTCACGATTGATTCTATCCGGGTTGCAAATGATCAGTTCTGTTCCTTTCAGCAAAGAGTCCCCAACCACTAGAACTCGTCTCCTCTGAGGTTTGTCCGGGGTTACTCAACGAGTAACCTGGGGTTACTATACTCAGTTTTTAATCTATTTCAATCAATCCTTATAGGATTTTGAGGAGAGGAATGACAAACATAATGAAAAGGCAATGCAGCAACACAGTTGTTGAGTAAGAGCAATAAATTAAACAAGTAATGGAAACCCATTACTTTTAAAAACTCACTTTCCGAGCACTGCCATTTTTTGTACCTCTAAATGGGCTGGTCAGGTTGGTGTCCCCTGGCAAAATGGGCATGTATTGCCTGCAATAAAAGAAAGTGTCTGCCCGTTGGGTTAGCCTTGCAGCGCAGCCAAATCTAATGGGACCCAAAGGCTTGAGCAGATTAACACCTTGTGGGGCATTATGGAGACCTGGCAGATTTCAGCACTAATGACTTCAAGCTCTCTGTGCTGGTGACGCTAATCCCTTAGCTGGCCTGTGTGGTACTCTTTTAGTCAGGGTTTCCTGCACATGTTAATCCCTTCCTTACTCATGAAGCAAGAGATTTATGCTGAAAATAGAAGAACCCATTCTTTGAAGTGAAGCAATAAATGGTGATGGCTGCCAGTGAAAAGTCTGGCTCTGCAGGTATGTCTGTTCCAGTGGTTGAAACAAGGCCTCTTTGCTACCAAAAGTAGCTGATTTGGAACTCCAGTCTCAGGGGAAACCTGAGGTTTTTCAGTCAAGATGCTGCCTTTTACATACCCTCCAATATTTCACAGATGGCAACCAGGACACGTTGGCCAAGCAACATCAGAGCATGGTCAAGATGGGAAATGTTATTAGTGAGAAAGGACGGACAAGCTAGGAAGCGTTACAGTCATTTGCTTTTGCCTGAGCCCACAGAGAAGGGTAAGGTCCCATCCTTTCCTGTCCTCTCCTCCCTGCTGAGTTGACTGCAAACTACAGTCTTCCCTCTATGTTCACGGATTTCACCTTTGCAAAACTGATTATACACAAGGTGCACATATTCATTCCCTCCTTATGCTTGGCAAATGAGAAGGGTAAGTGAAGGGGGAGTCCTGAGAGGGAAGACATATGCATGCCTTTCTTCCTTGCACCCAAGCAAAAGGCAAGGGGGCAGTCCAAGAGGGAATGGGACGGGGGCACAGGGAGGGAAGGGACACATGTGTGTTCCCTCGCTCACTGGATGGGGGAGAGATTCACAGTTTTTTTACTTTAGCAAAGGTCCTGTGGCCCGAACCCTTGCCAAAGCAGAAGAGCCACTGAACCTTTGCACTATGAACTCAGTTTCAGCAACTCAAATAAGATGAGGATAAAAGAGGAAGTGGGAAGAAGAGAAAGAAACTGGGACTTTTAAAAAGCAGCTGCAGAAGTGGGATGACAGAGGATTAATTGGGACTGCCCCTGTCAAACTGTGATAGCTGGAAGGTCTGCTTTTAACCTGACTGTGCTTTTGTGCCATGTGATGGGAAAGGCATCACTCTCTAGATTTCTGCCTGCCATACAGCCACAAAAGCCATAGGAGCCGGGTTGGGTTGGTGGATGGCCACCTTATTCTGAAATTGCTAGTCCAAAACCCCAGGTGCTCACCGTTTGGATGTTAGTGGACACTATTATTGCCAGGGCAATATTCCAGCCATCAGTCTTCTGGCCTAGATGGGACACTTGTGACTCTCTGGACAATGGTGATTTCAATTTCCTGTCAACCCTGTCCATTGCCCATGCTGGCTGCGGCTGATGAGATCTATAACCCAACAGCATTTAAAAGGCCACCACTTCCTCACCTCTTCTGCTAGAGCCTAGAAAATTTGACCACCTAAAACCCTTCCATGCTGGATTAAGGATTAAGGGGATCTTGGTGAGTTTTACTCCAGATATTTAATGACTCTTGTCTCCATTATGGTGCATTAATTTCAGCTTCCAAAACCCCAGATTTTATGAGGCTGGAGGGTTGAAAAATGGGGTTTTCAACAGTGGGGTTGAAAAATGATGGCACTGTAATACAAAGGATGAACTACTTCAAAAAAAAAAGAGAGAGGAAGTTGTAGAGTAAAATTCAAAATCCAGAAAAGTGATACCATTTATTTGCTCTTTTGTGAATTTTGTTGTATTACGCTGCATAGGCACCATGGCTACCATTGAATATGTTTCCTGAAGGGTGTAGAGTGTAACCTTTTGTCCACCTAGTTGTGTATTTCCCCTTGGATATATCACTAGATGGAGCCAGAGCAAGAACAACCAGAAGCACAAGGCCCTATTCTAGTTTCCTGTTCTATGTCTTGTTAGCCTCCCAAATGGCTGGTTTCTATCCTCAATCTTCCACTGTAAAATATTAAAGGGAATTGCTTTCTATGACTACAAATCAGGGCATTTCAGGAAAATAATACTCTTTTTTCCATTAATGCAAGGCTGGGAAACTTTTGCTCCTCTAGACGATTTGGATAGCCACTTTCATAATTCCTTGGCATTGACTAGGCTGGCTAGGGGTTGTGCGAGGTGAAATCCAAAACATCTAGAGGAACAGATATCCCCCACATATATTGAATGATAGACTAGAGGTCAGGAACTTGCAGCCTTTGGGCTGTAACCAGCCCTACTGCCAAGTGCCATCGGGTGTGCAAACTGCCTCTCAGGCCATCCTTCCCATCCAAGCTCTCCAAAATGACTAAAAAGAATTAGAAAGTAATTTTATTCATATACCCTGTTTTTATGATAGAAAAGGCCAGACTTCTGTTAATAACATACCTCAGCATAAAGTAGGGTTACACAAGTGTATGATACTTTTATGTTTGTTGTGCAGGGAGATATACTCAGCATCTCCTTGCATAATATTTCCATCACCTCCTCCCCACGTAAAGCAGCTTCATAGCACCAACACACACACCACAGTTGGGTAAGTTCAGAGGGTGCCAAGGCACTGTCCAGCTCCAGTTCCACAGCAGGAGAAAAAAGCAACTGTTGGAGTGTATTCACAAGAGAGTCAAGAAGGCAACATCTAAATTCCCATGAGGTGCAATCCAGTGCTCAGAAGCTGCTTTTGCGGTGTCGGGGGAGACACAGCTCAGCAAAACTCAACCAATGCATGTATAGATTTTCATCCAATGCACGTAAGGTAAGATCTTGTTCAGCATGTCCTGATTTACAGACAATGGTCCTCTGTTTGAAGCACTGTCAAAAGACAATCCTGTATTAGAAGGGATCTGCTGTTTAAGGGGCTACTAGATAATAGTCCTCTATAAGAAAGGAGAGTAGTATGGAACCTTGGAGTTGCCCATTAATAGTTAGCACCTAGCAGCAAACTAAGCAGCACGTGGACAGGTTACCTGCTCAGAAGTCTTCCCCACTATGGTGCAATGTATTTCTGTATGGTCTCTGTTTCCAATTTGCACCTATACATGTGAACTGATATATGCAAATATTATGGAAATCTGTTTTCTTTGTCTGGTGATGCATTTTCTCTTTTTTGGTAATGTGTTTGTGACCACCTGACTTAATGTTGCCTTTCTTATCTTTCCAGGCCAGAAAAATGTCTTAAATTGAAGATGAGTAGGGAGAAGCATTGAGAAGACAATGTTTATCCTTGTGTGCTATCTGTCTCTGGCCCTTTGAAGCAGAAAATATCTCTAAAGAGACACAGCCTTGGGCTGCAAGGGAAGGCTTAAACAATCACAACTCAATTGCTGTTCTGTTAAGTATCAAGTCTTCTTGAGGTAACCGTTTGGATGAGAGACCTCCAAGTTACCCTACCACACTGCTCAGGTCTTGCAGGTTCAGGCATGTGTCTTTCTTGACTAAGTCTATCCATCTGTAATGTGGTCTTCTTCTTTTCCTTCTGCCTTCTACCTTACCAAGCATTATATGACCACATTCTATTCTAGTGAGTCACGTCTTCTCGTGACATGGCCAAAGCACGAAGCCTCAGTTTAATCATCTTGGCTTTTTAGTAGTCCAGGGTATCTATAGAACTTTTCTCCAGCACCACGTGTCAAATGAGCTGATTTTCTATCTGCTTTCTTCACTGTCCAGTTTTCACAACCATATATAGAAATGGGCACTACAATGGAAAAGAGAATCATAACTTTAGAATTTGATTATATATCTTTACATTTAAGGATCTTGTCTGGTTCCTACATTTCCCCCCTTCTAAGTCCTAGCCTTCTTCTGATTTCTTGACAACAGTCTCCATTCTGATTAATGATTCAGCAGAGGCATGGAGAACCTTGAACTATTTCAATGTCTTCATCATCTCCTTTAAGGTTATGCATGGCCTCTGTGGTCATATTTTTGTTTTCTTAATGTTCAGCTGTAAACCTGTATTTTCTGCCTTGACTTTCTTCAGTAATTGCTCCAAAATCTTTGCTGTTTTCTGCTAGTAGTACGGTGTCATCTGCATATCTTAAACTGTTGATGTTCTTTTTGCCAATTTTCACTTCTGCTTCCTCTGAATCTAATCCTGCTTTAGGTATATGTTCAGCATACAAGTTAAACAGATAGGGTGACAAAATACAGCCTTGCCTGACCCCCTTGACAATTAGAAACCACTCCGTTCGTCTGTATTCTGTCCTAACATTAGCCTCTTGTTCTGCATACAGGTTACATATCAGGACAAACAAATGTTGTGGCACACCTGTTTCTTTAAGAGCAACCCATAGTTTGCCATCATCAACACAATTAAAGGCTTTGCTACAATTTATAATCTATAAAGCACAGGCTGATTTTCTTTTGAAATTCTTTGGTGTGCTCTATTATCCAATGTTATGTTTGCAATATGATCTCTAGTGCCTCTTCCTTTTCTGAACCCAGCTTGGGCATCTGGCATTTCTCAGGCCATTTCCACACTACAATATTAAGAGTGCTTTAGTCCACTTTCAACATCCTGTGGAATTCTGGAGTTTGTAGTTTACTGACACCAAAGAACTCTCTGGCTGAGACTTCTATGTGTCCTTCGCTAAACTACAAACCCATAGGATGCTGAAAGTGGACTAAAGCACTCTTAACATTGTAGTGTGGAAATGGCCTCACTTCACTTATGGCAAAGTCTTTGTTGTAGAATTTTGAGCATGACATTGCTTGCACTGGAAATTAATGTCATGGTTCTGTGATTACTGCAATCCCTATTATCTCCTTTCTTGGGGACTGGTATGTATACTGGACATTTCCAGTCTGTAGGACATTTTTTTGTTTTCTATATTTGTTGATAGGTTTTAGTTAGAACAAGAGTAAATTCTTTCTCTGTAGACCGAAGCAGCAATATTACTATGGCGTCTGTTCCTGATGATTTATTTCTCCCAAGGATATTAAAATTGCTTGCAGAAGTCATTTCTGAACCACTCGCAATAATTTTTCAGAACTCTTGGAGAACAGAAGTCCCAGCAGACTGGAGGAGAGCAAATGTCATCCCCATCTTCAAGAAGGGAAAAAAAGGGTCAGTCAGCCTGACATCAATACCAGGAAAGATTCTAGAACAGATCGTTAAACAGTCAGTTTGTAATTAGTTAGAAAGCAATGCAAAGAAGCTAGTAAAATGAGGGCCAGGCAGGACTACTATTAGGTGGATTTGTAACTGGCTGACGGAGCGAACCCAAAGTGTGCTCACCAATGGCTGTTTTTCATCCTGGAGAGAAGTGACTAGTGGGGTGCCACAGGGTTCTGTCTTCGGCCCAGTACTATTCAAGATCTTCATCAATGACTTGGATGAAGGAGTAGAGGGCATGCTGATCAAATTTGCAGATGACACCAAATTGGGAGGGGTTGCTAATACCCCAGAGGACAGGATCAAATTTCAAAATGACCTTGACAGATTGGAGAGCTGGGCCAAAGCTAACAAAATGAATTTCAACAGAGAGAAATGTAAGGTCCTACACTCAGGCAAAAAATATGGAATGCAGAAATAAAGATGAGGAACGCATAGCTGAATAGCAGTACATGTGAATAGCAGTACATGTGAAAGGGACCTACTTGGTAGATCACAAGCTGTCTTGATCGAGGGAGGTAATGGTACCACTCTATTCTGCATTGGTGAGGCCTCATTTGGAATACTGTGTCCAGTTCTGGGCACCTCAATTCAAGAAGGATATCGACAAGCTGGAACGTGTTTAGAAGAGGGCGACCAAAATGGTGAAGGGTCTGGAAGCCATGCCCGATAAGGAACAACTTAGGGAGCTGGGTATGTTTACTCTGCAAAAGAGAAGGTTAAGAGGGGGCATGATAGCCCTGTTTAAATATTGGAAGGGATGTCATTGTTGAGGAGGGAGTGGGCTTGTTTTCCGCTGCTCCAGAGACCAGGACAAGGAGCAATGGATTCAAGCTGCAGGAAAGGAGATTCCACCTGAACCTCAGAAAGAACTTCTTGACTGTCAGAGCTGTCTGGCAGTGGAATATTCTGGCTCGGAATATGGTGGAGTCTCCTTCTTTGGAGGTTTTTAAGCAGAAGCTGGATGGCCATCTGTTGGGAATTCTTTGATGTGTGTTCCTGCATAGCAGGGGGTTGGACTGGATGACCCCTGGTCTCTTCCAACTGTATGATTCTTAGATTCTCTGCCACTGCTATTGTCTCTGAGAGATCCTCTGACAGTGTCTCCCTTTACTACTGCTGCTGTCTAGTAGTTGTTTGGCATGTTTAGTACGAAAGCCTGTCTGGCATGGAAGACTCTACGAGTAGCACTGCTGCCATCAGCATATCCTCTTTCCTCATAGGAGCACACAGTCCCACCACCACAGAAGGTAGTGCCATTGGTGGGACAACTACAATTATCAGCAGCCTATTTGGCATGGGCATTTGGCATGCTAAGCTGCTGCCTACCATTGCCCACTCAATAAATGTAGCCCAAGGTAATTGCCCATTCAATTAACACACAATTGCCCATTCAATCAACACACAATAGAATAGTACCAACAGAGATGAATATCAATAACCACATTCTGCTTTCCTTACTATTACTAGTAACCACGAATATAAAAAGAGCCATAGTGGATCAATCGAAAGGCCTATTTAGACCAGCACTGTATTTGCACAGTAGTTAACCAGACGTCTGATAAAAGCCAAGGAAGAGAACATAAGAGTAAATGCCATTTCCTGCCATTGTTTATTGACAATTCATACTGGAAAGCACACTGATTTTGAAGCCAGAAGTAGCATATATCTTCTTTTCCAGGAGGACTACTGCACCATTTCTCAAACTGGATTGTGAAACACATAAGCCCCATTCCTTGACCACATACCACAGTCAGATTTTCCTCTTTCTACCCCTGTAGTCATTAAGGGACTTGGTCTTGCTTGGCCCAGTTAAGTAAGGTGCTTATTAATTGCTCAAGGAGAGCTTTCCATGTCATTCATTAGAGGTGATATCACATAACCACCATGTTTATGGACAGTTTTCTGGGATATGGGACAATTTGAGGCACACACACATAATACTGTAAGATCTGACCTGGAGTTCAGTGGGTTTGGAGGCCACATGAGTGGGGCCCTCCCCTGACTCCTGCTCAAGGATAAAAGGATCTGGAATCAAATAACACCAGGAGGGCCACAAATTCTTCACAGTTGAGCTGTAATATAAACCGCTTTTTGCCTTATATGTGTAAGAATTTCATATATGCTAAAACTTTCCAGTGATATTCAAGGCTATAGATGTGTTAGTCTGTATCGGTATGCAAAGGGATCTTTGTGTACTTCCCAGTAATGCCCAATAGTACATTTAAGGTAGCCAACTGGTCCAGGTGCTTTGTAATAATACAAAGACAAGCAAATCACATGGTCACAAGATGGAAGCATAAAAATCAAGCACTGGAACATTTTAGAGTCCCTGGATACCCTGTGTCTGACCTTAGGGTTTGTGAGACTTAAAACAGAGCTACTTGACAAATTACAGCAGGAGGTTGCCGAATTAACACATTTAATTAAATCTCTCTGGGGTTGAAAAAGAATTTTATGCAATTTGTACCAATGAGGAAGGAAGAAGGAATGGAATGGACACTTCAGGATGGGATGTAAATAGGCCACAACTTCAGAAAACTTATGAACAGCTGAACAACTTAGAAAGAAGAGGCCTGAGCAACAATGAATTTGGGGCTTCTTTTGAGGCCCTGTGAGATGACTTGAGAGATGTATTCAAAGACATAACTGTGTTCATCTATATCAGTATACAAAGGGATCTTGTAGCACTATTGAGACTGAGAAAGAGAAGTTTGTAGCATAAGCTTTCATGGACTGCGTCTGATGAAGATCCCTTTGAGGATCCAGTTCATTATGAGGAAGAACTCTTCTTGGGTCAAGATCCTACATAGGAGGCATGGTGCATAATGTTCTGCACTCATAACTCTGCATATCTTTCTCCTTAGCAACTGTCAAGCACCATGAATCACTGCTATGAAGGTTAAATGGTAGTCCTCCCTCTCTCTTTCCCTTCATGGCCATTTGATGATCAATCATTAAATAAAGAGACCAGACACATAAATTGGGTAATAAGGGCCATTTTATTTAATCTGACCTATTTAAAATTGTGTTGAGCTGTAAAGGAGCAACTGGATTGAGGTGAACTGATGCAGGTCCAACTGAGGCCAGATGTCACCACATGACAGTCTCCTCAGCCTTTGTTTGGGTAAAACACTCAGCCTGAGGGCAATCCAAATTGCTTTGGTTACTTACTGGTCCAGCATAACTGGAAGGCAACCTGGGGGACTCCCATCCAAACTGCAGGGCCCTACAAGTGAGAGCCATAAATCCAGGTAAACCTCAAGGGTGGCCCCTGACTCTCTGGGATGTATGGCACTAAAGAAGGAGTTCCAGAGCCCTAATGTACACCAAAGGGATGCCAAGAGGTGAATACCAAAGTCTTATTCTCCCCTACTACCTGCCACAGACAAGGGATAAGTGTCTGCTTAGTCCCTTTCCCTCAACAGGCCAGCCAAGATGGCCCTCGCCCCCTGTTGCAAGCCCTCCAGGATCAACATATTCCCTTCATCTGACAGATGCACTCCATTAGCCCAATAAAGCTCTGGACATCTGAAGACATATTAGGATGTTGTAAAAATTGGCCCAACCCTTTACCCATGGCATTGTGAATTTCATTATTCTCCATTATTCTTCCATGATCAATGCACTTAGTGTTCCCCTCCCCATGCCACACTTGACAAGGCAACATTGTGGAAACCCCAGGCCAATGACTTTTAATAGACATGAAAATCATTCAGTGCCTGCAGAACCAAGGCCTTCCTCATCAGCAAACCTAGGTCCATCCAAGGTGAATGACCAAAACTTCAGGTAAAGGCCCATGGCATTCATCAAACAATGGCAACAGACCACTCCACCACAGGCCTTTACCAAGCTACTCCACAGTGGCTAACTCACTCAGACCCAGCTAAGAACCAACATGGCAAATTCAGGTCTAGCATGCTGTCCAAGAAATCATGCTGGAGCCACAAATCAGGACCTGCCATCTTTCCACACAGCACCCAGAATATAATGGAGAAAACAGGAACAAAGTTACTTAAGCAAAATAGCCTCAAAATTTGAGAGGACACATGGACATCTTTGCAGTGGAAGATTTTCAATGCTGATATGCTGGATATCTTGTGGGTCAAAGCCCATCACAGAAGCAGTAGAGGCAGGCCCAATCCTAAATGAATGTATGCCAAACTTAACTCCATGCAGTCCCAAACCTTGTAAGGCCTTTGAGGTAACTGACCAAAATTGTAAGGGCTTGTAAGGGCAAAAAAGTTAATGTGACAAAACAAAACAACAATCCCAGTCTAGCACCCAACAGCTGCACATAATGCATGAACAGGGCATAATGCCGAGTCAGAGCACAATCTCAACTGCATGTTCACCTACACCCTTTTCTAAATCAGTTTTGAATGACTAACACATGAGGAAAAGGTCCAGTGTGCTCCTCAAACAGAAGAAGCAACAACCTGATCCACTGGAGCAGTGGTTCTCAACCTGTGGGTCCCCAGATGTTTGTGGACTTCAGCTCCCAGAAGCCCTGAGCATTGACCATAGTGGCTGGGGCTTCTGGGAGCTGAAGTCCATGAACATCTGGGGACCCACAGGTTGAGAACCACTGTACTGGAGGTCACTTCTCCCAATTGGCAATATCATTCAACCACATTTGAGCCCCAGAATGGCAACTTCAGGTCTGAAGCTGTTACCACGGCAATCTGGTCTGGTTTTGGTGAACTAAAAGATATCATTTTGATATCATAATTCGGCTTTTTTTCCTGCCACCAGATAAGTGTTTGTGAGGCTCCGCCAAACAAGCGCGATGCTAAGCATGGGTGATAGCTGTACTCTCATCAAAAGTACCAGATATAGCCAGTTCCGCTTCGGGGGGAAGCCACCCTACACAAACACCTTGGTCACAAAAAAAAAAGGACTCTCCGCCTGAAAAAACACCCTGGCAAGCCAGCACTTAACGGCCGAGCTAGCCGCATCTACATACCAGCTATACCATTGTCAATTCGGCTCATAATTCAATCATGTAAATCCTGACCTTTTGGAGACTTTGTCTTCAGCCCAAAACTGATTGTTCTCACCAAAACCAGACTAGCCTGCAGCCTTCTTTTCCCTAAAAAAGAGGCCTGTTTTGAGAGCTCTTTGGAACTCTCGTCGGACCTTGCTGAAAATCACTTGCTGAAATCACTTGGAGCTCCCTTTGGATCTTCTTCCTCGCCTCGCTGCCGCTTGGTCCAGCAGTTTCCCCCCTCGGTCTCCACGCCGGGTTTCCTTCCTCCTCTTCAACTGGTGTCTCCAGGACTCCGGACAGGTCCATTGCCCATTCCCCAAATTCTCTTTCTTTCCTTTCTAGTTAGGAGTGCTTGTGTTTTATTATTTTTGTTTAATAAATATTGTTAGTATTTTGAAACTGTTGACTCCTCACTGACCTGAACCGGTAAAAAGGATAAAAAGATCCCACTGCGTTGCCCTGCCTCTGTTAGCCAAGAGAGTGCTCCAGCTAATTTCCCCATCTTGCTTGTTTTGTTTTGGTATTTGGGTGCCCCTCTGGAAACCCCCAGTTTACAGGGTAACAGAGTGGGGGAGCAAGGGAGGCAGCCCCCTCCCTAATCTGAAAAGGAAATTCCAACCCCCTCAGGTCGGGTGGTACTGACTTAGGGAACGGTCAGTGAGTAGTTTTAGATCACAGTTAGGTAGGTTAGTGTATGTGCAAAATCTCTGTATGTTTGTGTAGCTCTTCTATCGGGTGGACGCTGTACCCCTCTCTTGTCCTGGGAACCACTTCCCCATCTTGGTCTATCGTGGGCTGGGATCTGAAGTGTTCGGACGCTAGCACATTAGGAACATTTCCACACACATCCAACACCTTAGCAGCAAGGCACACTGAAGCATTTTTGGGAAAAAGGAGAAAACCCCACTCCTTTCATTGTCCTCGGGGAATTTTTTTGGATTTGTGGCTATTTTGGGTTTTGGGAAATTTGGGGAGAAGGCGGGGGGTGGTGAGCCCCAGCTTCTCAGTTTTGCGGGTGGTCCCATTGTTTGCCGGCTTGTTAGGATTGGGTGGTGAGCCCCAACCTAGCTGTGGGTTTAGCAGTTTACCCCAAAGGTAGAGGAGGTACCCCTCACCCAGAAAACCAGAATAGGGGCGGTTCAGTTTTGGGTTCCTTGTCCCTCTTCCCCCGCTGCTTGGCCAGGCGGCGTAGTAAGTTCCTTTGAGTTCGTCACCCTCCCTTTTTGGGCCCCTAGGTGGGCCTCCCCATCCCTAAAACCGTTGGCCTTGTCATTTTTTTCACCGAGGTAGGCAGACAAAAGTGACCTTTTTTGGGGGCAGGCTGGATTTTGGGTTTCCCTTTTTCCCCTCTTCCCTAGCAAAGTTCCAGAGAGTTCATTTTCCTTGGCTCCCCCAGGGGTCTAGGTGATCCTCCCCGTCACCCCAGGTCCTGGCCCCGGGTTTTTAAGGAAATTGTAGGGGAAGAAATTGTTGTTGTTTTGTGTAGAAAGTGTTGTGTTGTTGTAACAGTGTGGGAAATGGCTAAGGAGAGCCCTGTTGCTGTTAAGGACCTCATGTGCCAGGAGGAGGTCCAAAAAAAAACGGGGAAAAGATGGGTTTCAGGAAAAAAGGAAAGTGCCCCGGGAAAAGACTCTGTCTTCCAGATGGACAATCCCTTCTCCTCTCTCTGTGAAGCGTACACCCTGGCACGTAAGACAAAGAACCCATTCGGGCCTTTGAAGGATTCGTTGGCAGCTTGGGGACTTTGGTTTGTGGTTAGAGACACTAGTTCTGCCCTAGTTGAGACCCGGGGGGAAGCTAGAGGGAGAAAAAGAGAATCCCCCAGCTTCATGCCGAGAATGTGGCCTTGCGAGCGGACAAGGTAGCTTTTGTGTTCATTGCACAGTCCACGCAACAACAGTTAAGCGACATGTCCCTAGCTGCCCAGGCTTGGGAGGAGAACCCCACGTCTTAGAGGCCGAGCTTGATCATGCCCGGTCTGCGGCGCGATTTGTGGTAAATCATGTAAAGGGGAACAGCAGGAGGCTGTTAGTCACACAGCCTGCTGCCCGGGAATTCCCAACTTAAAAACCAGCTCCAGACACGAAAGGCTTTAATTTTGGCGGTGTGCCCGGGAGCTGCTCCCAGTTTTGCCAATGAGGACCCGTTGCCAGCAGACACCCCAGCGTCCTCCTCATGTAATCCAACTGGGAAGCCCCTAAGGCACCAGTCCTCCCTGTAGAGACCCGATCTAAGCCCCGCAGGACTGTCCCTGCTAACAATGATAATGGTGAAGAGGTCCGGGAGGTGCAGGCCACTGAGACCCGAGTCCCCTGGTGTGCCACCGAGGCAAAAGCGATTGCTGACCAGATGGGCCCTTTAAATTGATCCACCGGCATCATGTGGCTTAACGCGGTGTCGCATTCGCACCCCACAGCCAATGGCCGGGAATCTAACCCAACGGGTTTGCCTTTGTATGTCCCCCTCAGACCTCCCGACTCTTGAGTCCGCCATGGCGATTCGAGGCTTGGCTAAGCTCAAAGCCAAACGTTTGGATGAGAGAGATCATAAAGATCCTTTGGCCCAGACAGAGTGCAAGTGTGCTCTACATCAAGGAGCAGCAGGGTCCTCACGAGAACCCTGAGGCTTACGTCCCCGGGGAAGCAACACTTAAAAATTCGGGCCCAAAAAAGGGGCCCCCTGAGGCCCATGGGCACGACTTTGATCAATGCTGAGTTCCAGTTATGCTTTAGGGAAAGGTTTTAACCGGAGAAAGTTTTTCCCCTACCCTTGATAAACCCAGACACTACTTCCTGGGAAGAGTTTGGGAACAACCTCCTTAGGGTTTCTGACCTGTTGAGAGAGGCTGACGCCCTGTGACCTCCCAAGACACATAAGAAGGAATCCGGGAATTGGGAACCCATGGCGGAGGTAACTTACCCCAAACTACAGCCCCCCAGTCCCAGAAAAAAACGGCCCCGAGTTCCGTTTTGAGGGAATTGGAATTCGTGCCCCATTCCCAGACAGGACAGGCAGTGGCAGGGAAGGGACCCCAAGTCAGCCCACTGTCCCCAAACAACCTTTTGAGTCTGGTCCCCCCCGGGGAAACATCGGGCCGGGTATGATCCCACGACCCAGTCGTATTCCACGGACAGGGCCAGGATCTGGAGCATGCTGCAGTGCTGCGGACTGGACATGAGCCAGTTTGACAAGCGACCCACATCAGAGCTCCTTGATGCCCTAAACAAACATCTGCCACTGAGTAGTGACCAGCCGGTCCAGGCCGTGACGAACGGCCCACCTCCGGCTGGATACTACCCAACCTTAGACCTCAAGGAATAGGGGCCCCTTTCGGTCCAGGAAGCTTCCCCGAAAACGTGGTGGCCAAATTGCGCCCAGACAAGGGGGGAAGGTTCGGGGTGAAGGCAGGCATAGGGACCAGGGGGAAAGACTCCTGCCACCTTGTTAGAAACTCTGGTGCAGCCTTAAATGTGCTGCCCCCAAAAATTTGGGGTAAAGCATGGTGTACCCATGCCCGAACATGTCCAACTCTCCGGATATGGTGGGGGGGTCACCTTGCTAAGGCTTGGAAAGGACATCCTGATGTTCCGTTTTCAACTGTGGGGGGCCAGAACCGTGGCGAGGACGATGGCCTCCTGGGCATCGGATTCCTGTGGGGAAAAAAGCTCACAGTCGATTACGCGAACGGGTTTCTATGGAAACTCAATCACGGACCTGAGAAAATTTTGGTGGGGCACCGCTGTGCCACCATTAAGGCTCCCGCCTCGGTGAGCTGCGTAGCTAGCGACCCTTGGGTGAAGGCTTTCCTGGAGGTGTGGATTAAAAACAAAATCGAGTGCGGGACTGTAAAGGAGGCTTGTGCCAAATCCCCCCCTCAGAAACAATACAAGTATCCAACGGAAGCCAGGAAGGCATTGGGAAAACCATGGAGGGTCTTCTCCAATGGGATGTAGTTACCCCAATGCAATCCATCTGGAAAGCGCCCCTTTTGGCCTGTTTTGAAGCCAGGCAGCAAAACATGGAGAATGACTGTAGACTTTCGGGGTTTTTAAAATCTGTCACTCCCTCGTTTCCCCCGGTTGTAGCAAAATATAATGAAATCCTGTCTGCCATTGCAGCAGGAGCTAAGTATTGCAGCGTTATTGATTTTGGGGAAAGCTTTTCATTTTTATCCCTCTCCATAAGGCTTGTTTTGGGACAAATTTGCTTTTACTTTCCAGGGGCAGCAGGTAAAATTTAAAAGCACCCCCCCAAAAGGGTTCCATTCTAGCCCCAGGATTTGCCATGCACACGTAGGCAAGATGTGGGAAAAAAGCTACAGCCAGCTTCACGGTCTCACATCTTGTCCTATGTGGACGACATTTTGATCCATTCACCCTCCAGGAAAAGCGAGAGATCACGCAGGAGGTGTTGGGCATTATTAAGGGGCACTGGTTTTAAAAGGGGAAAAAGGGAGAAGGCTCACTAGTGTCCACAGATGTGAAGTATTTAGGGCTTTGTCTTGGCACTGACGGAAAGCACTCCAGACGCGCAGCGTGTGGAGGTGATCTCGAAGTTGCCGGCCCCCACAGATGTGCACTCCCTTCGTTCTTTACTAAAAGTTAACTTTTCTAGGGATTTTATAGAGTCATTCACCGCTAAAGCAAGGCCTCTGTATGCCCTATTAAAATAGAACGCCGAGTGGGACTGGGGACCTGCTCAGCAGCAGGCGTTTGCACAACTTAAGGAAGATCTAATGAAAGCACCCTCTTTGGCGCATCCTCATATGGTTAAGCCATTTTATATACAGTTGGCCACCTCTGACCAGAGCATAGGAGCGGTCTTGTCGCAACATCAGAATGGCACTCAGCATGTAATAGCTTATGCCTCCAAAAATTTTGGATCCACACAAGACCAAATTTAGTCCGTGCGAGAAAACTTGTTTGGCATTAATCTGGGCTTAAAACGCTGGGAATTTATGATCGGAGGTGCCTGCGTGACTGTCCAGACCCCTCACACACCTCTTAAATACATCTTGTCAGGTCAATTTAGAATGGCCAGGTGTCCAACACCCGTATTGCCAAATGGACTGTGTCCCTGGTGTCACGTGGAGTGGATTTTCAGAAGCAGCCACAAGACCCACCAGCTCCATATGGTCTTATTGTGACCGGAGCCACGCATGAGTGTCCTTTACCACCTTTACATTCTAATAGTTGGCCAGTGGAATGGGGAGCCTCCCTCGAAAGGGAAACTCAGTTACGAGGCTTTGTCTGTTGGTTCTGTGAGGGGTCATCCATGCATGTGGACGGTAGCCCACGGACAGGCTATGGAAACGAACCGCATCACAGAAACCCACCCCCCCAGGGGAAAGCCCGACCACACTCCAGCCAAGCGGCGGAAAGGGAGAAGCTTAAAAGCTATTTTGGAGCATGAACCGTACTGCCCCCTGGCAATATACACTGATTCAAAATGGACGGCAAAGGCTGCAACCGTCTGGCTACCCAATCTGGCTCCAAAATGATCTCAAAAAAATCTGATGGGAAACCCATTGCCCATCTTAAAAAGGGTCCATACTGCAGCCCAAATTGAGGAAAGAGTCGCCCCTACATGGGTAGCTCATGTCAGAGGACATCAGAAAAAGGATACCCGGGAACCCGTATCTGGAACACCCGGGCTGACGCCATAGCCAAAGACGTCGCTTTGCTGGACAATGGAAATCCCATTGCCGCTATCAATGTAAACCCCAAAAAAGCAGCTATTCCTCCCATGTTTGATTTAGGGGTGTTACAGAAGGGGGATTCGGGGAAATTTTTTACTTGGCCAGGAAGGTCTCGGATGAGTCTGGTCAGTTCAAAATCTCCCAGCAGGACGGAGTACACTGGGCGGTCGATGACAGTGGCCAGCGCCCACCCGGGTCGTGCCCAGAGATCTCTGTAGTGAAAATTATTCAGTTTGTGCACGAGCAGGGGCACCAAGGGCATGAGGTGACCCTGGATCAGGTTCGAGACACCAGGTGGTGGCCGCAGGTTAAGCAGGACGTCACCCCGTGGGTGGATAACTGCTTGGCCTGTGCCATGGTCAACACTGACTCTTCCGGTCTCAAGGCTCCCATCCAGCACCAGCGCATCGAGGGTCCGTGGTTGTGCATCCAGATAGATTTTATAGGTCGGCTTCCCACCACCTCCCATGGGAACAAGTATGGCCTGACAGTGATCAATCCTTTCAGTAAGTGGATCGAGGCCTTTCCCCCGCCGCGACAATACTGCAAGCATGGCAGCGCACTTGCTCTTTAACAATGTTTGGACACGATGGGGGGGTGTCACGGGACCTTGACTCAGATGCCGGGCCCCACTTCACTGGTGAGGTCACCCAAGAACTGTGCAAGGCCCTGGGAAATTTTCAAAATTTCCGCATTACCCATTATCCCCAGAGTTTGGGTCACATTGAGAGGACGAACCACCCTCTGAAGGAAGCCCTTCAGAAGATGGTGCATTCCTCCGGTAAGGATTGGGACACAAAGCTACCCATTATCTTAATGGCCTTCTGGGCACGGTAGCATCCCACGGCTTCACGCCGCATATGGTAATGACAGGGGAGAAGATGATGCTGCCCAAGGCATTCTGGATTAACACGAGGCCCCCCCGAGTTGGAACCGGTGGTCCTCAACAATGGGTGGGTGAAAAAGTTTGTGAGTCATTTTGGCCAGGGAAAGGCAAGTCGCTGCCCAGCTGGGCAAAAACTTGCTAAAAATGGATAAGAGGTTGGGATGGGTTCACTGTCCCTGTCAGTGGGAGGAAGGTCAGTTGGTTCTCTATAGGAATTTCTATAGGGACAAACACTCCCTCGCTGCCAGGTGGGTTGGTCCTGTCCCCATTGTGAAACGGATACCAGACACAGCAGCTGGCCAGCCAGTGTGAGTGTCAGGAAAAGGAGAGCACATTGCCAGCAGAAGCCAGCCCCACGCTTCCAAACCTCTCCCTCATTCCGGCTCTGAGCCCCCAGCTAGAAACCATCAGTTTCCCCTAGGATTTTCTTGAAGCAGTGGCTCAGACAGTTCTCCCTCTCCGTGCCAGCTCTCCAGGAAATCTCAAGGGAGACTGGGAATTTAGACAGCGAAAGGCTCCTGCCCAGCCAGAGCACTCGCTCTGGCACCCCTTAACTTGGCACCACTTACTCCCCTTTGCTGTAGTCCAGCCTGGGAGATTTCTAAAAGGGAGAGTCCCAAATGCCACACGGAGGCGGACCTGGCTACTGCCTTCCCCTCCATAGAATTGCTTTGCTACCACATCATCCTTCAGGGACCCAGCGGCACCTTGACTGTGACTCTGGTGGTCGTACAGTGAGCCCGGGCTAGCTACGGCTCCGTTTTGGTCACCTTCACACCAGGAGAGAGAGATTCCCAGAAGGCACGCAGGTCCACGACCAGCCTTCTGCTTAATTTGAAAAACAGGGTCTCAAGCCAGGAGTGGACGCTGCCATTCCTGCCAGTAATTCCAGAGACCCCCAAACACCGACAGTTGAGTTTCATACTTCCTCAGACCTCTTTACAGAGCAAGGAAGTATTTGCCTTCAATTGGTCCAAGGCATTGGACTTAATTTATGAGGCGTTCGACAATGGTTGAACGGCCCCCAGCTTGCGGAGCGGAGGTGGAGTGGCGACCCCTCCGAGCTTCCGGTCTTTGTAAACAGTTTTCGCCTGGTTAGCTAATAGGATTGTTTTAGTGTTGTTTGGTTTGTTTTTCCTTTGCTAGCTCTTTCTTTTTCACCATTTTGGGTGGGAGACTAGGAGAGTCTCCCGGTTCTGAGGTACATCAGGCCTACAGAATCAGCCCTGATACCTTGAGTAGGGCAGGTCCGACCAGGACGCCTGCCATCCCTGACTTTGAGGAATGGTATTGTGCAATAGCATCCTGGGAAGTACGGGCGTAGCTGCGAGGGTTTCACAACCCTCTCAGTAGAACCAGGTCTGACTCTAGAGTACCGAGCTACAGCCCAGAATGGTTTCCATCTTGGAGAGACCTCTCTCCCCTTTCTTTCTGTGTGCTCGGACTGTTAGGGTGAGAACAGTCTTAGCCACTCCCTAGTTGCGATTCAATTTGGCTGTGTAATTCAAAGGTATATGTCCACTCTCCAACGTCCCATAAGGGCTGGAGACCCACACAATTGGCAAGACGCTTGGCCCCGGTGCATTGTTTCCTATTTGCATATGTTAATAGAATATTTGCATACGCAGGCCCATCCATCCTGGACAATCTCCGGAAGCATCAGCATCTGCTCTGGCAACGAGCAAGCATAGACTGTGCTTGCTTTGGATTGGTTTTTAAGTTCTGTTTTTCAACTGGTATTGGGGACCCTCACCACCAGGCGAAGGCCAAAGTATAACCTAGTTCAACTAAGACTAGAGCTCAATCATGTATTCATGAAAAGACAGATGCATCACAGTCTCAGACGGCATCCTAAATTTGCTCATCCATTGGTGAAATACTGGATGAAGCATGATTTGCTAGGCCCGAGCTACCCCAGAAGGTACCCCCGCATGGAGGCCCCCTCTACCGAGGTGCGGTCAGACCGTCTTCCACCTTAAAGTGACCAAGGTCTGGGACAGTCACCCATATCTCCTCCATGCTAGCACCTTTTGCCTGGCACCTGTAAAACCCACCGAGGTTCCCCATTGTTATAAAAATTCGCAACCCAAATTCCACTCCCGATGGGCTTCATGCCATTGATTTGCATTGAATATTTGCATTTGCCATAACCTCTGTCAGTCTTCCCTCCTATCAAAAGCAATAGGTCCAGCCAAGGCCATCCCGGATATGGTCGCCACCCAAGAAGCACCGTGGGGGAGGTGTGTGAGTGTGTGAATCCAGCCATACCACAGCTCCAGTCAAGGCGCCTGGTCTGTGTCGGCAACATGTTCCTGTTCCTGTTCCTGCAGTTGGGGTGGCCAGCCAGCCGCACCTCCAACGAACCATCCAGAATACAGCTGCCCGCTTTCCTGTTTTGGACTGTTCCTGTTGCTGCTTTGCAAACCCGTTCTTAAGAACTGTTCCTGGCGCCGCTTTGTAAACCCGTTCCTGAAAAGAGCTAGCATGCCTGGGCTAGCTCAACCCTGGACTGAAACTGCTTTGGTGCCTGCATTTTCCAGACCCCGAACTTTCCCCGTTTCCGGGGGGGGGGTGCAGAGACTTTGCCTGTGCCTCACCTCCCCAGGACTTTGGACTTGTGTTACCACATTTACATCACTATTGGGGTTCTTTTTGCCCGCATCATCATTGGACTATTGCCCGCATCACTTCAGATTGCACTCATTGGGAACCGCATTCACAGTTTGGACCCTGTGAAACTCTGCCTGTATTCAGTTTGTCTTCACTTTTCATTTGGATACTGCCCGCATTCGCAGTTCAGAGTTATTGCCATTTTATATCCGTTTGTGCAGAATGTATTACTTGCATTTCATTTGCTACTGTATTTTGTCGCATTTGTTTGTATACCATTAGAGTTAGGTTTCTTGTTGCCCGGTTTGCATTAAGGGACTGTTTTATTTAGACAGGAATGTTGCAAAATCCCTTGGTGTAATACGCCTCCAAGATCCGTAGACCTTTATTTGGCTCTAAATTCCTTTTGAAATGTTTGATTGGAAAATGAACAATTTGCACCAAATTGCCCATTTTGGGGGGGGGGATTGTTACCACGGCAATCTGGTCTGGTTTTGGTGAACTAAAAGATATCATTTTGATATCATAATTCGGCTCTTTTTCCTGCCACCAGATAAGTGTTTGTGAGGCTCCGCCAAACAAGCGCGATGCTAAGCATGGGTGATAGCTGTACTCTCATCAAAAGTACCAGATATAGCCAGTTCCGCTTCAGGGGGAAGCCACCCTACACAAACACCTTGGTCACAAAAACAAAAGGACTCTCCGCCTGAGAAAACACCCTGGCAAGCCAGCACTTAACGGCCGAGCTAGCCGCATCTACATACCAGCTATACCATTGTCAATTCGGCTCATAATTCAATCATGTAAATCCTGACCTTTCGGAGGCTTTGTCTTCAGCCCAAAACTCATTGTTCTCACCAGAAACCAGACTAGCCTGCGGTCGTTCTTTTCCCTATAAAAGAGGCCCCGTTTTGAGAGCTCTTTGGAACTCTCGTCGGACCTTGCTGAAAATCACTTGCTGAAATCACTTGGAGCTCCCTTTGGATCTTCTTCCTCGCCTCGCTGCCGCTTGGTCCAGCAGATTCCCCTCGGTCTCCACGCCGGGTTTCCTTCCTCCTCTTCAACTGGTGTCTCCAGGACTCCGGACAGGTGGCGTATTGCCCATTCCCCAAATTCTCTTTCTTTCCTTTCTAGTTAGGAGTGCTTGTGTTTTATTATTTTTGTTTAATAAATATTGTTAGTATTTTGAAACTGTTGACTCCTCACTGACCTGAACCGGTATACATAGGATAAAAGATCCCGCTGCGTTGCCCTGCCTCTCGTTAGCCAAGAGAGTGCTCCAGCTAATTTCCCCATCTTGCTTGTTTTGTTTTGGTGTTTGGGTGCCCCTCTCGGAACCCCCAGTTTACAGGGTAACAAAGCACCAACCAGTAAACCAACCAGGACCTGTTGTCTTGCCAAATAGCATATAGGAAATAACTGAAAGGACAAAGAACAACAATGTTAGAATGTCATAAAGCATTCTAAATCTAAGAGGATGCACACACATCTTCACAGCTGATGACCTTGCCCAATATTTGGAACCTAAACCTTTTGCAAAAATTGTAGAGTCAGCACCAGTCCAGAAGAAATGGGTGCCAAACTGAACCCTCTGCAGGCTGAAACTTTGCAAGATTATTAAGGTGACAGTCCTAAACTGGCACCTGATAAGGGGCAAAAAATCAGCATGGAAAGAAAAAGGAATCCAGGTCTAACTCATGTCAGCATTCTGCCCTCTTTCTCTAGTCCATCCTTCACAGTCTTGCGCACCCTGAAGTTACAGGTGGCATTCCATACTTGTGAGCATTAGCAGCAAAAGTCAATGCTGGCAGCCTAGTCCTGATGAACTGCAGAGTCAGACTACTGCTCCTCAAAGAAACACAATACTGCAATATGTGGTCCACATGAACAGGTTACAACACTTGCAGCCTGTCAAGACACCTAAATAACTCAGATTCCTTCCTGGGATTCATAGAGACTTATGATATAGACAACCTCATCTTTCCAAGGCTTTGCAGATCTGGGGGCATCAGAACAGGACTGAAGTATGAGTCTGGAGCAAGGTCCAACTGTTAGTGGAAAAGTTCCATGCCAGCAACATCCCTCATGGTTTCACTCCACCACATTGTCACAATCCTGTTGAAAAGTGTTTTAATACTGCTGGACCATCAGAGTCAGCTGACAAAACTACTCCATCTGATTATGAACAATTGCTTATCCCCACTGTGTGTCCCACAGTGAACAAGACATTAAATTGGAGGCCTCTATTGTGAAGGCTTGGACCAAACACATGGCATGAGGGGATCTAGAGATGATCAAATTAATGACACTGACTAGGGTTATATTGTAACCAAGAATGGACTGACAAATTGTGAATTCAGCAGCCCACAACCAAACTGTCACCGCATCTGGAAAAATTCCAAGACTGACATCACATGCCTGATGCCAAAACAAACAAGCAAACCCCTGGTACTATTTCCCTGTAAAGTAAACTGATGTGTGAAGGTTCCCTGCAGCTCCAATAAAATGGAGTAGAAACTCAGTCTAAACCTCCATGTTGGCCCTTGTATCAACTATAACCCTGAGTCTATGGTGGAGTTTTTGCAACCCCTTCCTTGCTTCACGAAAACAATGCAGGAGTTTCTACAATTTGCCATGGCAATATGGTTAAATGATATTAATTTTATACCTAAGTAGATAAGGCAGGTGAACAGTGCAATGAAACTTTCCAAAAGCAGAACAAAGGACAAATCACCCCCCAGAGGTGCCTAGTCCATGTAGAAGCCACCATCCAGTGAGAGGCCCAGTAGTTCAAAATGTTCAGTGTGAACTAGGAGAAAACAAAAGGCCAACTTAATGTCACCTTTCAGCAGTTCTGCTCCAAGGCCATAGTAGGCCTGATAATCTCTTTCTCAATGAACCTCCCTGTCAATCTACTATCAAACTGTAGAGAAGGGTGGACTGGCTTCAAACAGCACAAGCCCTGGCTCGTGTGATGACCTGTTGCCATGTGCAAATCACAGTCACACTCTGGTTTCTTCCATGGAGACTCTCAAAATTTTACCCTCCCCAGCAATGACCAGCATCATGCAGGTCTGGGTAAGTATTAACATCCATAGCAGTGCACCATGGGGACATTTTGGATGGAGCACAAGAGACTAGTGAATAGACTCCCGTGTTCCATCCAAAACAAGATGTATGTGTTTATAACCTCTAATTCTGAGCATACATGTTGACAACAGGAATCCGGCCTTAATCCATCTCACCAGAGGCAGATGTAGCTCTAAGTATGAGGGAGCTTTTGGGGAAATGCCCTCTGGTGGGCCCAGGCCATCTTTTACTTTAGTGAAACTCAGCTTGCCAGGCAGAATCAGCTATCCTGGTAAGCTGCCATACTGAATTTTCTACAGTGACTTTGATTGTTCTATGGCATTGTGGGGAACTTAGCTTGGGGGCAGGGCACATGCCATGGAACAATACATAGCACACACCCTCCAACTGTCTCGGTTTGGCAGGGACAATCCTATTACCCTTCTTTTTCAACTTCTTTTAAAATGTCCCAGTTTCTCTCTCTTCCTTTCACTTTCCACTTTCATGCTCACCTTACTTCAGTCACTGCAAACTGAGCTCAAAGTGCAAAAGTAGTTTGTACTTAATTACTCAGCATCTGGAAAGGACCAGATGAGGCAGAATCTCACCCTTCCCTGCAGACTCTGAAAAAATTAAACATCTGCAGCCTCCCCTAACTTGTTTGTTCTTCCTCATTAAGACCATTTTTCATCTTGACCATATGCTGAAATTGCTTGGACTCACATGTCCAGGTTTTCATGTGTGCAAAGTTGGAGGACATAATAGTGGCAGTATATATACAAGTGACAGAGTGCCCAGATACAGTTTCATAGCAACTAACAGTCCAAATCTCTTTCAGCTCCCTTCTCCATCCACCCCATTTATTGATTACATTTTTATCCTGTCCATTGGGCTGAATTCAAAGATTCTCGTCCTCCCATTGGAAGATCTCTCTGACAGAAGGAAAGCTTTAGATCCTACCAGGGTGGCTAGTGGATTCCCTGCTATGAGGGCACAATCCAGTCTTGATTTTACTGCTGCTGCTCCTGCAGTTGCTCAGAGATAAGTGAGAGCTCTGCTGGTGCAGAATGCTAGCTTATTATTGGCAGAACTCCTATTCAGTGTGGAACAGGCTCTCAGGATTTTATTAGCAGGAATGGTGAAGTAATCTCTGACCCCTTTCAGGCTTCCTTGATTCCATTATATTTAGCTGCAGTCTTTACTAGAGCTAAGTGCAAAATGGATTTTGTGAGGATAATAGTTATGAGCTAGCTTAGTTGTACTGCAAAGTATTTAGAATGGTTTGACTTTAAACAGATAATTAAGATCCATTGACTTGTGGGGGCAGGGAACTGTTCCTCGTCATGAAAATCACTACAACTGGTTTGTAGGTATGGATCAAAACAGGTACTAGCATTTTTAGGTGATCCTCTGTGGATGAGAACTATCAGGATGAATTTGTGCACTTGAAAATTTACTGCTAGATCATAGGACAGTGATTTCCTGAGCGTGAGATAGTGAGGCAGCAATTAGTGATCCAAACCCAGATCTTCCACAATCTAATCCAACACACCAGCCAGTACATTATACTGCCCATGAACTGAACTGTCCTTAATGAATTTGTTATCCCCCCACTTAAAACTATAGTCATCACTATTTTGAAACTTCCCTTATTTAATTCATATTAACCATTTTTTAAAAAAATGAATCCATCCCATTTATAGTCAGTTGGCAAAAATGCACAAGTACATTTTAGTTCCCATTATCAGAAGGAAAATACAAGCATCAGATTTTCTGTTCCCCCAACATCCCAAGTAAAGATTTTGTCTTTTGGTGACTATGAATTGGAGACTTGCAAAAGTCCCTATAATTAACAACCCTGCTCAGCTCTTGCAAGCTCAGGGTCATGGTTTCCTTTATTGAGTCAATCCATTTCCAGTGTCATCTTCCTCTTTTCCTACTGCTTTCCACTTTTCCCAGCATTACCAGTAAGTAATGTTTTCTTGTGGTATGTCCAAAGTGTGATACCACACGAGTAATAAATTGATGTATTGGAAAAAATGTGCATGAACGTATCAGTAGGGGAAAATGGATAAAAGTACTTCAGACAAGTGTGTACAAATTTCTGTGTGGGAGGGGAAATTATTTCTCACAACACAATACAGAATTAAGATAGAACAAGGGTGTTGGTAGGTAGGAGAAATCCTACAAAAATGAAATGGGAAGATTTTCACATCCCTGTTCATCACTGTTATATTGCGTCAATAAATCCCGTAAGTTGCTGGATCATCACCAAAGGTCAATATACTGCTGAGTTAAGCTTACTTCAACCCATTTATTTAAATATGCTAAAAGTGTACTTGTTGCAGAATTGTAACCAATGGGCTTTGGTTACCAACTTGCTACTTTACATCTTCTTATTTCTGAGCAAAGTTCATATTTTTCAAACTTTTCTCTGTAGAAATGAAATCAGAGCCTTATTACTTTACTGCCCATGAGTACTGTAATTTGTGTCTGTAAGAATCTTTAAAAAAAAAATCAAGCAAACAGGCAACTTTATATCTTGTAATTTCTTGCCACCTCCCCAGGTTTTTATGGCTTTCCAATGGGCTGTTGCCAATTAATATGTGATATGGAAACACTGACAATCTATTTAAGGAAGTTTTTCCTCCATTTGATGGGTTTTAAGTATTCCTTAGCTGGCCAATTACTTTCCTACTTATTCCTCTTGTTAAAAAGGAAGTTTGGCTATTTTAGAATTATTCTGGGGTTTTTTTTATTCACTCCTAGGGCAAGTAGTTTTAATGAAGTTAGAAAATGTATCAATGATCTTGCTAGAAAAGAGCCTTTTGCCATCACACATACCTCTTTCATTAGGAGAAAAAGGGGCAGTTCTTCCATTTCAAGGTTAATTTTTTTAGGCCAAATGAAAATTATTCTACAGTGAGTGCCAGCAAAACAGGAGATCTTAGTCCTGGGTAAATTAGAATTGCCTGCAGAGGATAACTGAGCTAGAATGAATATGAAAGTCAAAGCAAAAAGTTGATTGAATATCCAGAAGTTATGGAACCAATGACGCCCCCCTCCCCCGCAAAAAAATCTATGTGAAGAACCAAGGAAAATATCTGCTTTGGGGGCAGTCATCCTAAAAATATGCACACATTGAAAAAATGGCACATATAATGGCTTGCACTGACATTAACACAGTGGCATCCTATGCAAGGCAACTGAGGATATTTCCACATAGTCTGTTGTCTCATCTCCAGTAATGAGACATTGTTAGGGTTATGCATGTGCAATGTTTGCAAGTGGACTATACAGATTCAATTACTTGAGGAATCCAGGCTTCCATTTTCTTTTTAAAATTAAGTTTTTAGCCCTCATGCCTATAATGATAACTGAAATCATTAAATATGGTTACTACATACATCAGCTCATTGATTTCAGTAGATTAAACTGTGCATACATGTGAGCAGGAAGAATTAAACAGATTTGGACTTCTAGTAGTTATACATGTTTTAGTATTCTGTTTATGGCAATCAGAGGTAACAATCAACTGTATGCAATGTTGTGCATTTAGGAACACAGAAAATTGTCTTATACTACTTGCATAAGATAGACTCTGCGCCTATCTAGGTCAGTGTTGCATGCTCTGAGTGGCAAGAGGTCTCTAGGTTCTCTTTCCTGTCATATATGGTATGATATGATATATTATAATGTATAAACATGCACACACCAGAATAGAATAGAATAGAATAGAATAGAATAGAATAGAATAGAATAGAATAGAATAGAATATTTATTACAATTGTTACTGCAGCCTAGGCCTACCCGGAGATAGCATAAAGATATCATTTTGATATCAATAATTTGGCTCTCTTCTACCACCCCTCTCCACGTGTTTGACAGGCCCCTGGACAAGACCAGAACTATGCTTGGCCATCAAACGCTGCGATATCCCAAGACAATACTGGCAGGCCAGAAATAGCCAGATCACCGCTTTAAGAGACCTCTCTGCAAACACCCTCATTATGTATGCACACTGTTTACAAAGGACTCCCTGCCCTGAGCAGGTAACTTGGCAAGCTAGAAGCTTAAAGGCCAAGCACTGAGCATTTGCATACAGTCTACCTCTTTGTCAATTCAGACTTAACTCAATCATGCTAAATTGTGACCTTTTGGAGACATTGTCTCGCACCCAAAACTCATTGTTTTCTCCGAGTAAGGCACAGCCTGCAGTCCCAATTCACCCTATAAAAACCCCAGAGTCCGAGACCTTCCTCGGATCGCTTTGAGCTTCCACCCCACTTTGCTGCCACTGCATCCGCTGAGCTTTCCCCTCGGTCTCCGTCCGAGACTGTGCATCTACGAACCTCTTCATTGATCTATCCTGGGCTTCGGACAGGTGTAGTATCTCCTGCTTCAACAACCTCTCTCAAAATCCCGCTATATCGCTAACATCTTTATTTTCTATAGTTACTTGTGTTACCACCGCATACTGGCCTGGCCTTTGGTGAACCAAAGATATCATTTTGATATCATAATTTGGCCCTACTCTGCCACCAGCCAAGTGTTTGTGAGGCCCACCGAACAAGCGCGAAGCTAGGCATGGCTATTACTTGCTGCTCTCACCAAATCAAGCCAGATATTGCCAGATCTGCTTTAGGGGACCTCCCGAAACAAACACCTTCATTACAGATGCACGCTACCACAAAGGGACCCTCTGTCCTGAGAGGACTTCCTGGCGAGCTAGGTACTTAACTGCTGAGCTAGCCGCATTTACATACCGGCTATACTATTGTCAATTCGGACTTTAACTTAATCATGCAAATTCTGACTTTTCGGAGGCTTTGTCTCCAATCCAAAACCTATTGTTTTTTCCCAAGACCAGACTCGCCTGAGGTTGTTCTTTCCCTTATAAAAATCCCCCGCATTTGAGAGCTCTTCGGAACTCTCGCCGGATCGCCCGAACTTCATTCTGCCTTGCTGCCGCTCGGTTCAGCAGATTCCCCTCAGCCGCCACGCCGGGTTTCCATGTCTTCAATCAGGTTTCTTCAAGACTGCAGGACAGGTGGTGTATCATCCATTCCCCTCAAATTCTATTTTCCTTTTCTAGTTAGGAGTGTGTTTGTGCTTTTCTTTAATAACTGTTAAATAAATCTTAATTATTGTTTGAACCATTTGCCTCCTCACTGATCTGACACTGTATACATACGGTAAAAGATCCTGCTGCATTGCCCTGCCTCTCGTTAGCCAAGAGAGTGCTCCAGCTAATTTCCCCATCTTTGCTTGTTGTTGTTTGGTTATTTGAGCGTCCCTCCCAGGACCCCCAATTCACAGGGTAACACTTGTGTGAGTGTGTTGCATACACTGTTTGCCTGTATTTAATAAAATCACAGTTGACTTCATATTTTGGTGTGCTTCTTGACTCAGCCTGACCCCGTATACATAGGGCTGCAAGGTCCTGCAAAGTTACCCTGCCTCTTGCTAGCTAAAGTGAGTGCTCCAATTAATTTCCCCATCTTGCGTTATTGTGTTTTGGTTATTTGGGCGCCCCTCACGGGACCCCCAGTTAACAGAGTAACACAGTCATAGACCAGCACAGCTAAAAAGGGGATACAGAATAAAAAGAGGGTAAAAACACAGGTTTAAAAACAGTATCTAAAACATTCCTTCAGGTTATGTAGCTCCAATATAACACAGGACTGGTACTAGTCTACTGCAGAGGTCATTGCCTGACAAATTCCAGCTGCTGATGCACAGAATCTGACAACAGTATATATTATATCAGGGTCAGTGTCTGAAAGCAACAGAGAAGTATAGAATTGTCCAGTGTGTCCTTGCTATTCATGCAGCAGGAGTGAAATAAGGCTAAAACAAATATCCCTGTAGTATGAGCACTGGAGTAATAAACGCTCTGTTGTTTCTATTTGGCCAGAGTAGCAGGGGGACAGTCTGTCTGAGAAGGAGGTCTTCTTGTTATAGGCTGTCAAAGACAGCTCGGGGGAAGGCATGGCATCACACCAAAGTGAAGGCCCTATGGTGCTTAGATATCTCTAGGTTTACTAGTTATGCCATAGGTGAGGCAAGATATCTGTTAGAGTCACTAGCAATTAAGGTTGTCACTCTGTATCTACTACTTGTTGTTTGATAGCTGCTTTGGCCTGGGCGTATCCCATGCTGAGCAGAAGATCTGGTGAAAAGCCCAGTGATGAGATTTTAGTCATCACTGTATTTCCACATATACTGGAAATAATCACTTATGGTTAGTGAGGCAAGATGAATGGGAAAGAAGGACAGTCTAAGCCAATAGCTGAGTATGGTCACCCACACTCTGGCCTCCACTTTCATAAAGCCTGATTCCAGTCTCATAGTTGTATTAGACACACATTTTAGAACTTGGAAAGCTGTTCTTAAGAATTTAGACTGCACAAGTTCTAATGGTACAGGATTGAGGAAGGTCCCAGCTGGGATCTGTAAAGCATTTGTGCTACTGATTTGGCTTCAAAAAGTTTGAGTGACACAGGTATATAATGGCTTCTTCTTAAGAAATTTGAGGATGGCTGTTGAGCTCCTCTGTGCATTACCAGCAATATACTCCTTATGTGCTTTCCTGCTACCACTAGCATGAAAGATTACCTCCAGATATTTGAAGTAGGAAACCTGTTCAATCTTGTGGCCATCTATACTCCAGGAATGGTTCTTGGACCTTTTAGCAAATGTTATGATTTTAGTTATTTGATAGTTGAGTACCAGCTGATCCTCTCTGCAGTAATGTGTTAGTGCTTATAGTCAAGCCAATGGGTGTTCTTGAAAGTATTGCTACATCATCTGCATAAAGCAGAACTGAGATATATGCCTTCCCTCTAGTTTTGGAGGATGGAAGTTTGTGTTCTGGAGATGGTCCACCATGCAGTTGATGTAAAAGTTGAACAAGAATGAAGCTAATATGCAACCTTGCTTGACACTCTTCTCAGTAACGATGGCATTGGTGAGATGACCCTGGGGATTAAATCTTACTTTGAGTGAGGTCCCTTCATGCAGCATATGAATTAAATGGAGTAGATGCTGATCAATTGAGGAAGCCTCCAGTTTTTCCCAGAGTTTGGTTCAAGATATAGAGTCAAAAGCTGTTTTAAAGTCTATAAAGGGCACAAAGAGAGAGGCTGTGTTTCAGGAGGAATATTTTTCAATAAGATGGTGGAGTACAAGGCACTGATCTATGGCGGATCGGCTCTCCCTAAAGCCAGCTTGTTCCTCTGCAAGTATGTTTTCTTGTTCCATCCAGGCCTGAGATTTCCATCGTAGGTATCTCACGTAAAGTTTGCTGATTGTGTTGAGGAGGCTAACTGAATTATAGTCGGCACGATCTTCCTTCCTTCCTTTTTTATATATGGAGTCAATGATCACACTCTTGTCAATGCAGGTGAAAAGTGAGGCCAGGATAGGGGCCCAGAATTCCAAATTGTTTTTAATGGCTTCTGGAGGTACTGAACCTCCCCTTGAACCTCCCCCATTCTCAGTTGAGCTACAAGGTTCTTGATCTCTGAGACTGTCACTGGAGCCCACACTGGGAGATTCTCTATATTTTGGCTAGCACATCCACTTCTGACATAAGTGTCCTTATAAAGTGCTTGGAAGTGATCCTCCCAGATCCCTGAGAGGATGTGGCAGTCCACTGTAACTGGTGTATTACTTTGGGAGCTTGACGTAGTATGCCAGAATAAAGCTGAGTTTTTAGATTTAACTGCCTGAATAAGTTGTGTCCTATAATTCTTCAAAGTTTCTTTTTTTCTTGTACACCATCATTTTTTTATAGCCTCTCTTCTGCTGGAGCAGTTTCAGCACAACTGCTGGTGTAGCATTAGATACATAAGCTTCATAAGTAGTTATGAGAGCTTTTTTAGCATTGGCACATTCCTTGTCAAATCATAGCTTTGAGAGATGCTGTTGTTGCCTCTGGTGTGCACTGTTTTTGTGGTTTAGATGCTGGTGTATCTCTTGGGTAAAAGTGTTGTAATTCTTCAAAAGTTCATCAGGGGATTTGGCTGATATCAGCACAGCCCGAAGACACTGAAGGCATCTGAGGCCATTACCTCATTTATTGTTTGATTTAGCTGGGGGGAGGGTCCATTTAGCTCGCTGATAAGTCCTTCTTGATGGCATTATAGAGAGTTGATATCAGTCCTCAGTGCATATCTCGAGTGAAATCACTTAGATGTAACCAATTTGAAAAGTGATCACTTTCAAACCTGGGCATACCTTCTAGGTCCTTAGCATAGGGGAGAAGGTCGCTAGAAATGATTATGTAGTCAGTCATGCTCATTCTGGGCCCAAATAGATAAGTAAATTTGGGTGGAGAGTCACTTTTCAGTGCACCATTTAGGATGTGAAGGTTTAGCCTGAAGACTGTTTGAGCCAGACAAAGGTCTGCAAAATTTGATTTCGTCTTTTGAGCAGCAGTTGAGGTGAGCTCTGTCATCCTTGAGGTTGGGAGTTGGGCATTTTTGTTGACAGTATAGAGCATGATCATTGGGGCCCAGTCTAGCATTCAAACCTCCCCCTTTGCATTTGGATTCTGCAATATGAGATTAGCAATGTACGATTCCAGTTTGGTCCACAGGGTTGATTTGAGATTTCTTCTTCATTGGAAACATGTAAATATTTATTATCAGCAGAGTGCAATGGCTGAATTGGATTAGCATTGCCATGGCATATGTTTTACATGTGGGAAGGGACCTTGTTATAGCATGTAGAGTGATGGAAACCAGGCCTCCCCTTGCTCTTCTGTCCTTTATCCCAGGCTCTGCCTCAACTGAAAATGAGTGAAAGCCATGATTCCTGAATCAGTGTAATGTCATGTTGGGGGAGGAAGACAGTAAAACTGGGGTTTCTGGTAGAGGTAAGGCACCCAGCAACGTTCCATGTCATGAAGGCAACCTTGTGCTGGTCATTTGGTTGTCAAACAGTTGCACTGCAAACTAATGGCTGGGGGCAGGCATGATTCACACTATAGCAGTTGGTTCACATTAGCCAATGGAGAGCTGTCGCTGTGGTTGGTGGTATAGCTCATATCCTTCCCATTCTTCCTGCTCTGTCTGTTCTGGTAGGGAGGCTGGAAGAACCAGTGTGGCGTAGGCAGCAAAGTGTGGATCACATGCAAGCAAGGATCCCATCTCTTTAGTGCGAGGAGCATCCTTTGGCTTAACTGGTGAGATAGGAGGTGGTGAGGGCTGTCTTTTCTGTAGGCAGGGTTCACTCAGGATCACTTGAGCCTCCTAGAATTTAATTGTAGATGAGGAAACATCATCACTGCAAAGCATTTGGGGGCGGGGAGGATTAGCTACTCGAAATTTCATAGCTTCCTTAAGTAAGAGTAGAATCTTCACTTCCACTGCCACTGTCAGAATCTGAAAAATCAGAGTGATGTACTGATAGCTTTCTGCAAGTCTATGGCGAAGGGAGTAGTTTCATTACACTTGATCTTAGCCAAAAGGCTGAGAAGCGATGGGAAGGGAGTAGTTTCAGTAGGCCTGAGTTACTGTTGGATTTTTGTGGGCACTGGGAGTGTGTGTCAAGATACCTGTGAGTTTTTTTCTCAGTTTAAAAAATTCTTGATTTACACCTTGAACTTCCTCCCTTTGGGTACACTTGGACTCTCCGTCTTTGACACAATTGGCAAGTTTACTGCATAAATTCTCACAGCTTTTATTTGCAAGGCTACGTCTGCTTGTCATTTTCCCAGTAATGAGGTCATGAACTAATTTATCTTTGAAGACTCTGATAGTTGTGATACAATGAAGTTGCTATAAGAATTTACTCTTTTGTGTTAGTCTGTTAGGAACAGATGCCTGATTAAAGGTCAAAAATATGTGCTTGATTGCTCCTGGGCTGGTTAAGTAGTGAAAATCTTTTAAGTTAATTTTTCTGCTGTGAAAGTTTAAGAGCTGGGAAAGGAATGTTACAACTGACTTGCTGCTGTTCCAAATATGGGCATTATGATGTATTTCTAGGAGTTGCTTTTTCTGTAGCACAGGGCAGTGTTTGGCTACATCCAGGTGCCCTGATGATGTTGGGCAAACTTCATCAGTTTCTGTTGCCTTTTTAACCCCTTGTTTGCCATGAGGAGCTTGCATATCAAAGGCTTGTTGGAATTTGTCCATCCTGATTGCAATACCATTTAGTCTCTGCAATATAAGGATCAAGGTTTCTGCAGACAGTAGGCAGACCTTATGAAGGGGTTGAGAAAATATTATTGTGGGGGGTATGGCCAGCGAGTTCCCAGAGATTGTCTCTGTTATCTCTATTATCTCTCTGCTCTGGAGAGTAGTTTAAATTTAAACCGTGAATAATTAGGGAGGCTGTTTACTTAATTCAGGCTTTTGTGGTGAAAAAGGAGCTGAGGTCGTGGATCTGTTACTCACGGACTGTTTTCTTTCTGCTGAGGGAAAAAGTGAGGCAATCCTCATCTGTTTCTGCTTTGAAGGATTCCTGGGTTCCAATATTATCATTGGGACTGCTCCAGATTCTTTTCTTGCTTTTGGATGGCATTTTAAGGTGTATGGAAGGCATAAGGCCAGGTTACAATTGGGAGATTATTTCAGTAGTTGTTAGACTGTCACCATCTTTGCCTTCCTCCCATCTGCACACACATATATACACATATATGATAGGATGTATACATGTATGTATGTATATAATTATTACAATTATTTATACTATATATTATAAATGCATACACAGAGATAACCCTCTTTTCAGTAAAGAAATTTTCTGCAAATACTCTGTGTTGGATGTGAGATCTGTAAATAAAGGAATTACTACACCAAATACACTTAGAATTTTTGCAGTATTTGGCATCTCAGTCATGATCAACAACTAGAATCCCTATCATGGGGGAGGGGAAAGGCCATGTCTCCAATGCATCGTAATGTATCAATGTGATCCATGACAGGCCTGTCAAATCCAGAATCCAATTTTGAACTGAGAATGTTTGCATGCATACATACAGGTGAGATTTCTGTCTCACATATTCAGACATTATATTTTCCCTGTGTATGCATGCAGATATGAAAGGGACTCTCAGAACAAAAAGAGACAAAGTGAGATTCATTCCAGTGAAGAAAAATTAAACTGGATATGGGATACTCCCTCAACACTCTTTATAAGTGGACAATAATGACTTGGTGACTAAGAAAAATGATCTCTGTTTCCATTTTGTCCTGTTAGAACAATTCAGCCAAGTGACTTCTCAGAGGGACTCATTAGCATCTCTCACCTGTGTTAGGAAGGAGGGGAAGACAATAAATAAGCCCTTAGGGATCCATTAAATTAAATCTACTAAGTCCAGAAGGTGCTAAAAAGAAATGCACAGGCTAGGTTTCTCTGTAGAGAACAAAGAGAAAAACAGCGGCTGGCTACAGTCAAATTAGTACTTAACTTATGAAAACTTCTAAATGTATTTAATAAACTACTATGGTGAAATAAGAAACAACAGCCACCAGCAGTTACATCTCACATGGTATCAATACACTCAGCCTGTAATGCTGTGCAAATGCACCTCTGTAGAAACTTGTTTTCCAAGGAAGGTGAAAATAAATTCAAGATGGAAATACAAGAAGAAAAACAACCTTATTATTTATTTTATTTATTGTATTTCTAGCCTGCCTTTCTCTCAGAATTGAGACCCAAGTCGTAGAACTCATGCTACCATCTGTATCAAGGTGATTTTGCAAGTTTTGTAGGATATCATATATCAGATACAATCAACTCAATTACAAAAAAATGTTTAAAAAGCAATAAAAGTAATATATTTTGATTAAACCAAATCTCTTGTTTGTTCCAAAAAAGTCTCTTTTCGAGATCAGAGCATCCCAAAATGACTGGTAGTCTGCTTGCTGACTGTTTGCCATCTTATGAAGCCATTCTCAATGGTTTGGCATACACGGGCTGCAGGACGTGGTGGATCAAAAGCAAGAGCAGGCACCCTAGGAAAACCACACTCAGGATGGAGAGCAAGACAAAACGGCCAATGAAGAATGCATCCACAATCTGAATGAAACATAAAGTTTACAAATTACTCATGCAGCAGAATATATCCTTGATGCCAGTCTTAACATGCAAACAATACCAAAAGACTTGAAGAGATGCTTGCTCCCATATCACCCTACCTGTAGGCTGAAGTCAATGGTAGATGACCTCTTCCAGGTTCCATTGCCATCTTAGCTGAGGTAGGCGGTAACGGGGAGAGGGTCTTTTTGTCACTCTCCAAGGCAGTCACTTGGCACCTACACTGTTATCTTTTTGGCACTGTATGAAGAATTTGTTTTCCCAGGATTTTAAAGCACTTGTGTCTCAGCTTGCATGAACTTCTGTTTAATTGCTATATTGTGTTGATTTTACACATTCTTGTATTTTATTATGAACTACCCTCAGAGTAATTTAACTGAAGAGCAGTACATACATATAGAAATGAATCACATTATTTTGAACATAACATCTATATGTTATGTCTCTGTCTGGACATCTACTCCATCCGTCTCCCAGCACTGAACACAAGAAAGACTTCAATATAAATTAAGGGCAAAATACAACAAAAATACAACATTACAAAATTAAAACTATTAAATATGTTATCCTATTAAAAAACACTACTTTAAATAATTTAAAAGCATTTAAAATGTAACAATGGGAAGAAAGGTACAACATCCTACTCATTATTTAATTTATTTAATTAATTTATATCACACTTTCCTCCCAATGCAGAATTCATGGGTCTTCCATAGCAACTAGTCCACAAGCCAAAGCCTGTAAAAACAAAACAATACTTCCCTGCCAGCTGAAGGTTCCAATAGAATTTCCAGAGGTAACCGCTCACCAAATACATTACATTCATCCAAATGGGGTATGATCAAGGAATCTGTTACCATAGCCAGACTCAGCATCTCTAAAAATGGAGGGAGCTAGTGCGCTAGTTTTAACTGTGCAAATGCAGTTCTGGCCACCACTAAAACCTGAGGATCCAGACTCAGAGCTAAGTCCAGAAGTACATATCCAAGTTACAGGCCTGAGATTTCAGGGGGAGGGAACCCAGCTTCTAGGGAAGGAAGAAGCAAAATGCGGGCATTTTCCCTACAAATAAGAATTCTCCCCCTGCAGAAGGACTGCAGAGAGGGATTTACCAAAAATCATTTATACCTAGAACTCTTGTATTTCCTGTGTTTACACTACTTTGGTAACTTTGCCTGCAATGCTAGAAATCTGGAGACTGAAGAAAAATTTCATTGGAGATCAAGTATATTATTTGGTGGAGCCTGCTCATTTTGCCTGCTCCTGCATTCTGTACTTCTAGTATTTCCCCATACAGCATAGACTGGATTCCTATTTCTTAATCCAACTTTCAACTGATAGAGCACCTCTTTCTTGTCTAATCTGACTTCAATTTGCTCACCCTCATGCAATCTATTACTGATATCAAACACTGGTTAAGAATTGAAATGGCTTCCTTGGAATTATATAGAAAGGTTGCCTGTTATAGGCATATATTGGCGCCAAACCCTAAAACTTCAGACATCCCCAAGTCCTGCTAGATGAAACAAAGGCCTATCTAGTCCAGCAATCTGTTTTTGTGGTGATCTACTATGGGTAACTCACAAGCAGGAGGCCTATCTTATGAAGCATCTTATGAAGTGGGTTGCAGACAACTTGTTTGTCTTTAATATGCTACAGGACTCTCTTGTTTTGCTGTGCTAAACTAAATGGAAATACAACCATTTTTGTTATTCTTTTCCAATTTTATAATATCCTTTTTGACATTCCATCACCAGAACTGTAGTGTGGCTGCACCAAACATTTTCTAAGTATCAAATAAATTTATTAAAAGGAATATATTTTATTTTTTAGTTTCTTTCCCAATAATCCCCCAAATTCTGAAGGATTTTGCCTTTTTTTTTTTTGCAACAACTGCACAAAGGAATGATCTTCACTGAACTATGTACAACCCCAAGATTGCTACCCAGTTAGCCCATCAGTGTGATCCTTTAGCCTTTATAGGAGACTATAAATAAGGAGATGGTTGGACTAAGGTATGGAACTATTGAATAAAAACAAAGAAAAAGATGAGTCCTTGTTTAACCATGGTTCCCTGAGAGCAATTAAAAAAAACCTTCAGGATTATAGAACAGTCAGTAACTGTTGTGGACCCTCTGAATGTGTTCTTGCTACACATTATTTATTTAAAATGTATATCACTTTTGCAAACACTCAAGGGATCTAACAAAATGGAAACAAAATCCAACATCTCTCCTTTTTAAAAACTCAAGCAGTAATTAAAGCAGGAGCAAGAGGAAACCAAAATCAGTGGCTAAGATCCTATACTATACTGATACAACAGATGTTAACTACAATTCTGTCTCCTCTCCCCCACCTCTTAACTTCCCAATTTGTCATTGGGGCATCTGCATAGGCAGCCATTTAGTGGCTGGAGAGAATGGGGAGAGGTCAGGCAGCCTCTACTATATTTCAGCAGCCAGTTACAGAAAGACAATGGCATCATCTTGGAACTCCAGGATGATGCATTAATCTTCCTGTGGCTGGCTGCTGAAAAATGGTCAGCTGTTGTCTGACCACTCCCTTATCTTCCCCCAGTCAACAAATCGTTTTGAGGGCAAGCCGCAGTACCAGATTGGTAAGTTAAAAACACAGGGGGTGTCACTGCAGATATTGGTATTAAACAGTTCCATCTGCAACAACCATTAAAGACACACTGAGACATAACTTGACAATATATCTGTATATGTGTGACACTGTAGGTTTATTTCCAGTCTCTTAGTGGACTTCCAGCCTTGCAAGACTGGAAATTCCCTCCCAGTGCTTTTACTAGGGTTCTTGCCAGCCTTCCAAAGCTGACTTCCACGCATGGAACGACTGGCAATCTCCCCAACTCTCTTAAGTATGCTGCCACCACCCCCCTGAATTAAGAATTACTTAGACAGAACAGGAGGGACTCTGCCTAATCTCTAAGCATAAGGAACTTCCACCTCCCCCTTCCCCTGAGTGAGAGGTCCTATGTAGCGTGCCAACCCTGGCGTGGAAATGGAGAGAAATGGAGGTTTATAAAAGTGTTTTAATCAAGGCATGCAAATAAACAATATCACACTTGGGAGACCCCCTCTCCCAGGTACACTTAGTTACAAGAATTTACAAAACAGATATAACAGCACAGATACATTCTTAAGATCTGCCAATTCCCGAAAATAATAAACAGCCCTAACGCGGCTAACTACTTTATTCTAGTACTCACAGATGTTCTTAGAAGAAAGAAGCCAGGAGGCCAGGCATGCCTGCCTGCCTACGACTGGCATAGATCTCATCTCTGTGTGTGTTCTCTCTGGCCACATGGCCTCTCAGAAGTTTTATTTTCCTCCTTGGAAGGATCTGGAAACCTCTCCAAGATGCCTGCCTCTTTCCTTTTTGGTTGGTCAATTCTCACCTTGTGACCTGTGATGCTGACCCTTTCTTTTTGGTTGGTCAACTCTCACCCTGTGACCCTTGATGTAATCCTAACATCTCATTAACCCTTGGTTTACCTGAAGAGGGAAGTATCTCCCTTTGATAAGCCTAGATAATGGGAAGCCCCATTATCACAATATGTCACCAACAAGATTCTGGCCAATATGGTATAATTTTAGGGTCTGGTAAGAGAATGTCTCACCAAGTGCAATAAAATTTATTCTCCCACAAAATATCTTTCATTCTTGGAATAAATAAATAAAAACTTTTGGAAGTTTCTTCTATGTTCATTATGGCTTGACATTTGCAAAAAAAAGTCTTGGGTCTGGCATGCATACTAGACAGATGCATGTTGGCTGCCCTGCCGTGTAACTGTGCTGTGTCTGCACAGATATCGCTGAATTACAGTGGACAATTCATCCATGAAATGTATGTAAAGACGCATTGCAGGACACAGGGAGATGTGTGAGATTCAAATTTGTATCCATATGGTTCTGAATAGCAATAACAACAACAACAGAAAGAATATAGTTGTGAGACACACAATCTGCTCCCATTCAATCAATAAGACATGGACTCCAAAACTGTCTTTCCAGCTCCTGGGACTCACTCAGCTTAAAGCAAAGGTGAGCTTCATGAAACAGCATTAACACAAGCTCGACCTTGCCTTTGCTACAGAACAAGTCTTCTGTGGGTGCCATGTTTGCTTGTTCAACACACTTCACTTTTTAATTAGCCAATTAGTAGGCTTTGGGTGCTGAAAGCATAGGGCATGTATTATTGATATCATATTGTGCTGGACTGCAGCTGAGGTTAGTCCTTAAAATCCTCAAAATAAACTCTTGTCTTCATTGTACAGTTTTCTTTCTCTCATACACTGTACCTCTTGGTCCTGCTTGCACTGTTGCTCCTGAAACTGATTCTGCAACACAGGCTGAAGTAAATCCAACAGGAATACATACGCAGATTAGAAAGGGATGGGGGAGGAATATTGCTAGGATGCAGATCTCAGGAATACAATGACGTGAACTATGAGGTATGCAATGGCATATTACTGCTAGTTTCAATGTTTTGCTTTTAAAGTAGTGGGGAGCTCTGATAGCATATAACACAGGAAATACATGACAGAAGTCTACCTCCAAAGTAGACAATTGGCCCCTGCTGATCTCTACTCTTTAATATTCTGGGTGACATGAACTCCCATGTATGAGTGGAAGACATAGTCAACAAGGCCAATTTAGGAAGAATCAGCCTCAATACAAAGGCACTCTTCTGGCAGACTGAGCCATGTAGAGCAATCACAGAACAAAGGAGGGGGAGCTGTATTACTCTTCCTTAGTGCAAATCACAAGTATCAGACAATAGATGCTTGCGACACTTGTGCAGTCACATTCTAAGAGAGACTCCCAATCACACTAGTTCTCCATTTTTTAAGCAACAGCTGTTGGTAGGGGTGAGCAGAAGGCTGGTAAGAATCTAGCAGGAGATGTTAGTAGATCAATGACTCCCTATAGTCACAATATCAAACATCAGTAAATCTCACCCCTCATTTAACTAGGCTATTAGAAAAGAATGATTGTGGGAAAACTACAGGTGCATTTGGGAAAGGCAGAACTTCTAATCTCAGTTCCAGCACTGATTATAAATTTCTGGGCTAATCTTCTGTTCAAAAGCACTATGCTCCTTACGTGTAGCATGTATGTGCCTGCTTGAGACACTCTTTTGCACTTATTTCCATTTACAAACCGCGAGATTCTATTAACAAAAGAAAAATGTAGATATCATAAGACTTCAGTCTTTCCAGCCCTGGTAATATAGGGCTGTAGCTCTGCATGTGTGTATGTGCCTTCAAATCACCTGTTGACTTATGCTGACCCCATAAATGTGACAAGGTTTTCTTAGGCAAGGAATAGTCAGAGGTGGCTTTGTCAGTTTCTTCGTCTGAAATATAGCCTACACACCTGGTATTCATTGGCAGTTACCTATCCAAGTACTAACCAGGACTAGCCCTGCTTAGCTTCTAAGATTACAGAGGACTTGGTGCCTTTAGGGCACAGTAGTCCCCTCCCCTGTTTCCAGTGAGAGACTACACTCCAAGATCTCCAGTGGACATCTGAAACCACAGATAATTCCAAACCCCATATATACTGTTTCTTCATACGTACATACCTCTGATAAAGTTTAATTTATAAATTAGGCACAGTAAGAGATTAACAACAAATACTATAATAATAACAATCATAACAATATACCGTCATAAAAGTTAGTAACTGAGACAGCTACTATTTGACTAATGGGTGGGCAGAGTATATAGCATAGATATGCTTGACAAAGGAATGATTCATGTCCTGGGTAGGATGGAGCAGGACGTGCAAGATTTCTTCAGGCTACTCAGAATGGTACCACGGGTAACTGAAGCCAGAGAACGCAAAATCAAGGATAAGTGGGGCCTACTTATTTAGGCTATGGGAGCACAAAATGAATACAACTTTCCACTCTAAGAATTCTGTTCACCCCATGAAATTTTCCTTCACTCCCCAAATTTCTAGAATTGCAGTAACTTAAAATTTCAGATGAACATTTAGAAATACATCTAGGTACCCAAAGAAAAGGGGCAGGTGAGATAGCAGTGTGATGAGTGGTCTGAGTATTGGACTAGGACTCTGGAGATCAAAGTTCAAATCCCTACTGGGCCATAGAAACACAATAGGTGACCTTGGACAAGTAACACTTTCTCGGCCTCTGAGGAAGGCTATGACACACACTCCTCTGAATAAATCTTCCCAAGAAAACCCCCATGACAAGTTCACCTTAGGGTCACCATAATTCGCAAATGACTTGAAGGCACATAACCACAAGAGAGTTACCATGTGAATGTGAACACAGCAAATGTAAGAGTTGCAGTTGTTTTCAATGCCTCACTCTCTATAGCATAGAAATTTGGGGTGTGATGGAAAATTTAATGGGGGGTATCATGTCCACAATGTAGCTACACCCCATCTATTGATACTCTAATACTGCTTGGTACCACATCTGAAGAAGTGAATTTATATCCATAAAAGCTCACGCTAAAACAAAAACCAGTTAGTCTTAAAGGTGCTGCCACAGTTGTTCTTTCTTTTCCCTCTCTCATCCTCCTTTTTATGCTCCAAGAGACTAACACAGCTACTTCTTTGAAATGTACAAGAAAAATACACTTTTATCTGGTGGCTCCATCCCTATGGAATTCTTTGTCGCAGGAGATATCCATGACTCTCTTTTTGACTGTTTCTCTGTTCACCTGTTGGGAGTACTTTGATGTGTCTTTTTGCATAGCAGAGGGTTGGACTGGATAGTCCTTGTGGTCACTTCCAACTCAAATATATCACTTTATGATTCTAAATGGGCCTTAAAGATCTGACTGTTCCAGGCCGCATTTAACTGGTTTAGGTCCATCTTTTATACTGTGATTTCTTTGCATGTGGCTACATGTTGTTTCACCTCACTATCTTTCATTATTTATTGCTTCAAATCCTTAATCTATGAACCATGTTGGGCAATCTTTGCCTTGGAAGGCTGTATAGAAATGCCTTAAAGAAATATCATAATAAATATTGTGAGCAAAACACAACACATCTGCATCTCTTGCAACAATGACATGTTATTTGTCCGATAAACTGAAAGGCAAGACAAAACAGTACTTTCAAAGAAAAGTACAGCTGTCTTAAGATAGACAAGGCAATTTCCTTTGCTGTTTGAATGAGGCGATTGCAGGGTCTGTATGGAGGAATTTAGCCAGGAAGGACTATGCCAGAAGACTCAAAGCGTTCCCTGTGCTGAGGAGGAGGGAGACAGGACAAAGGTTTTGTAATGAATGTGGAGTTTAAATAATTAGGAGTTGAGAACCTCTGGGAAGAAAGAGAATTTCCTCTGAAGCTGATCTTTGAGGAAGCCAGACTGCTGGTAATGGAAATTCAGACCATTTTGACAGGTTAAATCTAGCAGCAGGGAGAAAAACCTTGAGGAGGAACATTTGATTATCAGCGTAATCTGCTGGAGGCTGCAGCTGCAAGTATGTTTTTTGGGAAAGGGGAAGAATTACAGTTGCCCTCAGAGGAAGGGACATGTGGGTGGAGAGTGGAGAAGAAAGTAAGTACTCTTAATAAGCAGCCAAGTGTCAGTACCAAGAAAAAGAAAAACAGTTCCGAGGATCAAAGATGTGATCATCACAATTAAAACTCACATCTTTACTGCCAGCCATTCACACAGCACTCTTCCTAACAGACTATAGGTCATGTTACTGAATCTCTGGCAATGAAAAACTCTACAGTGTGAGGCTTTTAAAATAAAACAATAACATTATTAGTAGTAGTGGTGGTGGTGGTAGTAGTAGTATTGAGGAAGACAATGTATAGAAGTGAACTTGGGATTTACTTTTTGTAAAGAATATGGAGGAAGAGAATCCATTTATCATTTGTACTAGAGCAGCGGTTCTCAACCTGTGGGTCGCGACCCCTTTCGGGGTCGAACGACCCTTTCACAGGGGTCGCCTAAGACCGTCGGAAAATACGTATTTCCGATGGTCTTAGGCTCCGTTCCCTCCTCGGTGGTGGTGCGCAAGCACGAGCCACGCGCTCGCGTCCTCCTGCCCCCTTTGAAGTACCTTACTAAAGAAAATTTTTTTGGCATCGAGCGAGAGTGAGTTTGAAGTGCAATCTCCGACCAGCCACTCCGAGGCTCAAACAAAGCTAAAAACATCTAGTATAAGGAAGTCTGAGAAGGCAAGAATTAAAAAGAAGGTGAAAGGAAAATTACCTGGTAATGCAGTTAAGTCTGTTAAGGGCAGGGAAGGGCTCCCAACTGCTCCTTTAACTTCCAGTCGCCATGTTGAAAAGAGGTGTTCAGAGAGCAAGGGAGGGGTCTATGAGAGGAAGGAGCTCTCCTGACCAATCCAAGCTCGCCAGCATGTTATCAGCGTGAACTGGCCTGGCTTCGGTAGACATTAGATATCATTTTGATATCACAATTCGGTCTTATTTTGCCACCCTTAGCCAAGTGTTTGTGAGGCCCCCAAACAAGCACAGAGCTAGGCATGGCTATTAAATGCTGAATCATTTCTGTCTCACACCCAAACCTCATTGCTCTCTCCCAAGTACAGCCTAGCCCACGGTCATATGTTCCCCCATAAAAACCCCAAGCTCCGAGAGCTTCCTCGGATCGCTCCGGACTTCTATCCAGCCTTGCTGCCGCTCTGTCGGGCGAACTCCCCTCGGCCACCACGCTGAGTTTCTTCACTACCATCTCCAGCTTCTACAGGACTACGAGAAAGGTGTCGTATCAGCCATTTTCTCCCAAAACTCTCATTTCCTATTTCTTAGTTAGCTGTGTGCATGTGTTGTCTTATTTGTTGTTTGCCTGTTAATAAAACTATCCATTTTGTTACTTTAAAACTTGTCTGGCTGCTCTTCAGACCTGACCCCGTATACATAGGGTTAAAAGATCCTCGCAAAGTTACCTTGCCTCTTGTTAGCTTAAGTAAGTGCTCCAGCTAATTTCCCCATCTTTTGTTGTTGTTGTCTGGTTATTTGGGCGCCCTCTCAGGACGCCCAGCACACAGGATAACAAGCAACACAACCAATCACACTCAAGCATGTGAGCAGCCTCTGCCAGGAGAAATGGCAGCCTTTCAGTCAGCAGTTCCTTGCCCTTCTGTATTAGTGAATACAGTAGCGCAGGGCAATTTAGCATTGTTTATGGTGTCATTATTCACTAGGAGTCAAACTGCAATGCTTATGGAACGTAAAGAAGTAAGATTTGAACCTCCTATTTCCTCAATGTCTTCCCAGGGGAATGTGTCTGAGTGTAGTAGGGAGGTGATAAGACAAATGATTGCTGAAGAAATGGAGGTGCATGTTAATAGGCAAACAATATTAGAGAAATGATTTCACAAAATACATAACAAGTTTAAAAAATGTATTGCAAGTTGGACAATTCATTGAATTTGAATGTAATGTCATTATTAAGCAGTCAACAAATTACTTCTATGAATCCTTCATTTTCACGTGATTTTCCAGATGACACAAAAGTTATTCAAGCTGAATCAAATGATGCTGGTGTGTGTTTACCAAAAAAGTCTACCTGTAGGTCCAAAGTGACTAGAGTTGAGGAATCTGCTTTGTCACACTCTGAAGAAATCAACACTGAATCTGAAAGTTATGAGGAACCAGATTTGGCAGATACTCATGGGGATAATGACTTTAAATCAGATGGTTCTGTTACCCTGTTTGCTGGGGTCCCGGGAGGGGTGCCCTAAATAATCAAAACACAATAACGCAAGATGGGGAAATTAACTGGAGCACTCACTTTAAGCTAACATCAGTCAAGCAGTCAGACAGTTTTAAAATAGCAAAATTGATGTTTTATTAACAACAGACAAACACTTAAGACAACACAACTACACAGCTAACTAAGAAATAAGAGGTTTTCAGGGAAAATGGGTGATATGACACCTTTCTCGTAGTCCTGTAGAAGTTGCAGATAGAGAGGAGAAACTCAGCGTGGTTAGCTGAGGGAGCTCGCCGGGCAAGTAGCAGCAGGGCGGTCTGGAACCCAGGAGCGATCCGAGGTTGCTGCGGTCTCAGCTACTGGAGCTGAGGGGAAGACTCACCAAGGCAAAGCGGCAGCAAGGCTCAATGGAAGTTCAGAGCAATCCGAGGAAGGTCTCGGACTCTGGGGTTTTTATAGGGTGAACTGGGACTGCAGGCTGTGTCTTACTCGGGGAAAACAATGAGTTTTCGGTGCGAGACAATGTCTCCAAAAGGTCACAATTTAGCATGATTGAGTTAAGTCCGAATTGACAAAGAGGTAGACTGTATGCAAATGCTCAGTGCTTGGCCTTTAAGCTTCTAGCTTGCCAAGTTACCTGCTTGGGGCAGGGAGTCCTTTGTAAACAACATGCATACATAATGAGGGTGTTTGCAGAGAGGTTTCCTAAAGCGGTGATCTGGCTATTTCTGGCCTGCCAGTATTGTCTTGGGATATCGCAGCGTTTGATGGTCGAGCCTAGTTCTGGGCTTGTGCAGGGGCCTCTCAAACATGTGGAGAGGGGTGGTGGAAGAGAGCCAAATTATTGATATCAAAATGATATCTTTACGCTATCTCTGGGTAGGCCTAGGCTGCAGTAACAGTTCTATTTCCGAGGAGGAGGATGCAGAAGATGATAATAAAGTGAGATTATTTTCCTCAGATTCTTTTAAAAATTTGCAGGAAAAGGTGTTGGTAACTCTGGGACTGGACAGTCTGGAGAGTGCCACTTCAGATATTGATAAAAACAAGAATGTTGCATCAATTGTAAGGAATAAGCCTACAAAATCTAGTGTCATTCCCATGCCAGATTTATTTTTGGATTTAATTCAGTCTGAATGCAGTGAAACCAAATCTTCAAACTTTATATCACTTATGGTGGACTAAATATCAGATATTTACATTACGATTCATAACAGTAGCAAAATTACAGTTATGAAGTAGCAACGAAAATAATTTTATGGTTGGGGGTCACCACAACATGAGGAACTGTATTAAAGGGTCACGGCATTAGGAAGGTTGAGAACCACTGTACTAGAGAGTCTGACCTTTTGTCTGGAACATGGGAGGACACAGATTTACTCCACCTAATTGCTGTATGGATGATGGAGACCTGCCAGAGTCATGAAAAATGCAGGGCAAAACATTGCTAAAGAGGCAATTAGAAATAAATAATAGGAAATGCATCAAGGAACATAGGCTCTGACCTGCCAAATACAATTTCAAAGTCAAGGTGTAAAACTCAGTGACTGTGTATAAAGTTTCATCAGCAGTAGTCAGGTGACTGTTGACTAAGTTTACTATAACTTAATAGGTATTATTTTATTTTGTTATCCCTGTTTAACGTTCTTTATTTTGTCCGCTGTCTCTGTTCTTATCTTTTTTCTTCTTCATTTGTCTCAGACTTTACCATTGAGAGCCTTAATTCACTTTTCTTCTTTACTTATTTCATGTTCGAATATATACTTTTCTATTTTATTCCATTCATTCTTATTTTGACTTTGGTTTCTTCCTTGTATCATCATAGTTAATCTGTCCATTTCTCTGTATTCCATCAATTTAACAATCCATTCCTCTATTTGGGGAATTTGCTTGTCACATTTTGGCGAATACAGAGGGAGAATCCCATAGGGGATGGTAAAGAGAGAAACTTAAGAGATGCAAGAAATAACTGGTACTAGGTGAAGTTAGGAAGTAGGAAAACAATGATAATAATAAGGTATTAACCAGACAGAGATGATAAGATAGAAAAGAAGTAATAATGGAGAAGAGAAGAGAATGATACAAATAATAGAAATAATGGATGGTGTGTATAATATATTGTATTATTTGTTTAGAAGAACCAAATGTAAAAAATGTACATATAGATTGTGTTCCGTAAGAAAACAGTACAAGTGGATTTGTATTAGATGTTATTTGATTTATTGATGGTTGATACAATAAAAACAATAATAATCCAAAAAAAAAAGGTATTATGCTGTCAGCTATGAACCAAGGGACTCACTAATACAGAAGTAGGGAATGTGCAGCCCTCTACATGTTCTTGGCTTGCAACTTTATCAAACCTAGCAAACATAAGCAAATGGTGAGGGATCACAGGGATTGCAGTCCAATAAAGAGGGAGGCACATAGTCCCCACCCCTGAATTAAAGACCACTTAACATTTAGTAAGTGAAGAATGAGAAGCACTAATCTATACACTCACTACAAACTACAGCAGTAACTACTGGTTTAGATAGTATAAAAGAAATTAGACGTATTCACAGATGATGCATCTATCAACTATGACACTCAAACAAAATATACTAGTGAATTCCAATTAGGAGAGTAGAGCAACAAGAGGGAAAATTACAACCTCCATGCCTTGCTTCTGAGCTTATTCTAGATGTATCTGGTTTGGGCACCATGGTAAACAAGATGCCGAACTGGACACCTAGTCTAATCCGGACTTATTACTTACTTATTATTAGTACTTACTTACTTATTATTACTTATTAGAATCACAGAGTTGGAAGAGACCAGGCGTCATCCAGTCCAACCCCTTGCAATGCAGGAACACATATCAAAGCATTTCCAACAGATGGCCCTTCCAACCTCTGCTTAAAAACCTCCAAAGAAGGAGACTCCACCACATTCCGAGGCAGCATATTCTATTGCCAAACAATTCTGACCATCAGGAAGTTCTTCCTGGAATCTCTTTTCCTTCAGCTTGAATCCATTGCTCCTTGTCCTAGTCTCTGGAGCAGCTGAAACAAGCCCGCTCCCTCCTCAACATGACATCCCTTCAAATATTTAAACATGACTATCATGTCCCCTCTTAACCTTCTCTTCTGCAGACTAAACATACCCAGCTCCACGGCTTCCAGATCCTTCACCATTTTGGTCACCCTCCTCTGTCAATATCCTTCCTGAAATAAGGTGCCCAGAACTGGACACAGTATTCCAGATGAGGTCTAACCAAAGCAGAATAGAGTGGTACCATTACCTCCCTTAATCTAGATACCATACTCCTATTGATGCAACGAAGAATGTTGGCTTTCTTGTCTGCTGCATCACACTGCTGACTCATGTTCAGCTCGTGGTCCAGCAAGACTCCTAGATCTCTTTCACATGTACTGTTATCCACTCACGTATCCCCCATCCTATATTTGTGCATTCCATTTTTTCTGCCTAAGCGTAGGACTGTACAATTCTTTCTGTTGTAATTCATTTTGTTAGCTTTGGCCCAGCTCTCTAATCTATCAAGGTCATTTTGAAATTTGATCATGTCCTCTGGCGTATTAGCAACCCCTCCCAATTTGGTGTCATCTGCAAATTTGATCAGCATGCCCTCTATTCCTTCATCCAAGTCACTGATGAGGATGTTGAATAGCACTGGGCCCAGGGCAGAGCCCTGTGGCACCCCAGTAGTCACTTCTCTCCAGGAAGAAGAGAAGCTATTGGTGAGCACCCTTTGTGTTCAGTCAGTCCGCTACTTACAAATCTACCTAACAGTAGCAGTGTCCAGCTCACATTTTACTAGCTTGTCCTATGCAAGGAGACCAAAAATGCATTTACTGCACCCTTTTCTGTATTGTACCACAGCTCCCATCATCCAACCCCGCAAGATCAATGGGTATGCTTCTGGGGATAAATATAACTGTAGTCCAACACGTTTGGGGTGTGTTGTGTTGGAGACAACTGAACTAATGCTACAGCTACTCACCACAATGCTATCGAACTCTATATACAGTTGGCCCTTCACATTTGCTAGGGTTAGGGGCAGGGGGCCCTCACAAAAGTGGAAAAATTGCAAATATCAAAATATGTGTTTATTTGCAGGAAGCGGGTGAAGCACGACAGGGAGAGCAAGCACGCAGGCTCCAAACCAGGTCAGCAAAAGGAGAGGGAAAGGGGGCGGGGTGGCATGGTGGCCCTATGCTCCCTCCCTCTTGCCCATCTCCTTTCTTGGGCAGGGGACACTGAGAGTATTTTTGAGGTGCTGAGAAATCAGGCTGTGACTAGTAGAGGAGGAGGATCAGAGGCAGGTTTCTAAAGGACTTAGCAGCTTAACTGGAGCCACTGAGCGCGAACGTTCCCCTCATAAAAAAGTCTCAGATGGGGCGTGGGGTTGGAAAAACTTACAAATAATCAAATCCTTGAAAGTGAAACCCACAGATGTGGAGTGCTGACTGTACATGCAAGTCAAAAAATGCCAATAAAATCCAACACAGGATAAGCATCCCACAACTCTAGTCCAGAGATTGGGAGAGCTACTCTTCTAGGATTATAGAGATAAAGGACTAGCAAACTAACACGACATTTCTGCAGACACAAACCAAAAGTCATGTGAATCTAAATCCAAGCTTCTAGATGCAAACATAAACTGTCTGAGCTGAGAATGAGCTCATACACTGACAGAGAAAGAACTGAAGGAGGAGTGTGATAGCTTCTCCTGTGTTTTAACAAACGATTGCATCGAAGTTTCCCATTACCTTGCAGTAAACGTCTACTTGCAGGCTTACATGCTTATGTGTCTATGTATATGAAATTTATACATTTTTTTGTGCATCTTCTCATGGAAAAACAATTTCCCTAATGAGAGACCCAGTGGGGAAGCAGATTCACTTTGCAAACAAACCTCAGCATAAAAGCATTTCCTCTCTGAGGCTGCTATAATATACCTAATATAGTGACTTTAGTGGATAATTTCAACATTCCTTTCAAACCTTCTCTTCCCAGTTCAAACATTTTATATTCTTGCTTTTTCTCCATGTCTACAGGGGGTAAAATTAGCTTTTTATTCTTCAGTCCTGGCCTATATGGACCAAACCAGTGAAAAACAGTTGGGATTAGATCTTTATTATCATATATTTCTGGTATCAAGGGGTTCTTAGGAAGCTACCTAAGGTCAGCCCATTTGTCCATCTAGCCCAGTGTCCCCTCCACTGACAGACAGTGGTTCGCCAGGATTTGAGGAAAGAGATCTTTGCTTTTACCAGTTACTCGATTATGATTTTAAAATAATCATCATTCTAACTAAAGATACCAGGGATTGAAACTAGAACCTAGAATGTTCTGATACACATTGTAAATTGACTCATCATAGCCAACAAACCACAAAGCTCTTTATTCAGATTGATTTCTCCTACTGTGCCTCATTATATCAAGTATTATGGCCTTGTTTTTGAGAAGTACATCACAAAGAGCATCGCACTATGGTATGCATTTTGAATTATCCTTAATTTATCTCCATCACATTTAATGGTCATTACAGGCATTATAAACGGACTGTAATCTTGCTGTGATTTCAATTATTTCCTTAAAAGGGGAAATCACAGTTCTTTTTCAGCAACTGAAAAACCCAGAAAAACCTGAAAAACATTTCTTTAGAATCCAAGTTTGTTATGTGTGATACAGTGGACCCTCCGTATAGGCAACCTCCGGATCTGTGAATTCCAGCGATTGTGGAGCATCACATCCTATATCTAAAATGACAGTGCCATGAATATGGATGTGCTGACAAGTCTGCTCACACATTTTCACCATTTAATAATATGGGATGTGAGCATTTGCATTTTTTGCCATTTATGGAAGGTCCTGGAATGGAAACTCTACAGATAGAAGATCCACTGTATAGAGCATTGTTACAACTAATATAGTTACTTGAACTGTCAAATATCATTCATTTTAGGAACTATGAGGTAAGTAGAGTTTTCCTTCTCCCAGAAATGACAATAGTGGTTTCCACCATTACTTGTAGTAAGCCACTCCATCTACACACCAAGAACTTAAATGGCTTTCCTTCTCTTTCTCAAAATAAATTTCCTCTTTCCTTTTTCAACCAAAAACTGAAGCTAACAAAGCTCTAGGGCTAATGATGTAATTTCCAAAGTCATCTTAGAGGTATATCACAGAGTGCTTAATAGGACTAGAGCACTTTAATGTTGTATCTCTAGCACTCTAGAGATATAGCTCTATGCACTTTTAAAAGCCATACCAGTAGCACTTCTAGGAGGATTCCTTGGGTGAGAAGGAAGCAGAAACTGTTTTAAGAAAAAGCAAGGGTAATGGAAATTGAAAGTCATTTTTCAGCAGGTGAGGCTGCAGTCACCGTTGTTATCAGTGACTCAGCCCTGCCAGGAAGGTATAGAACTGTTTGCTGAGACATGACAGAAATTGCCAGGTGAATTACTGTGCATTAGCGTTACGATATTATTACTCCAAAATGTGGGTGACTCAGGGGCCCACCCACGATGCCAGTTCCTCTATGTGATGGAGGGAAATTAATTAGTTCAAAATTAGGAGGCCGGGGGGGGGGGAATTTAACAAGATATTTCCACCAGTGTTTATGGGATCACGCAGGAAAGAACCAGCCAGAGATTCAAACTAAATTAAAAATGTGTTTTATTGAGGGGAATTCACTTATGCATGCACACAAGATACAAACAGTCACACATTCACTCAAGAGCCAACCTGGGATAAAGGGAGGAAAAATTATGTGTAGCGAGGCTGGGAGTTTCGGATTACAATTACCAACCCAGAAGAGTAGTGAAGAAGCAGCAATGTGGCTTAGACTTGTGTCTAAGGGCAGACCAAATCAGAATTCAGGGCGACATAGTAGTGTCCAGCATTTCAGGTATTGCATTGGACTGCTCAAAACAGACAGCTTTTCTACTCTATTTCCTTCCCTGAAGGGTGTGAGTTAATTGCTTTCTGAAAGATTTCAACAAAACAGTCTGGAATGGATTGATTGTTTCAATGTCTTGGTTGGGTAATGTGACTATGCAAGGTTTCAGTAGGAAGTGCACACAGCAGGGAGAAAAGTTGACTATTGTTTTCATTGAGAGGATTAGCTTAGAGCCATTAGCTTTCCTGAGTAATTCTTAGTGAACTTATGACCTGGCCATGCTGGGGTTACTTTTGACCTGCTTTCAAACTAATCTCCCTTTTTCACATAGCCTTTCAGCCAGAAGTGTGTATAATTTATATTGTATGCCAATTAATATATTTTGCCAATTAAATCATATCGAAGTGTGGGGGTGTACAGCCTAGTAACAATACTTTGTAATGGCAATCTAGCCTAGGTTAAACCTGTGTGTAACAACGCATTGTATATCAAAGGGAAGAGTAACTGTATCTCATTCCAGTGGAGGGGGATCAAAGAGGATAGTTTAGAAGATGCATACCCTGAGGTGTCTGGTCAGTATCTGGAGGGAAACCATAGCTACTGAGATAGAACAACACCAGAGATACATTAGTAAACAACTTGGGGGGCTGATAAGGAAACCTGGGAAGGTTTGACATAGGCAAGATCAAAGAATGGGAATAAACAAGGTATCCTGGGAACTGCTGGGAGTTTAGGAAAAGAAGAAGACCCCTGAGAATCCAGCACACAGCAGGGAGGAAAGTTGTGGATAGAGTTTAGGCTTCGGGTGATAATTACCAATCCAGAGAGCAGCAAGGAAAGGAGCAATGTGCTTAGATCTGAACCTAAGGACAATTCTCATTCAGGAATCAGGGCAACAGCATGGCATTCAGCTAGGTGAGAGACTGCACTGAATCACTCAATACTGAGGGTTTTTATACCCCAGAACTACCCTGTGGCTATGGGTATGAATTACACTCCCAGCCGATTGGACAATGGAAGTTGCAACACAATGGGGTCCAGATGGCATTAATGGTCTTAGTGTTTAGATGACAAAAGAGTAAAGGCTGTTGTAATAGCTCTGTATTGTGGAGAGTACAAAGCACGGCAACATCCAGGTGTGAGGGAACAGGGCTGAAACAATCACTGTTTGGTGAGAACTTCCCTTTTCTGCACAGGATAGCTTAAGTCTATTATCTCCAGAGGTGATTGGTAAGCTGCTTGACAATGACTCCAGCTACGCCTAGAGGGGGTGTTGGCTGACATGTCTTGCAATCACATATTTTCAGTCAGTAATTTTTCTTTGTCCAGCTTGACCTTCCAGTCACCTCAGGTTCCATTTTATACCAATGCCAATTTATGTAGCTGCCAATTAAATAATATTTGCTAATTAAATCATATCAATCTTGGGGGGTGCACAAGGCCATAACTGTTAACCTTGGTAAAACCTGGTGCAGAAATGTCACTGAATAAGATATTCCAACAGCAGCAGTGATATTAACAATAATGGCCTATTGCTTGAGAAAAACAATAAGGAACAGAACACATTCCCAACTTTGAGTTATGTTCCAAGCTTTGATAGCAAGCTAGACCAAGTAGAAGACTCATAACCCATACATCCACATAGAGGTGTACCCATGTCTGTATGATCCATATATACTTTTCTTTTGGATCTCCTTTGGGAGAAAGGAGGGATATTAAATAAATACATGCATACATACATATTACTAGATACAGTAACTGTGTTAAGTCTCTTGCTACATAAAAAGGAGGAAAGGAGAAGAAAAGCGGGAAAAAGGAACATAGCAGCATCTTTAAGACTAGTATGAGCTTTCATGGATACAAACCCACTTCTGAAGTGTGTTTATATCCACAAAAAATCATGTTCAAATAAAAAGAAGTCTTTAAAGTACTTTTTCCTCCTTTCTTCCTCCTTTTTACTACGTGACAAGACTTTGCACGTATAGTAAGAGGTCTCTGCTTCATTATTCTTTTATTTTAAAGAATAAAAATGTCTATTCATCTTATTTCTAAAAAACAAAACAAAACTGAAGAACACTAAGAAAAACCAGGACATATAATAATATTTAAAAGCTATGCATAGCAAAAATATTAATTCTAACAATCAAATGTATTTATTTATAGTAAATAATATTTACCTCCAGCCTGTTCATCTTCAAAATTTCACCCTGCCTGCAGTCCACACATCCAAGATGGCTGCCCATCCTAAACACGTGATACTCAATTGCCAAACACACTCATAGGCTTCTAGCAACTTTTGGAGGCAGCATTGTTCTAACTCCTTTCCTTTTCTTTTCTTTTCCCTCAACCCCACCTCATGCAGCAGCAAGTATATTGTGGTAGCAGCATTTGCTTTCATCTGGGAAATAATCAATTAGTTGACAACTTACAGTGATGTATGCTAGGCAAACACTCTTTTGTGCAAATACTCAGACCTCTTGAGCTATACAGCTGTGTCGGCTTGCAATGCAACCTAAATTCAAAATGCTTAGTTAGAAGAACTATATATAGAGGAAGCAGGGGACTAGGAACTCCTTTACCTTAATTTCTGTAGCTAGTGCTGGCAGCTCACTGGCACGAGGGAAAAGCAACAAAGCCAATGTGATTATCACAGCAGCAAAGAAAGCCAGAATGATAGAAAACCTAAAGAGAGAGAGAGAGAGAGAGAGTATAACACAGTAATCATCACTAAGACTGCAGTCCTAGTCACACTTTCTTCAACGAACATTTGACTGTAATATGAATAAGACTATCAGTTCTCACGCTCTAGAAAGAGAACATATCCAGGTGTTCTTGGATGAGATGGATTATGTAGATTCATCTCAAGCTAGCTTCTGGCCTGGTTATGCAATGGGGACAGTTTTGGTAATGTTGGTAGAACATTGGTGCTTGGAGATGAATGAAGAATGCGTCCTTATCGGTTCTACAAGAACATTCAGTGGCTTTTGATGCAATTGACCATGGTATCCCTCTGTGCCACTATTCTGAAATGGGACCTGAAGGCACTGTTTTACAGTGGTTCCAGTCCCTCTTGGAAGAGGAAGCTAAGACTGTGGTGCTGGTGGACTCCTTTTCAACACACTATGCTATTTTACATATACATAAAACCACCCGGTTGGTGTTTAGGGGGTTTGGTTCCAACAGTAAGCCTATGACAACTCTATGACATCTTTCTATCTAATTCCAATAAAGCCATTTCAACACTGAAATGATGTCATTTCTGGATTGCCTGAGATTGAACAAATTGACACTTAATGCTGACATGACGCCAGTGCCCCTAAGGTAGATTATAGAGATTTAGCCTGTAGTGGATAGGGTTACTCTCCTTGAAGACACAGCTTGGGTCTATTCATGGATTCAGCTCTGAGCCTGGAAGCTACTGCTTCTGTGGTGGCCAGGAGTGTATTTGCATAGTTAAAGCTTGTATGACAGCTGCACACATTCTTAGAGACAGAGATGTCAGATTTGGCTATGGTGACACATGCCTTAGTTACATCCCATTTGGATTATTGCAGTGCATTCTACATGGGGCTGCCTTTGAACAGTGATCAGAAACTTCAACAGATCCAAAGAGTTGCAGCCAGATTGTTAATCGGAGCTGACTATTGGGAGTGTACAACTCTGTTGTTGCAACATCTCCACTGGATGCGTATCCATTTTCGGTAACAACTCATGACTTATAAAATGCTATATAGTTTGGATCCAAGCTATCTGAAAGGCTATCTCTCCCCATATGAGTATGCTTGAGTTCTAAGCTCTTCAAGGGAAACCTTTCTCCCATTGCTGATACTGGCAGAGTCTTCTTAGTCAGCCCATATCAACTCTCCTTCTGTCAGCAGGTAAGTCCTTTTTATTTAGACAGGCTTTTTGCTAATCACTGGTTATTGTAAATGAGTCTTTAGATGAGGGTGGGGATTTGCTTTATTTCTTTTTTTTCATCTATTGGTTTTAAATGCCTTAAAACTGTTTTACTTCCATGCTGTTTCTTTAATACGACAGTTTATTTGCTTTTTACTACGATTGATTTTAGCTTTTTTAATCTATGCTGTAAGCTGCCGTGTGTCCCATACTGCTAGCAAGGTAGGATATAAATCAGATCAATAAAATAATAAGAAGAAATAGGCACATTACTTTGCATGTCCAAACAGTAAAGAAGAAAAGCAACCATGGCAATCTCCACCTTTCTATTTCCTAGTTATCCCACCCATTCTATTTCTCACCTGCTGTGGCAAGCAGGAATCCACATGTAAGTGAGAGTGGGGGACAAGGTAGCATAGTTGCTGTTCTTCCTGCTGCATCAGGAGATTTAACAGAAAGCATCTGGCATCTGCATTGTAAGCTGGCAACCACACACATGATAATATCTGGCTACAAGAATGACATCTGCTGCTGCTTACAAAGTTTTTGAGGCTCCATCATATCTCTAAAAGTTTAGTTACTGCAACTTTAGGGTGCTATTTACAGAAATGCACAGGACTACAGCTATGATTTCTCTTCCTGAACACAGGATGTAGTCTGTTACTCTGATTTCTGGGGGTCCCGTGAGGGACACCTAAATGTTCTTCAAATTATAAGTTGAGGGAAATTAGTCAAAGAGCACAAGCTAGCAATACGAGAGGCAGGGCAATGCAGCGAGATCTTTTACCCAGCGTCTACGGGGTCAGGCTGGGGAGCAAACAGAAGTGAAATAATAATTGTTGTTTTTATTAAAATACAATCAAACAAGTGTATGCAACACACTCACACAGATAACTAGAGAAATAAAGGCTGGAGTTGGATAAAGGGATTTTGAGAGGAGGTTTTTGGTATGGGAAATACTGCACCTGTCCTGAAGCCTGGGTAGTCTGAAGATAGAGTTCGTGGATATGAAGGTTCTCAGTACGTGGGACTGAGAGGAAGGCTTGCCAAGCAAAGTGGCAGCAAGGCGGGATGGAAGTCGGGAGCGATCTGAGGAAGCTCTCAAAGTCAGGGGTTCTTATAGGGGAAAATGCGGCTGTAGGCTAGTCCGTACTTGGGGAAAACAATGAGTTTCTGGCTGCAGACAAAGCCTCCGAAAGGTCAGAATTTAGCATGATTAAGTCAGAATTGTCAATAGGGTAGCCAGTATGCAAACGCGGAGTGCTTGACGATTGAGTATTCGGCTCATCAAGCTGCCTGCTTGGGGCAGGGAGTTCTTTGTAAGTAGCGTGCATACATAATATGGTACTTGCCTTGAGGTCTCCTGAAGCGGTAGTCTGGCTATTTCTGGCCTGCCTGTATTTGTTTGGAATATTACAGCGATTAGCGACCGAGCCTGCGTGCTTGTCCGGGGGTCTTGCAAGCATGTGAGAAGGAATAGGTGAGGAAGGCCAAATTACTGATATCAAAATGATATCTGATATCCCCCAAGTCCGGCTAGAAACTGCGGTAACAAGTCTACTAATGAAATGGAAGGTTATAGAAAATGGTGCATTTAAGCAATCTGTATTCATTCGTAGCCAATCCACCTCCCTCTTTTTTTTAAAATTAAAATAGCAAAAATTTTATTTAAAAAGGTTAATATAAGTCAACTGCTAAGCATCTACAAAGACACTTAAAGGTCTTGTTGGATTATATGACGTTTCAAAACCAATGTTTATTTCATATACAGTCCTCCTTCTATATTCGCAGGTTTGACCTTCACAAATTATTTGCAAGGCATGTGCCTGCCTCCCCCCATTTTCTTCCCCCCATTCGCTTGTGTTCCTCACCCCAGGCTTGCCAGGCTTGTGTTTAAAATTGATGTTTTTTTTCTTTTTTGGTGAGCAAAGCCCCCCTTCCCTGCTACAGATGTGTCCTCTCTCCCATGTGGCTGTACTTTCTGCTGTGTAATAGCTGCTGATTGGTCAGGTGCTCTCTTTCCTCCTACCTTCCCTTTCCAAGATGGCCACCAGAAGTAACTAGCAGGGAAGAACTGTACTCTTTTCCGTTTGAGGGAAAAACACTAATAAGCCCTTTACTGTTTCTTTTTCTCCCCCTCCCCAATGCTAGGGCCAGAGACAAAGGAATGGGAGGGGGGAACTCTGGAGGGGAATTGTGGGGATGGGAATTATTTGTGATTTTTCCACTTTTGTGAGGGTTCTGTGCCCTTGCAAATGTGGAAAGGCTACTATAGTTCAGTATTCACATACTTTGCCATATACAAAATCCAAAACTTTTTTTTGATAATACTCTCTATTATAAAAATAAATTCAGAAAAAACTTTGCATTTTGAGTTACATTTGTTATTCTACATATAATCAGAAAGGCAACAACAAAAGCTTAGACTAACATTCCCTAAACTTCTGGTTGAAAATTGAAAGGTGTCATTGGCATTATCTCTATAGATGTCATATACTAGATAACCCAATATCCATGAACACACTCTGAATTTTACAGTAGAATTTATTCAAACATTAAGAGAGCAACCACAGCACAATTCCACAGAAGTTGCTGAAACTGATTAACACAGGCAATCTACTTCTTTTAAAGGTTATTAATACAAATTTAGGTGTGGAAAGCATTTATTGGTTACTACATGTGATTGATGCCCACTGACCGATTTCCCATGCTAATACCTGATTCTACCTGTCTTGTCCTTGGCCACTATTGACCTGTCAGTATGCCTTTCCCCATTATCTCTCTTCCCCAGTTTCTTCTCATAATAACCTGGTACCAGGCAAAGCAGTGTTCACTTTCACTTTTCCCCACTTGCCCCCATCCATCAATTAGCAAGTAACAGCAAGTGATCTATAGAATATGTTTAACATATGTGATACATTCCAGCCTTCAGCAATGATTACATACATCCCAAGCTGCTTGGGAAGCTTGCTAAGCATATATATTCGAATACACAATATTTATAACCTCAAAAGATTTCCCCTTCACTTTTTCTCCTAAACCTCATGACAAGGATTTGTTGTAACCCGACAAAAGAGCTCCTAGATCTTGTTAGTCTCCATTTCATAGCATCTACACCCACTGGCCATTACTTCTAGGTCTGAGAGGAACTGGAGTCCAAAAAACCACGGGTTCCCCATCACATAGACATCTATGGTAAAAACTTGTAAGTAATGTTCTTCATATTAAGAAGGCCCACATAGCCACTTTGTTTTCATTTCTAACATGTCAAACACCAGTTTTTCCTTCAGGATGTCAGAAGTCCGCTCCCTGAGTAAGGATTAGGGCAGGGGTTTTGCTGTGGGGAGATGCAAGTATTGCTCACCGAATAAGAATTCTGTCTCATGAAATCACATTTTCCTTCAGTCCCTAAATTTCTAGCAAGGCAGTGACTTAAAACTTCACCTTACTATTTAGAAACACAGCTTAGACATCCAAAGAGACAAGCAAAATTAGCAAGGGTATGTGAACATGAGAAATAAGGGCTGTCATGTTGTGTTCTCTTCATGCCATATGATCGTACGTGGGGAGTGGGGAAATGTGTATTAATAAGAGATATATTGTATGGGAGAGTTAGAAAGGGATGTTCATTCTGGGAGACATAAGATGGTAACAAATGGTTTGCATTCTTTGTTGCGGAGCGTAGCTGAGAAACATTAGTTTGTGTTACAGTGTCAGTAATTGGCAAGTGATTTATGAGGATTAGCCTGTAGGTTACCTGATTGGCAGGTGTGTGTGTGTATGGTTAGGACAGGACTTCAAAAGACATAGCAGGTTATTCAGAGGACCAAAATGACTGAAATAAATAGAGGTATTTTGGCTAAAGTAAACAACCTGGAAGGAAGGGGGGCATGCACAGGGAGAACCTACCAATGGGTGTGGGTGGTCATGGATTATTGTATCATACTATATAACTAGATAGATGATGCAAACTATTAAATCCAGCAATGACCGTGAACAGCGTCCTGTATTTTCCAATAAACATCATGGAAGACATCCATGTGTTTTTCTGAGAGGTGCAGAGTGCCGGGACGTGACAAGAGTTCTAAATGTTGATGTTTTTCAATGTCTCACTCTTTGCAATGTGAGAAATTTGGGGACAGAAGGAAAATTTAATCGAGGCATAATTCCTATGTGGAGGGGCAATGACCTCTTTCCCTCCCCCAATAGCTAGACTGCTGGGTTAGGATGACTATCACGTCCCTACTGGATGAATCCTTATTGGAGGACCAGAAGTTCTCTGAGACAGCCATTACAGAGAAGCAAGCTGTGTCATGTGACCTTGAGGCAGATCAGGGGATTCAAGACCTTTGGGAAAGAAGCAACTAAACCAGTGGTTCTCAACCTGTGGGTCCCCAGATGTTTGTGGACTTCAGCTCCCAGAAGCCCTGAGCATTGACCATAGTGGCTGGGGCTTCTGGGAGCTGAAGCCCACAAACATCTGGGGACCCACAGGTTGAGAACCACTGAACTAAACCTTCCTTCCCCTTAAGAAGCAGATAACTCCTCCCTCAATTTTAGGGGGCACTGAGTAGCCATCTAGCCTCAAGGAATACAGGAGCCTAAAAGGTGCAGGTTCAGTCAGCCATCTGATATAGATCTACCTGCCTAATGAAAAAGAGGGTATATCCTTGTGAGCAAAGTGCTGATTTTGAATAGGCCACTCCTCATGAGCAGACCAATTCAACAGGTAACAGTGACTGCTTGCAAACATTCTTTGCAGGTCTAAGCACAGTGGGTTGGAAGAATATCTGTACAGTAATACAGGAAGATGAATCTTCTCTTTCCCCAGCTATCTAGCTCTTCATTAGAAACTTTCTTTGCCCTCATTTGAACCTTAGAGTTGTCTCTGGATTGAGAGTTCAATACTGTCTTGTAGCTCATTTATTGTTATACACCAGGAAGCAGGACTGGGGTTTAAAGCAGAATAAAAATGAAGAGGGATTAAAGTGAAAAGGGGTTCCAGCTGGAAAACAAAGCCATGGTTCATAAATATGATATAACGGTACAAGAATTAAGATTCTTTTATACACAAAGAAATATTACATGATTAAAGGGACAGCACTGCTGCTTTTTGTCTGTTCCAGAGTTAGCTACAGACACATTAGTTCTCTCTGTAGCAAAGTTTTGCTCCCAAAGCATGGTGAGCAAAATAGTATAGTCAGTTGCTAGATCTAAGAAAATAAACTGTGCCTCTCACATTTTATCAATTAGTCTTGATTCCAAGAGAAGTGCTTTTGCCTTGCTATTGGAGGAGGGAAGTTAGCCTCTTAGGACTGTCTTTTAATGTGGGTGGTCTCTACCATCTTCTGTCCCTCTCTTTCCAGTTCTTGTGTCCCATAAGTAAATCTTATCTTTCATAACATACTATCTTTGTTTAGAATGAGATATTTTATCCAAACAGGGTTCTAGAACAAAACAATCATTTCTCCCTCACAGAAAAGAGAAGTGGGAATGCCTTTTTAAACGTTATGTTCAAATAGCAGTTTTAATAAATACTTGCATTTTTAAAAAAAATGTTACTGGGTAATTGGAGCATCATCATCTTCATAACTAAATAAAAATTGTTAAAATTGCTTAATCCAATTAACTGTTTAAGCATTGCAGCTTCCCTTTAACAAAATTCATTCATGGCACCCTAACTTCTAAATATAGGTGATAAAATACATGCTCTAAAATATATTCAGAATAGATCAGAAGTTGGTTAATGACTTCAATCAGTTTTCACTTGCCACCAAAAATCAACTTAGAGTCTCTGGTAAGAAATGATTAAAACCACTATTTTGAGCTCGCTAAAGGAAAGGCAATTAATTAATTGAATTAATGATAGAACTCATCCACGCCTAAATCCTCAAGGAAAATTGATATAATCAGAGTTGGAGAAGGCCTTGAAGGCCATCTATTTCCAACTCTTGAGCAGTACAAAAAAATCAGAACAAGACTAGCCCCAGAAGATCACTGTGCAGTTTCTACTTGAAGATTGCCATGAGACAGAGCTCATCATCCCTCCAGGCACTTGGTTCCATTGTTGAGTTCCTCTTAGCTGAAAGATGTTTTCTCTTAATGTTTGCCTGAAATTCATATGGTTAGCAGTTTCCCTTCCAATTATTTTCCCAGCAGGATAAATCACCTTACCTAGCAAGTCCAGAAGCTCTCGATAACACCACACAGAGCAGCAAGGTCAGTACCCAGAGCAATGCTAAAATGAATACTCCTGGCCCAACGCCAAGCACTGTGCCAGGCATCCTGGAAGGCAAGAGAGATTACCAAACTTTGAAAACCTTTCCCAATCAAATCTGGAGTTTTGATTTCTGTGGAGTTATGATGGCTCATTATGAAAGAAAATTTTCAGTAGGATTTTCTATTCATGGAACTAGCAATATTGATGAATATACAGATGTTCTTTTTCAAGCACTAAGGGGGGTGGTAGTCCCCTTCTCCCTCTATAATGCCCAAAGCTCCCCATTCGTTAAACTACTGTAAAGCCCTTGAAGCCTCCCCGCCCATCCATTACATACTTTCCAACGAGCATGCAGACTCAGAGGAGCATCTGACCCCACAGCCAAATGCAAAATGATAACGTCAGTACCGAGATCCACCAGGATCTTCCAAGGTCTCAGCTTTGCTGGGGTCATTTCATGTCTGGCTATGAGGACACTTCTCCAATTTTGTCTGCTTGCTATGAAGCATGGAACGGCCATGCACTGCGGCTTCAAGAGCTTATCACTAAGTTGTGGTGAGGGTATAGGCCTCAGAAAATGTAGGTCCACATATGAAGGGATGTAGGATTGAAGTTGAGAGTCATAGTGGTTTGAGCACTGGACTATGACCCTGGACACCAGGGTTCAATTCCCTGCTTGGCTATGGAAACTCACTAGGGGACCTTGGGCACATCACTTACTCTCAGCCCAAAAGAACCCAGTGATAGGTTTACCTTAGGGTTGCCTTGAGTCAGAAATTACTTGAAAGCACAAGTACAAGGACTGAGATCACTGCTTATCTTAATCTCAGAAATGAAATGAAAACTAGCTTCATACAATACACAATTAATATATGAAAACTGATACCGCAATATGTGGTGATGTTACCTGGTTCAGAAGACAAATTCATGAAAGAAGTCATCACTTGCTATTAGACATGAGAGAATACTGTTTAGATTCAGCATACTGCAGACAGAATAACATAAAGTAAAAAGACTTATTGCTTTATGCCTGCTTGTGGGATTACCAGCAAAGAGCAAGCAGGATCCAATCAAAGACCCATTTAGTCCAGCAAAATGGCGAAGCAAATGTTTCAAGGAAGACCACAAGTAGGTCATAACCACAAAGCACTCTCCTGCTCCTGTTAGCCAACAAGTGCTGTTCAGATACAAACTGCTTCCTATACAGAAATGGAAGGAACAGCAAGGGCATCTAGCCAAGCCCCCTGCCATGCAGAAATACACAGCAAATGTACTCCTGAGAAACAGCTATCCAACCTCTATTTACTTCACAGGAGACTACATCACCCTCTAAGCCTAAGGCAATCCAGTCTATCATTAAACACCTCCTACTGGCAAGAAGTTCTTCCTAAAGTTTAGGTGGAATGTCTTTTCTGGTACTTTGAATCCATTGGTTCATGTTCTAGGCTCTGAAACAGCAGAACAAATTTGTTCTATTTTCTACTTGACATCCCCTCTCGTATTTAAAGATGGGTACCATGTCCAGATGAATTACAAATCTGGAAGATGCAATCTGGTTCCATTTCCTCCCACATGACCCACATTCCCTACAGAACTCACCTTTTTGTTATTGTTGTGTTGTTCTTCAAGGCCATTGAGACTTGAGAAGGCATAGACGGGGGTCTCCTAGATGCCCCTCACCCAAAGCAATGCTCTCCACCAATTATTCTAAGTTAAGACAGCACAGAGAATTCAAGACGCAAAAAAACATAGGGCAAGGCTTTCCAAATGGTGTGCCACAACACATTACTGTGTCACCTGAAGTGTGTAGGTGTGTCGCCTACAGTCCTGGAAATGTATGTTATTATTTAAAAATCATGTATTTTAAAAATATATGAAAGATTTTCATGAGACATATTGTGTCCCCATACATTTTGTTATTACAATTTATGTATGTGTCTGTATCTCTTGTAAAGGGTTAGTTTAACCTCTGGTTTGCTAGTAAAACTGAATTACTGTGTCGCAAAATGATGCATCTCTAAAAAGTGTGTCACCAACATGAAAAGTTTGGAAAACTCTTACTTTGGGCTTCAACCTGACCCTCCTTGGTAGTAGCCCTTACCGGCTTTATCCACAAAAAGCTGGCCACTGCAGAAACTTGATTAGATCGATCTCTGGCCTTCTCATCATATGTTATTACTCCCAAATTTGTAAAACAGGAATAATATACACCTACCTTACAGAAGACTTGTCACTTTCCCCCCACCTCTGTAAAGGCCTGCATGCTTTTCAAAGCTGCATGAGAGACTATGAAGAGAAAGAAGAAAGAGTCAACAGAACACTACCGCCCTTTGCTGTTTGTATTACATTATTGTCCACTTTGATGTAGTGATATATAATCTACACATCCCAATGATAACCTTACAACAACCTTGTGAAAGGTAGGCTTAGCAGCAGCAACATTCAATATTTCCCTTGAATGGGAGGGTCAAAAGGAAGAAAACTATGCTCATTTACAGTCCCTGTGTTTCTAAAGGTTGTCTGAAGAGAAGGGAGTTTTTTAAATTTATATCCTGCTTTTCCATCTCCACCCAAAGGCACGTTTTAAAGCAGCATACAACATACAATATGCCCAAGGAACAGACCAATACAGAACTCAATAGAGAACTGTCACAATGGTGTCTGGTGTGGCAAGTTGAACCCCTGCCTCTTTAAGGGCCCAGCAATCCTGCCAGGTGCTGGAGGGGGAGGGGAGGGTTGCCAGAGTGAAAACTAGAGAGGGCTCCTGTCCCCTTAATGCTTGTGTAGAAGAGGGCATTTCAGCACGTGTTGCTTGGCGTGCAACCAAGCAACAAGCAACACCTGCTGGAAGTCCCGCTCCCACACAAACATTTAAGGGACAGGAGCCCTAACCAGTTTTTCGCTCTGGGAGCCCTGCTTGGAAGTTGGAAGCCCACCTCACAGGGCAGTGGCTGCTGTTGCGCATGCGCAGCGTGTTATCAGGCTACCTCCCAGGATCGTTAGGTGTCCGAGAAAATATTGTGTAAGATTGAAATACCTTAGAAGTCGAAAGTGCTCTTTGGATTTCCAGTAACAGCCGAGATGGGTGGGAAGACAGCAGAAGTACCTACGGGGAAAAGAAGATGAGAAAGGCAGAAAACTCTCGCCATGGAGGCCGTACCTGCATCCTGGATACAAATCGGGCCCAAAGCAGCCTGAAACCCTTTTCCTCTTTCGGCTGAAATTGAAATTCAATCCCCTCTACAAGGGCTGTCGCCTTTTATCCAATCACAGCAAGGCTTTTATTTAGTCATATTTGAGAAAGCCAATAAGCATCTTTCTTTCATTTATTTTCTTAGGTTGGATTGGCGGTTACCATGGGCAACCCTAAAGCTTAGCAAAAAAAAGGGAAAAGAGGACAACCTCTCCGGAATCCTGTCAGCTGATTCGTTCAGGTTGGGAGGCTGCGCTACACCGACGGCGTCTGCCCATTCTGCCTTCTTAGTCGCCATCTTTCCTGCGCTCAGGGTGAGTGTGGTGAGCTGGTCAGAGCGATGGTTGGGGGTATAGTTTTTATTAGCGTTTTTTCCCGCGTGTCACTCGACGGCGTTTCTTTTTCTCCCTGTTATCAGAGGAGAATCAGCCCTCCCGACCTTCCCTGCGCAGTACTGTTGCCAATTCCCACAAGAAATAAAGCGCTCGTTAATTACATTTAAGTATATGCTGATTTTAAAGAGCCAATTACCTCTGGAGTTGAGCTACAAATAAAGCAGATCCCTCCCAAACAAACGAAAAAAAAAGAACTAAGTACGTGCAATAACAGTAGAAACTGGCTGCCTTTTCTGACCCAATTCGTAAGTAATAAAGATAATTTCATTTGCCTCTCTGCACACCAAGAATAACAAAATTAGTCACATTAAAAGATATTATGTCTAACAGCTCAAAAATAAAAGTTTAATTTTAAATCCAAGCATGATCCTTTGTGGAACCCCTAGCAATCTCTCCCCCTGGGTTCCCTGGAACCCAGGTTGAGTAATACAGGTGTATAGGGTTATAGCCTAAAGCAGGAGTTAAGACAGAAAGATTCTTCTTCGTCTTTATGTTCTGCTTGTATCAAGTTCAATAAAATAAAGTAACAGGTGGGGAAATAATACTGCTATGAGTAGACGTTTTATTGTTTTTGTTACTATGTGTCTTCAAATTGACTTCGACTAGCGCAAACCTATTAGAGGGTTCCCGTAAGATTTCTTCATAGAAGGTTTGCAGTTACTCTACTTTTAGGCTGAGAGACTATGACTTGCCCATGGTCATCCAGTGGGTTTCCATGCCTGAGCAAGAGGATTTGAACCCTGATCTTCTGGACTCCTAGTCCAACACTCAGACCATGGCATTTATGTGCTATGGGGGTGCAAACTGGGACCTTCAAGTTGGAGTTGCATGGAGAGGGAGTTGTCAAACAAGGAGGTACTTTTGGAATATATGATGGTGCAAAGGAAGTGTGAAGAAGGCAGACTGGCTGAGGGCAGCCAATCACAGCTCAGGGAGTGCTGTGAAGGCGGGCTGTGGCTGGAAAGGATGTGACAAAAACATAGGTGCTTCTCTGGGAGAGCAGAGAGAAGGGCTTTGAGCTGAAGAGAGCTGGGAATGGATTGTTAAAGGAGACAGTTGTGAGTGTCTGCATGGAGTGTACGAGTTTGGTGTCTGAGTGGATTTAAGAAAAAGGTTGTGACATAATTGGAGCAGTGTTAATTGTTTGAAATTAAGAACTGGATTCTGAGAGCAATAATTTTATCTGTTATCAAATACAGTTAAACTATTTGTTATTTTGTAAAATGGACTCTGAACAGCATCATGTACCCTGAAACAATCACACTTACCATAAAGAAAGTATACACTAATCCACAGGGAGGTCACCTGAAGGCCTGGGCATCCAGATCGAAGCAGTGATTTTAAAAGGGAGAGCAAAGGGCCAGGTGGCAGTGACTGTTTTACAAGACTGAGAACTGCAGAACCAGCCTGAAAAGGAAAATTATCACAGAGTGGTTATGACAGCACATGTCATCAACAGAATTCCAGCTGCTGTCTCCCAGCTAGGCTTCTGGTTATGACTACTTTGGTTGAAGACAGAGAGTGACATGTTACACCACATGGATCTGCTACTCCACCTGTCTCTCCTCATTGCTGAAACAACATTTGAAGAACAAGCTTGCTTGCAACATCAGAAGTGCTATCCAGGATGCTAATTGCTTTGCTTTGCTTTCTCTTATTTGGAACTGGGAACTTGGTCTATTATGGGGTTTGGAGACAGAAAGCATATGGCTTTCTTGATATTACTAGATTGCATCTCCCATTGTCCATTCCAACTGAATATGGTCACCAGGACTGATGGTATTTGCAGACCAATAGCATCTGCACTGTTTTAATGCATGGTGTGAGCTGTTTTGGGTCCTATGTGGGAGAAAAGCAGAATAAAAATTAAAGAATAGATCTGGAAAGATGCATCTTTCCATTCTTTCTTTATTGAAAACTGATCTTGGAGGCATTTGATATTGTGCTTCTTTGTTTGTTGTAACTTGAACATGTGTTCAAGATGCTCCTTCTCCGTGCTGAGCAGTCACATAGGGATGAGGGGGCGGGGAGGCGGTTTCCCCGGGTGGCTATGTTTTTGGGGTGTCCCTGTCTGTAGCCATGCCCCCCATACCCTGGCCACTCCCCCACACACCGTAGTCATGCCCCCACGCACACTGGCCATGCCTCTCGCACTGTAGCCCTGCCCCCCTCCTGCCCCCTCTCCACACACTCCAAGGTCCACCACTGGTGCTGAGGGAAGGATTCTCTTGCTATCTGTTTGAGGCAACTGGCTGGATTAGAATGGCAAGACATAAAAAACTGATTAATGACAGCTATTGAAGTACAGTGGGCCTGCTGTATCTACAAACTTACCACCCATGAATTCAACCCACCATGGATCAATAATAATAAGAAAAATCAAATATTCAAAAATGTTTTAAGAAATACAATATTCAAAAAAAATTCTAAAAGCAGTGTGGGACATCTCACCTCCTCCCCCGTCCTGCCTGGTGGCCTCACAAGAGAACTGTGGGGAAAGCTGTTCTGCGGCTCTTTGCTGAGGTCAAAGAAGTCACTGAGGTAGGGCAGGAAAGAGGGAAAGAAGGTAGAAGAAAAGAGAACTGGTTGTCAGAGTGGAGAGGCTGGGGCACGCTCATGCATGGCACTTGCCTTTGAGGTACATGAAGGGGTGGTGGAGTGGAAGGGATCACTGGATCCACATGAATGGAGACCTTTCATATACTATAAGGGACTTGAGCATCTGTGTTTTTTGGTATCTGCGAGGAGTCCTGGAACCAATCCTTCACAGATACCGAGGACCCACTCGATGCATATGTTTTCATTAGTTGCTTCTGCACCCTATCTTCACAGAACACATCCACTAAAGATGCTAAAAAGCTAACTAAAGACAATAAACATATTAAAAAGAGTGTTCATCCACATCCCATCCACATCTGTGCCTTCAGACAATGTCCTGGATTTTCCCTCAACACAGGGGAGCTGAAACAGGTTACTTCCAGGTCTGTGAAATTCATTTCATCTAAAGCTGCCAAACATCCATTAGCTGGGAACAATTTATAGCCCCTACAGGGTGGGTCTACCAGAATTTCATAAGAAATACCTTGAGGCATCTCATTTCTACTAAATGCTAATATTTCAAGAGCTCCAAGAATAAGATTTTGCTTTGTAGAAATGAAAGATCATTTTGACCTTTTTTCCAAGTTTACACAAGCAGTGAATTTCCCTATCTGACATAATGATCATGCTCACTGTTCATGTTTCAAGGCCTATTCAGAAATGAAGCTTTCCTAGTGGCAGGTCATGTTTTCTGCAGTTTTCTCAGCATCTCATCCCCATGAAACAACACTTCATTTATATGTATTGAAAGGAATCAAGATATCCACTCCTTTCTCACAGAATATTTCCAACTGAATCAAAGGCAAACCTCTAGAGTATAGAAGATGGGCAAATTGAGCCCTATGGGCTACAGGCTGCCCTGGATCACACTTTTGTGCCTCATGAAGCTCTCTCAAAGGCCACAAACTTCCAAGTTTCTTTTAAAAATTCAGCATCATGTTTGATCAACTTTTGACCCAAAGGCCTGCAGAATGCTTCCCAAATGAATGAAAATTTCCATGCTACCCAGAATTCTGTATTCCCTCTAAATACTTCCATTTTCCTCCAATGTCCCCCTCCAAATAGAGTCAGAGGGTATTTGGGATTGCAGTGGGGGAAGACTGCAGGCTGCAGGGAAACCTAGGAGGAATTAGCTCATGGCTCCCACGCTGTTGTCTACCCCATCAAGAATCTAGATGTTGTTCAGTTCCAGTTCCCTGTCTCAGGGAACTGTGTCAGCAGATGTGGTGGTTAGGGTTGATGGAATGTGCAGTTCCATAACATCTGGAAAGTCACATGATTCTTAGCCCTGAAGTAACTGACACAGAAATCTGTCTCCTTGTCAATAGCTGTTGATCTTGCATGGGTGCATATGCATTTAATTAGCTATTTTTGTTTGCTACATTTTCCCTCCTATTTTCAAGATGTCCATGTGCCTTGCTATACAAAGTATAATCTTCTGTTTGAAGGCATCATTTTGTCAAATGCTTGTCTGCACTAAGCTCAGTTTAAAGATAAAGAACCATAAGAAGGAGAATACAAGGGGCCTTAAAGTTGCTAATTATAATTGATCACCTGGACAGAAGACTGACTTGACTTACAGGTGATCTCATCATATCTTGTCCATTGTGGTGAAATCTGTAACATTTCTGTATAAATTGCAACTATTATTTCCATGTGTGTATCTATCTATTAGCATACTGAAATGCTGTTATGTCTGCTGATCATTTCTCTTTTTTGGTGATGGCCATGCTACTAGTATTATACATCTGAAGTTGGAGAAGTGGCCAAGAACTTGGTAGACCCACTATAAGCGACATACGCTGATGCCACTTGTGATGTTCTGGACTTATTAACAAATGCTGTGTTTATTAGAAGAATTAAAGTAAACTTTGGCTATGTATGTGATGTTTAGTATATATAATAGGATCTGTTGGGAGAGGGTAAGTGCATGAAGTGCTGGAGGTGAATAATGGGTAGATGAATGTCAGAAAGGATGTTTCAAAAGGCAGTGTGTTGTATGTTATTGAAAAATAATAACGTGAAAATACAGAATAGCATTAAGAAAGACTTACAAAGATGGGCGAAAGTCAAACTGTCAATATTGGGCAGAATTTTTGTGATCAAAATGAATGTTTTACTCAGAATGTTATTTTTGTTTCAGTTTATATTGATTTTGACTAACGATGCTTTGTTTAAACAATGGCATAGTGATATATCAAAGTTTATATGACAAGGGAAGAAATCTGAAGTAAAATACAAAATTCTAGAAGATACTAAACAAAGAGATAGGTTGGGCTTGCCAGATTTGAAACTGTATTTCTCTGCATGCTGTTTGATTTGGCTGAAAGAGTAGATCTTGTTATCAAATAAGAAACTGTTGGATTTAGAAGGGCATGAACTGAGGTTTGGGTGCCATCAGTATTTGTAGTATGATAAAACATGAGGCAAACTTTGTTAAAAATATGGAATAGATACAAATCAAGGTTATGCCCCAAAGCATCCTTGTGGGTGTCATTGCAAGAGGCTTTTCATAGGAAGGAGACAACAGCAAAGAAAAAAGGGTGACTTAAAACCTACTGGAATTCAAACAACAACACTATATAATTAAATTGATTGATGAATTAATGCCAGGTTATAGTTTTTAATACTTCTCTTACAGATAGATAGTAGAGAGATACAAAGTGGATAAAAATTCTATGATTTTTTTATTTTAATTTCTTTTTTAAAAAAATATTTGTTTATTGAATTACAAATTACAAACATTAAAAACAAAGACAAATACAAAGACATACAACAAATTTCTATAAATGTACTAATGAGATATACAAAACACAGACTGTTTAACATTTTGGTTGCCCACCTTTGGACACGCTCCGTCTTGTCAATATCATTCTTGAATTAAGGTGCCCAGAACTGGACACAGTATTCCAAATGAAGTCTAACCAAAGCATAATAGAGTGGTACCATTAACTCCCTTGATCTAGACACCATACTCCTATTGATGCAACCATGAATCACGTTGGCTTTCTTGGCTGCCGCATCACACTGCTGACTCATGTTCAGCTCATGATCTACCAAGTAATTACCAAGTAATTACAATCTTAAGTATTCTAAGTAATTGCAAACTGACTGTTTAATTATCTGCTCCAGGATTTTTCCTGGTGTTGATGTCAGGCTGACTGGTCGATAATTATTTGGGTCTTCCTTTTTTCTCTTCTTGAAGATGGGGACAGCATTTGCCCTCCTCCCATCTGCTAGAACTTCTCCTGTTCTCCAGGAGTTCTCAAAGGTTATTGCTAGTGATTCTGAAATGACTTCTGCCAGTTCTTTTAATATCCTTGGATGTAATTCATGTGGCCTTGGAGACTTGAATTCGTCTAGTTTAGCCAGGTATTCCTGTACTTGAATTCTTTAGTGGTAGGATGGCATGTTTCTGTGAGGCAAGAGGCTATGTTGATGGTAGCAGTGCTGCTAGTAGGGTCTCCTATGTCAGACAGCCTTTGCTGGGGGGCTAGACTAAATATGCCAAATAGCTACTGGGCAGCAGCAGTAGGAGGAAGTAACACTGACAGAGGATCTCTCAGAGACATTGGCAGAGGCACCATATCTAAACTTTTTTAAAAAATTATCTTTATTGAAAAATAAAATCCGAACAATGAAGACCATTTAGATCATACAGAACATTGAAATAAATTATTTAAAAAAAACTGAAAGAAAGGGAGGGGAGGAAGAGAAAAAAGAAGAAAAAGAAAGAGTATATTAACAACATGATTTTTACCGAAGGTGTACCACCAATACCTTTCAATGATGGTATTTTAACATAAACAAAATATTTTTACCAAACTATTTTTTATATTATATATTATTTATGTCACATATATTCCATCTTACCATCAAAAGTGAGATAATTCTTGCAATTCTTTAGTTCTTTAATTTTTAGTTCAAAGATCATGTTCTAAATTAGACTCATAACTCGGCACTTTGTATCACCCCAAATCATTAAAATCACAGCTCAATGCATTCCTCTTCACAGTCAGGAATATATGTTACTTGTGTTATTTCTTACACCTTTTCTCCTTCTTTATCTTTCAATTCCAAAAAACACATAAAAGGAAAAGATTAATGTGTACTGAAATTAGGGGAAGAAGAAAAAGAAGGAAAAAGAAAGAAGAAAAAAATAAGAAAAGATGTTAAGGAAAAAAGAAATCAGCTAAACATAACAGAATTAAGAGAGAAAGAAAAAGGATAAAAGAAAAGAAAATTGGACTTCTGACCCTAATTTATCGGCATATCTTTTATCTGTTAATACCTTCTGTATTTCAAATTATATTTTAAAAGATAGTTCACAATCAAACTAAATTACAAGTTTATGTAGATTCATACATCTCTACCAAGTAAGTTATACAAATACTTAACATATTGTTGTAAGTGTAGCTACAATGTGTGTGTGTGCATGCGTATGTGTATCATATATATGTATATATCTGTACATGTATATACATTTATGTATATTTATATAAAACAATGAAAATTGAAGAAAAATAAAAAAAAGTTTCCCCTATAATGTATATCAGTATACTTAAAGGCAAAGGGCAAAAGTTGTTTAGAGGAAAAGGAAAAAGGTATTTTGGGGTTTTTTTACTTATAGAATCATAGAATCATAGAAATGTAGAGTTGGAAGAGACCACAAGGGCCATCCAGTCCAACCCCCTGCCATGCAGGAAAACCCTCAAAGCACTCCCGACAAGTGGCCATCCAGCCTCCGCTTAAAAACCTCCAACGAAGGAGACTCCACCACACTCCGTGGCAGCACATTCCACTGCCAGACAGCCCTGACAGTCAGGAAATTCTTCCTGAGGTTCAGGTGGAATCTCCCCTCCTGCAGCTTGTATCCATTGCTCCTTGTCGTGGTCTCAAGAGCAGGAGAAAACAAGCCCACTCCCTCCTCGACATGACATCACTTCAAATATTTAAACATGGCTGTCATGTCCCCTCTCAACCTTCTCTTTTGCAGACTAAACATACCCAGCTCTCTAAGTCTGTCCTCATAGGGCATGGCTTCCAGGCCCCTCACCATTTTGGTTGCCCTCCTCTGGACCTGCTCCAGCTTATCCATATCCGTAGCCCAGAATTGGATGCAGTATTCCAGATGAGGTCTAACCAAAGCAGAATAAAGTGGTACCAATACCTCCCTCGATCTAGACACCATACTCCTATTGATGCAATCAAGAATTGCGTTGGCTTTCTTGGCTGCCGCATCACACTGCTGACTCATGTTCAGCTTGTAGTCTATTAAGACTCCTAAATCCCTTTCACACGTACTGTTAGCCAGCCATGACTGTTCTTTGCCACAATTCTCTTATTCTGTTAGTTGCTATATTACCTCAGTGCTCCTCCTATAAAGGGAAAAGTATACTCCATTCATCTTTAAAATAATTACCAGTTCTGTCTCTTACTGCTTCCAGTAATTTATTTGTTTCCATAATGTTGAATAGTTTTAACCTCTATTCTTCTGTTGTTGGTATCACCGATTGCTTCCACCTCTGTGAGAATACTAGTCTGGCTACCATGATCATGTATAAAAGGATCTTTTTCTGAATTTTGTTTAGATGAAGAGAGTCACCTATCATATTCAAGAGCTATAACTCTGGTGTCATTAGAGTATTTTGTCTAAAGGTTTCACAAATCTTCCTATGAATTTCTCTCCAATACTTATTAGCCTGTTTGAAATTCCACCATATGTGGAAAAAGGTCCCTTTTTGTTCGCATTTCCAGCATGTTACTCTGGCATTCTTTGTCATCTTCGCCAATAGGCTCAGTGTAAAATACCAGCGATATAACGTTTTATAAAACTTTCCCCTCATGTTCACTTCTTTTAGTAAGTCAGGAATTTCTTTATTATAAAACACTTCATATACTGAGACTCATGTTGGTAACTTTAAGTAAATCTTCCTTCGATATTTTAACCACACTTTCAACAGTACTTTTCTTATATAGTGAGTAAAGAAATCCCTATTTACTTTTGCTTTATTCTACCAAAGGTACACATGCCAACCATAATAATTATTAAAGCCTTCTAATTGCAACAGTCTCATATCTCTCAACATCATCCATTCAGATTTCCAATCAAGGCAATTTGCATGATAATATAAATCTAAATTGGGTAAACTTAACCCTCCCCTCTCTTTACTATCCATTAATATTTTTTCTTTTATCCTGGGTTTCTTGCCTTTCCATACAAAGTTGTTTATATCTTTATGCCATTCTTTAAATGGAATATCATTTATAGTTACCGGCAGATTTTGGAACAAAAAGTTCATTTTTGGTAAAATTGACATTTTAACTGCTGCTATCCTCCCCATCAATGATAACCTTAATTTGTCCCATTTTTTTCAAGTCATGTTTTATCTCTCACCAAATCTGTTTATAATTTTTTAAAAATATTTTATTAAAAACTCCAAAGGACAATACAAAGTAAAACACGGTGCAGAGACAATACAAAGTAGAAAAAGGGTACAACAAGAATCACTACCATGGAGTGTTCAACCAGAGTTCTGAACCGCATGGTGAGAGCTCCAGTGTAAGCATGGTGTGTCATTCATAAAATCAACAAAAGGGTGCGATATTTTTTCAAAGTTGTCCTGTGTGGTGCAACCTTTTGTTAACCTTCCATTATGTGCCAGCTTTTCCAGCAGCCATGTATCCCAGATTCTTCCCCACCATCTGTTGATAGAGAAATTGCCTACTTTCCAATTGGAGGCAATTTCCAATCTAGCATTTATAAGAAAGAAATTAATCAGATCCTTGTGGTACCATTACAAAATCTTAAAACAACAAAACAGAAAACAATATACATCTATAAAAACATACAGTATAAACTAATTAACATACATTAGTCCTATCCAATGAAAGGATTGGCATACTACATAATTATCTTGTATTCTTATATACCTCCATTAATAAATTACCTATTAATCTTGGTAATGCTTAGCAGTTTATACTAACTGAACTATATATGTAGGTATATTAATTGTTTTTTAACCAGAGTCATTTTTGAACTGACAATCGTTACTTCTTCATTACCATTATATTACTTATTTTTTTAACCAACATCCAGCCACATCCTTCCACTAACCCTCCCCCCACCCCACTTACTGAACCTCAAGATGAAAATGCTTACCTATCTATATTTTATCTTCTACACAAAGTCTTTGTATTTTATATATCATTCATTTTTATTACATCACTGTTTTCCTTATGTCGAAGTTGGATTTTAACTTATTTTTATACAATTACCCATTAATACAAGTTTTGATACATACTTTTGTCCTTTTTCCTTATGATAGTAACCTGAGTGTCTAATCTTAAACATCTTTTCTTATAGATCTCTTATATTACTATTTAAATTTCTTCAGATCAAAATAAGATCTCGCTTCCTTCATCTTATATTCTTTCCCTTTCCTTACTCTTTCCAGCCTATAATAGCATTCTTACCCCAATAAGATTCCCAAAATGGGAATATCATGTTCCATTCTTCAATAAATGTTTTCTTTGTATTGTCTTTTAAGGAGTTCATAACTATATCAGCCTCTGCTATGTCATGTAATTTTATTAACCAATCTTCTATCCTTGGAGATATTTTCTGTTTCCATACCTGGGCAAAACAGAGTCTAGCAGCAGTTATATACAGGAGGTTTTTTTTTGGGGGGGGGCGTTATTTAGTTGATGTCAACAATCTATCATATTAAGTAGATATAGTTCTGGTGTTAGTGGGAATTTTACCTTCATTGTTTCCTGAATTATGGCATGTATATCTTCCCAAAATCTCTTTGCTTCTCTGCAGCTTCACCAAATATGATAAAATGTGCCCTTCTGATCACACTTCCAACAGGTATCCTTTACATTACTTTAAATCCTTGAGATCTGAGTTGGCGTTAAATACCACCTGTGGAGCATTTTGTAATAGTTTTCTCTTAAGCTCTGGTTTTATCAATGTCCACATGGTATTCCATGAATTTTCCCATTGGTCCAATGTAATTCTATGGTTAAAATTTTGGGCCCATTTTATCATAGTCGGTTTGACTACCTCTTGTTCATTTTGTAAATTTAACGAAATTTTGTATATTTTACTAAGTCTGTGTCCTGAATCCGGTTTTAATATCTTATCAAATTCATTTTCTTCTGTCTTGAAATCTTCTGCTTTTCTGTCTGTTTTATATCTTTCTGCTAACTGCATTAATAATAGGCAATGGGTCATTAAACCATGAATCTTAAGTTCTTCTTTTGTTTTAAAAGAGATAATGTTTCCTTGTGTCATCAAAATGTCTTTATATAAAATCCATTTTTTTTTATAAGAATCTCTCTTTTATAAAAAGCCTCATGAGCTGAGACCCAAGACGGAATTCTTAAATACATATTTTTTTTATTTTAACCAGACTGTCAGAAGAGCTTTTCACAAGAGATGTGCTTTAAAATTTGTATCTATTAATGTTTTCCCATACCATACATATGCGTGCCACCCAAAATAGAGTCCTTCCCCCTCTAAAGTTAACAATCTTGAATTTCGTAGTTATCCAGTCAATTACCCGTTCTAAACAGTTTGCATGGTAATAAAGTTTCAAATTAGGTAGTCCCATTTCTCCTCTTTCTTTATTATCTTCCATAATCTTTAATTTTGTCCTCAGTTTTTTACCTCTCCATATGAATTTTATCGAGCCTTTATTCCATTCTTTAAAAGGTTTTTCATTCATGATTATAGGTAAATTTTGGAATAAAAAGTTTATTTGGGTAGAGTATTCATTTTAATAGCCGCGATTATCTTCTCTTATCTCGGACCATGCTTTTTTATAATTATTATCAAATAGGTCCACATTGTTTTTTGTAATGTTTATACCTAAATATTTCACTTTTTTCTCTATCGTGAAGCCAGTATATTTAGTTAATTCTTGTTCCTCATGTTCAGGCATATTTTTAGTAATTATTTTTGTTTTATCTTTACTTATTTTGTATCCTGAAAGTGTTCCAAACTTATTTAGTATGTCCAATAATATGTCCATACTTTTTAAAGGGTCTTTGAGAATAATGACCAAATCGTCCACAAAAGCACTAATTTTATACACCTGATTTCTAATTTTAACTCCTTGTATTTGTGTTTCCTGTCTAATCCTGTTATTTAATATTTCCAGAACCAATATAAATAAAGGGTGATAAAGAACATCCGTGCCTTACTTTTCTATTTACCAATATATTTTCCGTTTTTTCTCCATTTACTATTATTTGAGTTCTTTGGTCCTTATAAATTGAATTAACCCATTCCGTATATTTTGATCCTAAATTTATAATCTTTATTGTTTCTTCTAAACAGTCCCAATTCACCCTATCAAAGGCTTTCTCCGCATCTAAAAAACATAGTGCCATTATCTTTTCATTATGTCTGTGGAAATATTCTACTACATTTAAAACTGTCCTTATATTATTTTTTAGCGCTCTTCCTGGCAAAAATCCATTCTGATCTGTATGTATCATTACGTGTAAGACCTTTTTTAATCTTTCTGCTAATATTGTGGCAAATATTTTGTAATCTACATTTAATAACGCTATTGGTCTATAGTTACCTAGTTCTTGAGGATCTTTTCCTTCCTTTTGTATCAAGACAGTGTTTGCCTCTCCTCATGAAAGGGGTTTAGCATTTTTATCTATCCCATTTATTATACTATGAAGTGGTTTTATTAGTTGCTCATAAAATGCCTTATAATACAAAACTGGGAAACCGTCGGGTCCTGGAACTTTCCTTACTTTTTGTTTCTTGATGGCTTACAATATCTCTTCTTTTGTAATGGATTTATTTAATTCTTCTCTTTGTTCTTCTGTGAACTCTAATAACTCCCCTCTAATTAAGTAATCTTTTATTCTGTTTCTTTTCATTTGGTTAGTTCCTGGTTCTGCAAATAAGTTCCTATAGTACCTCTCAAATGCTTTTTTGATACCATCCTGTTTTCTCAAAATTTTCTTATTTTCTTTTTATCTGAAGAATCAAGTGTTTTTCTTTTTTAATTCTGTGGGCTAACCATTTATTTGTTTTATTCGCTAAAAAGATTTTTTTTTCTTTCGCAAATTTCAACTTTCTCTCTATCTCTTGTGTGTCTTGTATAGAGATCTGTTTTTGTAATACTTTTATTTCATCTCTTATCTTTATATTTTGAGAGGAGATTTTTAACTTTTCTTCCAAATGCTGTATTTCATTGACTAAAATTTGTTCCTTTGCCTTTCTTTCTCTTCTTGTTTTTATTTCTTGCTATATTAGGAAACCCCGCATTACAGCTTTACCAGCTTCCCATACCGTCTCTATAGGGACCTTGTTGTTTAAATTTTCTGTGAAGTATCTCTCCAAAATTTCTTTATATTTTTAGATTATTTTATCATCTTTTAATAAATCTTCATTCATTCTCCATCTGAATTCTTGTTTTTTATCTTTCAAAGTTAATATAAGTGGATTATGATCTGATATAATCCTTGGTAAAACTTCATCTTTTGTAAATTCTTAATTATTGTTTTAGTGGTCCAGATCATGTCAATTCTGGACCAAGTTTTGTGAACTTCTGAAAAATAAGTGAATTCTTTTTGGTACCCATAGAGACTTCTCCATGCATCTGCTAACATCAAATTGTCAGTTAATTCAAAAAAAGTTTTGGGGAGTTTCCCTTTATTTCTTCTTTGTTGTTGTTCTGTCCAATTCAGGGTACACTACTCCATTCCAGTTGCCCATAATAATAATATCTTGATATTCTATATCTCTAATTTTTTCTAAAAGCTTCTTATAAAATTCTTTTTTGTTTTCGAAGGGGCCATAAATTCCAATAAATAAAATCTTTGTATTAAGCACTCTAATCCCTACCTCTATATATCTCCCTTGAGAATTTTTTAAAACTTCTTTTGCTGTATATTTTGGGTTCACATATAACGCCACCTCCTTTTTTTCTTTTCTGCAGCCATTAGAAAGATATGTCCAAGTTTGATGTTATTTAAGATTTGTTTTTCCTTGCTAGATATATGGGTTTCCTGTATACAGTATATGTCACATTTTTGTATTTCAAGATAGTGAAAAATTCTTTTCCTTTTTGATATTGAGTTTATACCTCTAATATTCCACAATAATATTTTTAATCTCATTTTATTTCTGATTGCTCTATTCTACGGTCTCGAATTCTCATGACGTGCCTTCTTCTAATTCTTCCTGTTCTGTTTCTTCTTGTTCCTGTTCTTGTTCCTGGTCTTCCCGTTGGTCTCATTATGTCTGATCTTCTAAATAGTTTACCGCTTCTACTAGTACTGTCTTTTGTTGTCTATCTCTGTCTTTTTTCAGTTCTTTGCTTGTTATCTTCTCTTTCTTTTTCTCCTCTGTCATGTGGTCTTTTCCATGCATCTTCTTGTGTTCTTCTTTAAATCTTCTCATAAAATCTTCTGCCTTCATAAAATCTTCTGCCTTCATTATTGAATTTATTACATGTCCTTTTTGATTATACATATATATAACACCTTCAGATTTCCCCCATCTGTATGATATTTCATTTTTCTTCAACATTTGGGTTAGAGAGAAGTATTTTTTTCTTTTTTTGAGGACTTGTGATGATACATCCTTAAATATCTTTAACTCAGTTCCTTCAATAATCAGCTTGTTTACATCGCTTTGTTGCATGATCATCTCCTTGACAGGTTCCTGTACAAAATGAACTACAGTGTCTCTAGGAACTTTTTGGGGGGCAATTAACGAGTTTATCCTGAAGATGTGGTCCACCTCCACATCCATCTGTTCTGAGGGTCAATCTAAAAATCTGGCCAGTGCTGGAACTAATCTGTTATATAGATCTTCCTCCTCCATTTCCTCCAGCCCTCTTATCTTCACACATTTTTCTCTGTATTTTATTTCAGACAGTGTATTTTTCATCCCAGTCTGTTCTGTCTGCAGTTGGCTGTAGTTACCCAGAGGACCTTTTCTTCTATCGCTCCCAAGTTATGGAATGGCCTGTTGGAGGAAACCCAGCATATTTTACTAATTAGCTTATTTATCTTAATTACAGTATTTCTAAATTCACCTCCACAAAGAGAATATATAATATATGTTAATGGTCACAGGTAATATGTAGAGGGAAAATAAAATAGTAAACAGATACAAAAGGTTTTAATATTTCCTTTGTTATTATATATTTGTTAGTATATTACCCCGTCTGTTTCCTTCCCTCCTTTCAGTCTCCCACAGCTTTTCTATTCCCCACTTCTCTGTTTCTTCAGTCTCCGATGTCCAGTGTCTCTAAACTTCTCTGTTGTGTATGAAGCATTGATCTCGTTCCTGAAAACTGTCTTTTCTTGTTTTGCTCCTATGAAGTATTTCTTTAAAGCCTTTAGTTTACTGCTTTATCTTTTGATATATTATGTAATCTTAAGTCCTTGTATATGTTTTTAGTCCCAGTTAATGTATTTATATATCATCCTAGTTAATGTGTATATCTCTCTATGCTTATGCGTCTTCTTTCCTTCTATCCCGTATCTAGCCAGTATTCCCCTTGTTTACTTGTCTGTGTCTCTATCATAGAATCATAGAAATGTAGAGTTGGAAGAGACCACACAGGCCATCCAGTCCAACCCCCTGCCACGCAGGAACATCCTCAAAGCACTCCCAACAGTTGGCCATCCAGCCTCTGCTTAAAAACCTCCAAAGAAGGAGACTCCACTACATTCCGAGGCAGCGTATTCCACTGCCAGACAGCCCTGACCATCAGGAAGTTCTTCCTGAGTTTCAGGTGGAATCTCCTTTCCTGCAGCTTGAATCCATTGCTCCTTGTCCTGGTCTCTGGAGCAGCAGAAAACAAGCCCACTCCCTCCTCTACATGGCATCCCTTCAGATATTTAAACATGGCTATCATATCCCTTCTTAACATTCTCTTCTGAAGACTAAACATATCCAGCTCTCTAAGTCTATCATCATGGCTTCCAGGCCCCTCACCATTTTGGTCACCCTCCTCTGGACTTGCTCCAGCTTGACCATGTCCTTCTTGAATTGCGGTGCCCAGAACTGGACACAGTATTCAAGATGAGGTCTAACCAAAGCAGCGTAGAGTGGTACCAGTACCTCCCTTGATCTAGACACCATACTCCTATTGATGCAGCCGAGAATTGCATTGGCTTTCTTGCTGCCGCATCATGCTGCTGACTCATGTTCAGCTTGTGGTCTATTAAGACTCCTAGATCCCTTTCACACACATTGCTACCTAGCCACGTATCCCTCATCCTATATTTCTGTATTCCATTTTTTCTACGTAAGCGTAGGACTTTACATTTCTCTCTGTTGAAGTTCATTTTGTTAGCCTTGGCCCAGCTCTCCAATCTATCCAGGTCATTTTGAATTTTGATCCTGTCCTCTGGCGTATTAGCAGCCCCTCCCAATTTGGTGTCATCTGCAAATTTGATGAGAATGCCCTCTGTGTATTAATTTTTAATGTCCCACTATAATCTGATGTCAGTTAAATCCTGTTTCTCAAAAATGCTAAGTCAGTCTTGACACAAATGTCACTGGAATGACACAAATGAAACATAGATCTTCTAAGAGTGGATTGTAGCCACAACCCCAGCCTTAGAGATCAGATCCATCTGGTTGTTCTTTGTAACAAAGTCCTCCACTTCTTTGAGACAGAGTCTTTTACTCTTTCCTTTAGAAATCAAATTGTACCCTCTTGATCTATATTTTATATTTAGTTGTCACTTTGTAGAGATTCTCAGGACTATAATCCGTCCAACTTTGAAAAAAATCTAATAGTTTACACTGTTTAACTTTTGAATCTAATTAGCTCAGAGTGATATTGCATGAAAAGGTAAATCTTTCTCTCTCTTGAGGTTCAGTAACAGACCACTTACTTGTTAAGGAATCCCTCTATTTGTTCAGCATACTTGTGGCAAAGCTAATTCCGCTTCTCGGTAGAGTGAGCGAGATATGGTGGCTCTTCAACCCCATCAGCATCGTCCGTGCCCACACTTCTTTCCGAAATTATTTTCGGGAACTGACTGCTGGAATCAGTCCAAACATGAGCCCCTCCAAATTCCTTTTACCAAAGGAATAATTTGTCCCATTTCTGTTCCGAAACAGGCTCCCAATCTCACTCGCCAATCGTCCCCTTCGCAGCTGTGTGAAGTGACGCCCGTCGGCTATGCCATCTTTCCCTCAACAACATATTAAGGACTGTTTTGGGTGAGAATTCTATTTAAAGGATGCCATTAAGAATTACATATTGGAGGCTGAATATATGCCACAGCCTTCTGAGTTAGATGGGTTCCATTTGGAGGATGAATTAAAGATGTCTATGTGGCTTCGCAATTTAACAGATCTGAACAAAAGAGTTCATGAACTATCACACACTTTGCATCTCATTGCAATTAAGGTAAACCACACTGTGCAACATATTGTCTCCACCTCTAAAGAACTCACAGAAGTAACACATCAGTCCTGGTGGGACATCTTTTATGTAGTCATCCACCGGTAGCGCCATTACCTAATGGCCGCTCCTCCCATTAGTGGTTATTCTAGTGTTCTAGATTGCTCTGGTTGGGTGTCTCCTTGTATTAGCCTGCTGGGCTAGGAGACAGATCCTAAGGCTCCAAGTGGGACAATTAAGTATGGGTTAATTATTCTGATTTTTACTTATATTAGGGAAGGGAGTTTGGGAAGTTTAGGGGTCCGGACAGAGCCTGGATCAACTAAAAAAACCTTGGGAGTAGATCCCAAGGTCCTCTGAGGTAGATCAGGCCTCCAGAGTTAAGCCTGGTACCCCAAGTACAGAAGTCTTACCATGGTATTGGAATCTCAAGATTTGGAGAGACTGTGTGCAATGACACCAGGGGTTGGAAAGAGGCCTTTTAACAAGCCTCTCAGGCAAATCAGGTCTAACTCTGGAGAGCCAGTTCCAAGCACCCAGATGGGCTGAGGTACCTAAAAGAACATCTAGCCCATCCTGCCTGATAGCTTTCCAAGTGAGGGTGAGATTTATCAGCAACTCAGAAGGGATCGTTAATGCTTCTTCTACCAAGATATGTAAGTATGATCTGTTTTCCCAATGATTTTCCTTGTAAATAACCCTTCTGTAGGTAGGATTTTGTGTGTTATAGCTTTTGTAAATATGCATCATGGGAAATTTGCATGCGCTCTTAAGGCATTAGCATATCCCCTCCTCCTCTGTCTGACCATGACAAAAACCCGCCAGAGGCATTCATGCCACCAGTAGAAAAAACTCACAGCCGAAACTAGGAAGCAGTCTAACAGTCTTTATCGTGGACAGTAAATCAAGCTAAGGCAATTAAGTCACAGCGAAGCGAGCCATCTCTAACAGAGCAGACAACAAAAAAGGAACAAGTACACAGCCTGTTCAGAAGCCGTGTTTTAAGTATACATGTTCAATAACAAGGCGCCTTTCAAACCATAACTTATGAACACAGCTGCATGTTCCAGACGGCCTGATTACATTCAGCTTTCTCATGGGAAACACTCTAACCTGCTAGCCTAAACAACTACAAGCGGTTTTGCTTTCTCGCCCTCTGGTGGTGGGAAACGTGCAGCCAGGAGTAACAACACATCTCTGCATTGTGACAGACCACCTAGTAGCTCAATTGCCCCCTGCACAGGAGTTAGTAAAGCACAAGCTTGTCCACAATTTTGTTAAGTCTTTCTTTCAACAGGGAAGGTTGCCCCTGCTCTTCTGAGTGAGCAGCTGAAAACCAGAGTTTAACCCAGTTCGAGCCGAGATATGTTCATTACCATTACATTAGTAACTTATGTGTAAGTGCTCAGAACAAATGGAAATACTGAATGAAGCACAGTCTGTGAACATCAGTCTCCTGACTGGGCGTGGTCCATCAGATAACTGATGGTCCGGTCTAGTTCAGAGATACAACCTGCCTCTGGAGTAGATGGCCCAGCTATGACTAATGCATTGGCCAGTTAGGATGATTCATTCTTTGCAAAGCTTCCCACAACCGCTTGGGTTATATTCGTTTAACCATAATGCTCCCCCATCCTTAGTTTTCCCCAAACCTTAAAGTAACAGAGGGAAGCCTTTCCCCCCAAAATTTCCAACCCCCGTAATGCCAGTTGCTAGATTTCTGATTGGGAAGTAATTTGCATAATTGCTATTAACCAAGTTGTTCAGATATCTTCCTTAAATTAGGTTGTGAGCAACCATTGGAACCGAAAGAGCTAGCAGCAACGCTCGTGGAGGTCTAACGCCGACGCCACCTATACTTTCGACCCCGAATCCAGATGCTTCCAAAGGAACAACGGGTGGGGTGGGGTGGGTGGAAACAAGACATTTTTATTCCTCGGAACTATTCACCAGTTCCCAGAACTGCTATCACGCTCCCTAAGAATGGACTTACACTATTTTTGCCATTTTCTTTTTTTCCCTCATTTTTGGAGAAGTGTTGGACTTGAAGGTTGATGCAAATACCGCCTGCTTTTGAATCAAGGGCGATGGACTATCTTTGGCTGCCTTCTCAAGTCAGTGGCTTTTCTATGCTGCTGTGGATTGACCCTGTAATTACCTTGTTTGCGTTATTCATTTGTTATACTTTGTCATTGCTTCTCCATTGGTGAGAACTATTTTTACATTTTACCTCATATTTTTATTGGTGTGAATGTGCTTAGGGATTGTAGAATTGTAATTAACAGGCTTGATTATTCCTGCTTTTCTTTCTCTCCCTTCATTGGAATCTCAGTCTCCCTCCCAATGGTGTACTGCAACTTTAACTAATTTCTACCATACATCAGTGTTAGGAATCCCATTTTCAATTTGGCTCTATACTCTTTGATTGGAAAATGTACGATTTCAAGTACTCATCGTCCATTTTCGGGGGGGGATTGTTGGCCCATTGGTAAACCCTGTCCTGGGGTCTACAACTTTGATATAAAATATAATCTAACACGCCAGAGAGGTCACCCGGATGAGCACGTAGGCAGCAACGGTTGTACAATCGGAAAACCAGGTCAGGCCAGTAAACTCCCCCATCACATAGCCACAGGAGACCTCAAGCTGTGCCAACCCACAATGGACAAATGTCCTCAGCCTTTGAAGCCAACTTGTAGAGATTAAGGTGCTTTCCCACCAGTTGGGCACTGGTAGCAATACAATCTTATCAGGCAAGGATCATCTACATAAACTCACACTGCAACCCAAAGTGGCGGAAGATCCTGAAGCTTTGGTAACACCTTGTTATCTTCTAATGTCAAAGAAGGTGCCGGTGTGGTGTTGTTTTTCCGTTGCCATTCTCTTTGTTCTCCCCGGGAGAGGATTTGCCCTCAAGGTACATTTTTCCTATAAATAGTCCCTGTTTTTGGCTGGTTTTTTGGATAACTCCCAGTCATACCAACAGACCATCCCCCCCCCCCGGCAGCCGAGTAATCCCCTCAGCGTCCTTCCGCTGAGCTTTACTTCTTTCACTGCTTTCTGGGATGAAGGACTTCAGGAAAAGGTGCAGTATCGGACCAAGGACTTCAGGAAAAGGTGCAGTATTAAACTATAAATCTTCTAATAATCCCTCTAATTTCCACTGTGCCTTTCTATAGGGCCTGAATGCGTGTGTGAGTGTATGCGTTGATGCGTGATATTTCCGTTCAATAAAGTCATTTATTGGATCTTTTTGTGTGGTTTTTGGCTTCGCCTGACCCCGAAAAAATTGAGTAAAAGATCTCGCTAGGTTACCCTGCCTCTCATAGTGCTATTGCCTGTGCTCTGTTGAGTTTACGTTCCTCATCACTTAGAGTACATCAAAGCATCTCTTGGGGAGCCCCAAAATTTCAGGGTAACAGCTGAATATATTGGACAATAAATAAACTACATTACTCTCTCCTTTTTTTAATTTTAATTTTATTTTACTTTTTTCCTGAATTTTTGATTTTTGCTCCTTTATTTTTTTTTAATTTTTTTATATTGTTTGATATTGTTTTTCCTTTTCTTCCTCTCCCTGTCTCCACAAGGAGTGTTGAAGGTTGTTGGCACTTGTATACTCTTTTTCTTTTCTTTTCTTTTTTTCCTCTCTTCCCACTTTCTTGATTGCTTCCTTCCTTTTTGGAGGAGCAGAAGTTAATTGATTTTGCAAATTGTTTGAGAAAGAGGGAGAGAAGGGAGAAGAGAAAAGAAGGAGAGGAGAGAAGGACAAAGAGAGAAGAAGAGAAGTAGAAGAAGAGAAAGAAGATGGAGAAAAGGAAAGGAAGAAAAGGAAACTGGAAGAAGAAAGAGAAAGAAGTAGGAAAGGAAAGAAAGAAAAAAGAAGAACAAGTTGCTTACCTGTAATGTGGTTCTTCGAGTAGTCATCTGTGAACTCACACAAATGGGTTTTGCGCTTGTGTAGAAACAGCTTTCGGAACCTTCTAGAGCAGCGGTTCTCAGCCTGGGGGTCGCGACCCCCTGGGGGGCCGCAGAACCCTTTCACGGGGGTCGACCACTCCCCCTCGCCGCCGCCGCTGCCGCCGCCAGCAGCCTTTCTCACTTGGGCCGCCTCCTCCTCGGCGCCATCTTCCTCCTCCACCCCCTGGAGCTGGTGGGCGGGCGAGAAGAAGGGGAGGAGTGGACAGCCCACGTGGGCTCTTGTGTTCACTCTTCCCTCTTTCTCTCTCCTGGAGCGAGGCACGGACACCGGGGGACGAGCCGTCACCCATCGGGCCCCTCTCGGCTGGCTGTGAGGTAGATAGAGGCCGTGGTTCCCAGCGACCCGGGGCAGGCAGTGTGGCGACGGGGAGGCCGGGCGGAGACCGCGGCTCCCTTCCCTGCGGGTGGGGAAAGGCCGCGGCGGCCCATCAGGCCCCTCTCGGCTGGCTGCGGGGGGCAGGTAGGCCGTGGTTCCCAGCAACCCCGGGGCGGGCGGCATGGCGACGGGGAGGCCGGGCGGAGACCGCAGCCCCCTTCCCCGCGGGTGGGGAAAGGCCACGGCGGCCCATCAGGCCCCTCTCGGCTGGCTGCGAGGGGCAGGTAGGCCGTGGTTCCCAGCAACCCGGAGCGGGCGGCGTGGCGGCGGGGAGGCCGGGCGGAACTGCGGCCCCCTTCCCCGTGGGTGGGAAAGGCCGCGGCGGCCTATCGGGCTCCTCTCGGCTGGCTGCGAGGGGCAGGTGGGCCGTGGTTCCCAGCGATTCCGGGGCGGGCGGCGTGGCAACGGGGAGGCCGGGCGGAACCGCGGCCCCCTTCCCCGCAGGTGGGAAAGGCCGCGGCAGCCTCTTGGGCCCCTCTCGGCTGGCTGCGAGGGGCAGGTAGGCTGTGGTTCAGGTTGGGCGCCGGCGTGGCCCAGCTCCGGAGACGGCCAGGTCTGGCGGCTCAGCACTGGCCTGGCGCGGCTCCTCGCCGGTGAGTCGCGGGAAAGGGGAGGGCGGGAAAGCGCTCTGCTCCTGGCAGGCAGGCAGGCAGGACGGACGGACGGGGAGCTGCCGGCCGCACTCCGGCCATTTCCACACTGCACTCTTACAGCGCTACTAGTCCCTTTCCAGCCTCCTTTGGAATCTGGGGGTTTGCAGTTTAGGGAGGATCGGGGCCCCTCCCCAAACTGCCAACCCCAGGATTCCAGAGGAGGTTGAAAGTGGAATCGTCGAGCTATAGAAGGCTTGTGCGGAAATGGCCATGGGAGGCGGCTTCGTAGAGATGCTGTAACTATAGATGTGGGCACCTCATTTGGGCCGCCTCCTCCTCTTGCTCAGCGTCATCTTTTTCTCCCCCCATGGAGCTGCCAAGGTGAGCGAGCGAGGGAGGCAGGCACCGGGTAGGAAAAGTTTTGCATGGAACCAAAAAAAAAAAAAAATTTTGCCAAAAATTTCCCCCGCACAGGCTAGTGTGGAGATGGCCTACAGTGTGACCTATGTCCCCGGTTCCACCAATACCGTTCCTGCGGGTGCCCCTCCGCCCTTTGTTCCCCCATTCAGCCTCCAGCCCTTTGGCACACATGGGTCGCTTCGCCTAAAGCTGGGAAATTCAACTCAGGCCGCTGCCGCCCTGTTGTCACGCCTGCTTCGCTCGTGGAGGTGAGGCGAAGCCGAAGTCATTGTTGCCACCGCCCAACCCTCCCGGAGGGAGCCAGCCGTCCCCCAGCCCGCATGGTCTCTTGTGTGTGGGACAACAGCAGTAGAAGGCATTTGCCAATGGGCTACCCGGGTGTATCTCCCTCGGCAGCCTCATTTAGCAGCGGGAAGGAGAAAAGGAAGCATTTGGTTCAGTGGCTTATGGCCCTGAGGCGATTGGCGGGCCAGCTTGCCTTCCTCCTTCTCGCCCCGGAGAGTCTCCTGCGCGGGCGCTTGCCTCAGGGACAAGGAGCTCGGGGGACACGCGCACGCAAGAGGGAAGACGTGGGAGAGTTGGGACACCGTGAGACCCCTGCCGCCGCCGCCCTCTCCCTCCCCTCCCCCTCCTCCAGCGAATGGTCCTTTCCAGCTGGGTGGCCATGTTGCTGCTTAGATTCAAGAGTGCGGGCGAAACCAGAGGGCCGCTTTTGCCTGTGAGAGGGGAGGACGGCCAGAAGGAGTGACAAAGAGCCGCGTCGGGCGAGGGGGAAGGAACTGAGTGAAACACAGACAGAAGACACACTGTGAGAGGTGAGTCACCTCAGCAGCAGCAGCAGCAGCGGGAGCCGCTGCCACTTCTTCCCTCCGAGTCCAGCAAGAGAAAAAATAAAATAAAATAAAATAAAGCAGCATGGCCGTAGCAGTGGGGAGACCCTCAGAAAGTCTGGAGTGCCTTCCCTGGCTCAGTGGGGGAGCGGTCGTTGGGCAGGGGAGAGTTTGGGTTGCGTTTTTCGAGGGAAATGTGTTGCAGGGCGTTTTGGTTTTCAAAAAGCTTGGGCAGTTGAGGGACGTGGAGGCATGGCTGTGGGGGGGGGCAGCCCTTGTGTCTGGTTGCCTGAAGGTCTGCGGAGCGTCTGTCCTTTGCATGCAAGAGAGTCCAGGTTCAGACCATTTCCACACTACACTGTTACAGTGCTATTCTTCCACTTTCAACATCCTATGGAATTCTGGGGCTTGTAGTTTACTGAGGCCAAAGAGCTCTCTGGCAGAGACTTCTTAATGCCCCTCCCTAAACTGCAAACCCCAGGATTCCAGAGGCTGTTGAAAGTGGAATAATAGCACTATACGTGTGGTGCAGAAATAGCCTCAGTGTCTGGTATGGCTGGGAAAGAGAGCTTGCTGCCAGCCAGTGTGACCCAAGAGTCAGAAATCATGACCTTCCAGCTGTTGGGTTGCAGCCCTTCTTGGCTCTATTAGTTGGGGCTGGTGAGATTTGGAGTCTAATGACTCCAGCTTGCCACAAGGACAGAACTTCAGAGTAACTGGTTGCTTGTGTGATCTCAGGATTCATTACACCAGTGCTTCTTAGACTGTCTGATGTTGAAGACTGGGATTTTTTTCCTAATATGTCAGGATCCAGTGTCATATCTGTGCCTCTTGTTTACAACTCTCCTTTCTTTCCTGGAAACTTGCAGTGGACTGGCACTGGTCCATGGACTTTGAGTAGCTCTAATGTGCAGCAGCTTCTGTTGCATGCTCTTATTGCGTCATAAAGTGTAATTCTAGCAGGAGAAGATCCTGAGACCCCTTTTACTTCCCACTGTAAAATTTGGTAAATATGCTTTCAACCCTGTTGCAACTCTTCCTAAAATCTTAGGGCATTTTAAGTCCTGCCATCCTAGAGTAGGTCAGCCATGACCTTCCCATTCCCACTGATGTTTTGAGGTATTCTTTTGCCAAGCAAAATGCTATTTACCAGAGCTTGGAAAAATTTGTTTTGGGGCTACAGCTTCTAGAATCTCCTAGCAGTGTGCTCAGTGGCCATCTTGGTTGTGGATTTCCAATTCTGATCCCAAAATAAATCTTTTCCAAGGTCTGTCTCTGAAGAGGACTAAAGGACTAAAACCCATATCTGGGGACCCTCACCTCTTCTGGGTGTGTTCTGACCTGGATTTGTCCATCCTTTCTACATTCCTCTTATTCTGAAGGTCCAGTAATTTTCCAGACAATGATTGTGTGTCATGAAACACAAAGACATTCCTCTTTAAAGAATCAGCTGCTCCTCTGTCGTCTTTCCCTGAGACACTCTTGTTCTCCTCTACCTCTCTTTTGTATGATCTTTGTTAATTTTAAGGGGTTTTTTTGGGAGCAAAAATATAACTGTCATCTTGCTTTCTTTTAGGCACTGTTTCTGTGACAAGAATGTTTCTGTTGCAATGAATCATGTGACCTTTTGCTTTTCTAGGACGTATAGCTTGTGTTTATGATTAGTGGACAGTAAATTGGTTAGCGATTTCTATAGTCCTACAGCGGCAGCCCTCTTGTGGCTGCACAGCATGTAGCCCAGACCATGTCCTCCTCTGAGCTCTTGGTGCCAGAGCTGGTCTTCAAGTTTAGGAAAAGTAAATGAACCAGTTTTCTTGATGCTTTATCATTTCATAGTGGAACTAGTGTGCGTATATCTGTATGTGTGTCTGTAGTCTCCTGCATCTTAAAAAAAGCACACCTTGCAACAAATAGCTATCTTTCTTTCTGTAACCTACCTGTCCATGGCTGAGAAGCATTTTGTATGTGGCATGCCTGATTCTTTGATTTAGTTACAGTAACTATAACTATAACAGTAGCAAAATTACAGTTATAAAGTTATAAAGTTATAGTTACAGTTACAGTAACTATAACAGTAGCAAAATTACAGTTATAAAGTTATAGTTACAGTTACAGTTACAAAGTTACAGTTACAGTTATAAAGTAGCAAGGAAAATAATTTTATGGTTGGGGTCACTGCAACATGAGGAACTGTATCAAGGGGTCATGGCATTAGGAAGGTTGAGAACCACTGTTCTAGAGCCTACCGTTGGTGTTTTGGCAGTTGACCCATCCTCCATCCCCTCAGGGTATATAAGCCCCCCACCCCCTGTAACAGTCAGTTCCGTCGCCGCACATGTAGCAGCAACAGAGCCACCGTGCAGCAGGACATATGTGGGGAGGAGGGAGGGGTTGTGTGAGTTCACAGATGACCTCTCGAAGAACCACAGTTACAGGTAAGCAACCTGTTCTTCTTCTTCATGGTCTCTGTGGCTCACACAAATGGGAGACTAGCAAGCTGATGAGAAAAGAGGTGGGTATGTCATGCTGCTGGGAAAAGCACTTATGTCAACTTCCAGTTGTCCCATTTTCCTTTCCCTTTCCCTTTCCCCTTCCTCTTTTCCTTTTGTTTTTTTTTAGTAATCACTAACATGTGAGATGATAAGATAATAAATAACATTTATTAGTAAACAGACAATATTGTGTCTTTTATCCAACAGAGAAAAACGATACAGCTCTCCCAAAACATGCATCATTTCTAGACCAATTATCAACTCTATAATGACTAATAAATGTAAGAGGTTGAGTCGAGGTAGCTGCTTTGCAAACCTCATGGAGAGATACCCTGTGCAAGAAAGCCACAGAAGCTGCCATACATCTTGTGGAATGAGCTTGTATTGAATCAGGGAGTTTCTTTTTTGCTAATTCATAGGACAGCTTAATAGTGCATACCACCCATTTAGATAGCCTCTGAGGTGAAACTGGGTTGCCCTGTTTGGCTGCTGAGTAACAAAAAACTTATTTGACTTCCAAATTGAAGAAGTGCATTGAACATAAAACACCAATGCTCTTCTAACATCCAAACAATGCAGAGTTCTCTCCAAGTCTGAACCAGGATTCTGCATAAAAGCTGGTAACACTATATCTTGATTCAGATGGAAGTATGACACCACTTTCGGCAAAAACGTTATGTCAGGTCTTAATACCTTATCTTTGTGAAATCTCAAATAAGGAGAATCAACCCTAAGTGCACATAGCTCACTAGCTCTCCTTGCCGATGTTATTGCAACCAAAAAGGCAGTTTTTCATGAGAGTAAGCTCATGTCACAAGTGGCCATAGGCTCAAAGGGCCTAGCAGCCAGTTGTTTCAGTACCAAATTCAAATTCCATCCCGGAAGAGGTGGTTGAATTGGAGGATATAAGTTTTTATAACCTTAGATAAACCTCTTAATCAAAGGATTCAAAAAACAAGATGGTTTACCCTGTTTTTGAAAATTACAAGAAATTGAAGCTAAATAACATTTCACTGAAGACAAAGACAAACCTTGAGCTTATAGCTCTGCAAGAAAAGACAGTACATGTACATTGCTGCAAGATGTAAGAGAAACAATCTCCCATTTTAAATAATCACAAAATTTAGGAGACTTCCGGTCTGGCGGCGAAACGAATCGCTGCCTAGGAAAACAGCTGTTCCTAGGCTGTCACCACGAGTGGCGAAACCCAGGGAGACATCAAGATCTGCAGAGGCCAGACAATCCGGAGAGGGTCGTAGACTCCCGTTCCTTAAGAACTGGGCAAGTACCCTTCGGGGAAGAGGGGTCCAGAGTGAGTTCAGAGGGGACCCGAGCTGTTAGCCTGCAAGTCGATGGCACCTCGGCGCTGGATGACTATGGACGAAACAGTGGGTTGAAGAACTGCCACAGCCGCTCGGAGGTAGGATTTTTTTTCCTGAAGTGATGCCCGGATTTTTTTAACTTTATGAAGAAGCAGCTCACGAAGAAAAGTCTGTCTAAACTCGATCGGAAATACAAAGTTAACTCCAACAAAGGATATGACTAAGCTGTAAGGAGAAATAAAGAAAAGTGGGGACTAAGGGAACGGAGTATTGGTGGAAAGAAGTCTGATCGGTCGCTCTAGTTTTTCTACTTAATGAGACTTTTGCAAAAGGCTATAAACAATAAGCTAGCTTTCTTTGATCTTCAGACCCAGTAACGCTGTCCTTAAGGAAAGTAACCAGTAAACGCTGTCCTTAAGGAAATTCGTATATTTTTTGTGATAATAGACAATAAACAAGAACCGGTCTTGTGTATTCGGAATCTTAGGACTTTGCTGTGGGACTCTGCAATCGTAACAGGACTTTGTATGACGGGAGAGCAGACGTGGTTTTGACTCTTAAGATTACCAGGAAACTTTGGGTTAAGTGACTATTGTGCTCAAATAACAAGAATTTCTGAAGGTCCGGACTGAGGATCCTTGATTAGAACATTCTGAGAATCAAAATGAAACTATAAACTCTCTAAACGACAATAACGAGCCTTAGAACTGATAAACGGAGGGTGACTGGAAGCGAAATTGGAGTTTGATGCTTTAAGTGCTTGAAGTGAGAAGCTGAAAGCCGAAAGCGGGAACAGAGCTAGACAAGTACATAACTAGCATATAATTCCTAGAGAAACTCATTTGATTTGCAAAATCACAAGAAATATATAAAGTTGTATAACTTTTTAAAGTGCATTATCATATAAACTATATAAAGTGCATAAATATATAAAGTGTATAAGTATATAAGTACACGAAGTGCTTAATCATATAAGTCTGTATAAGTGTATATATACGTTAGGAAAGTAGTTTTGTTTATTTGGTAAAGCTTTTCAATGTAGCATAATCAAGGTAAGGTGCGTCTATACAGAAGACTTTTAGAAGTCTAAATATCTTAGAAATAAGTCTGGTATTGGAAGAGAAACTTTATTTTGCTGAGAGAATTCTATGACTGCTGGATATGGTCTGTAATTGATAGGGCTGAACTACACCTGTGAAAGCTGTCTGAGATAGCTAGTTGTCCTCACTGAAATAACCTTGAAGTTGTGAAGCCACAGATAAAATACCACTTGTGTTAGCTGTGTAACCATAACAATAGCGAACCTCTAATATAATATATTAACTGAGAATAGATTTCTCGGGTGGCTGAACAGCTCCATCTACTGGTGTATTACTAGAACATAGGGCAACTCAATTGAATACATACTTATAGGGAGAAATATATCTTATTTACAGAGTAACTTAGTGTAATATATTGTGTAAAATATTGTGTAAAATAATTGTGTCCGTATATTGTGTTCATAAGAATACTTTAAAGTATTTAAGCATATTTGTATTAGGGGGGAGAAGGGGAAAAAATCAGAGTATAACTCCCAGTAGATTTGGGATATAGTTAAATAATGACAACTGGTATAAGGAAACCCCAAACAACACAAACAACTATTTCTACCACACTTCAACAAACAAGAAGGCCATCAATGGACTCAATAGCTACATCTACGGATACAAACTTGATTTTAGAAGAACTGCAAAAATCTAGACAATTGAGAAAAGAGATAAGAGGATATAAAAGAAAGCTGAGCTGAAATAAAAGCAGAAATAAAGAAAGAAATAGAAGAGTTAAGTAAAAAGATGGATATGATTATGAAAGATATGGCGGCAATGAAATCTGCGGTTGCAACTTTACAAGAAAAGTCTAGACAAATTGAGACACAGACGCAACATTTGAAGGAGAGGCAAGACCAGGACGAGATGGCGATAAATAAATTTGAACTACGTTATCGAGAACGTTGCCTGAAGCTGAGAGGAGTTACGGAACAGGAACAGGAAAATGTTTATGATAGAATAGTTCATGCCCTGATTGAATACACTCAACTGGCTGAAGAAAGGCTTCACGCGAGTATTGAAAGGATTTTTAGAATAAATTCGAGAATAGCAAGAGAAAGAAATCTTCCACAAGATATTGTGATTATTTTCACGAATATGAGGACGAAAGAGATCATACTACAAAGAAGTTATCAAGAAAAGTTGTTCATTGACTCTCAAGAGACAAGTGTATACAAAGATATTCCGGCGCAAGCATTAAGAAAGCGTCAAGATTGCAGATTATGAGATTTCTGCTCATCAAGCAGAAAATAAACTACACATGGAACAGAACGGAGGGGATTTTTTTTTCTTATAAACAGAAAAGATACAGAGTCAACACAATAGAAAAAGTAAGAGAAATATATGAAAAGCTGAGGAAAGAAATTGAGAATTCAAAATCAACAGGAAAGAGAAGGGACAGGCAATTGACACCAGAGAGAAAAGAGCAAGAAGAGGCCACAGAGGCTTCAGAGAAGAACTTGGAAGCAGGAGAAATGGAATCGGCAGAGGTCATAGAAGGACTAGAACAGGAAAGAAACAAATCAGAGGAAGAGATACAATATGAGAGCGAAATAGACTACACTGAAGAGAATTAGAGGTGGAAAACAGTAAATCCAAAATTAATGTCAGAATGGCAAGGAACGAATTTAAAATATTTTCTTGGAATACAAAAGGAATAAACTCACAATACAAACATAGAAACATTTTCCACTATTTAGAAAAGACTAATTATGATATCATCTCGTTGCAAGAAACGCGAATTGCTCAGAAAGATATCAAATATTTAAGAAACCCAAAATTAGGACAGTGTTTTGTTTCTTCCCATGTAAAGAAAAAAGAGGACTGGTGATCTATGTTAAAAATAACTATGTGTCAAAAGAAATCTGTTCAGATCAAGATGGACATTATTTGATGTTGGAAGTTCAAATACAAGAACTTAAAGTATTAATAGTTGGAGTTTTTGCACCGATTGACCAGAAAGCCAGATTTTACTCCAAAGTTAGGAAGCAAATTGTGGATTGTGTAAATGATATGTCTTTTGATAATATAATAATTTTGGGTGACTTTAATGGCGTTTTTAATCTTCAAGAAGATAGATCGGACTGTAAGAAATTAAAGAAAAATCATGGTAAGCTTCCTCAAATTTTTTTCCAGATGATGGACCGACTGTCATTGTTGGATGTATGGACATTTAAACACGGAGCAGAAAAAGGCTATACATTTTACTCAGATAGTCATAACACAATGTCAAGAATTGACTTCTTTTTGATATCTGGGACGTTACATCCTTATCTACACAATATGGAAATACTTCCAAGGATAACGTCAGACCATAATCCAATATTGCTTACTTTAAAAATGCGGTCAACTAAACAGTGTAATTGGAAACTCAATGAAAATCTCCTGAAAGATACACTACTCATGAACTATTTGAAAAAAGAACTGCAAAACTATTTCAAGGAAAACATAAACCACAATATTGCTATGAAGACGGTGTGGGATGCTTCTAAGGCTGTTATGAGAGGCCATTTGATAAAAATGGGGACATAAAAAAAAAGAAAGCTAATCAAGAACTGCTATAACTTCTGGATTTATTAAAAGCAAAAGAGAAAGATTTTCAAGATAATAGCTCAAATCAGAAATTGAAATTGGAAATAAGATCCATACAGGACCAGACAGCAGCCAGAAACATGTCGGAGATAGAGAGGAAAATGAGATATTGCCGTCTAAACCAATTTGAACATGCTAATAAACCAGGGAAATGGTTGTCGTATAGATTACGCAAAGAAAGGGAGAGGAGAAGAATCTTTAAATTAAAAATGGGACAAAGAGAAATTACAGACCAAGAAGAATTTAAAAGAATTTTCCAAAATTATTATATACAGTTATACAAAAAAGAGAGGACCTCGGAGGAAGAAAAAGGAGAAATAAGGAGACATTTAGGAAAACATAAAGTATGGTCAGTTTCTGATGAACAAAAACAGCTTCTGAATGCTGAGATTACTCAAGAGGAAGTATCGGATGCCATCAAGAGGTTGAAAATCGCTAAAGCCCCAGGACCAGATGGCTTCACAGCTACCTTTTAAAAAACCTTTCTGAAGAGGAAATCGTGGCACCATTAACAAAAACTTTAAATGAAATGAAACAGAAAGGAATACCAGAATCTTGGAAGGGTGCAAACATTGTATTAATTCCAAAAAAAGGGAAAGATCCGACTTTACCAGAAAATTATCGGCCAATTTCTCTACTTAATACAGACTATAAAGTATTCACAATGATACTTTCAGTAAGATTTAGGAAAGTTCTAAATCAAATAATTCACAACGACCAGAATGGCTTTTTACCAAACAGACAATTTAGGAATAACACCAGAATTCTGCTTAACGCGATAGAATATTTTGAGAAAAGAAATGAAAAAAATTGGCGATAATGTTCTTGGATGCAGAAAAAGCATTTGACAAGGTTAGTTGGTCATTCATGCTGGAAATATTAAAAAGATCGGACTGTGGCAAGAATTTTATTGAATGGATTGAGGCTATTTATAAAGAAGAAAGAGCTAAATTAGTCATAAATGGAGAATTAACAGAGGAAATACAAATCGATAGAGGAGTAAGACAAGGATGCCCAATTTCACCTTTGCTGTTTATAGCGACGCTGGAAATATTAAATACAAGTATAAGATCTAATTTGGCCGTTAAAGGGATAAAGATTAAAGATCAAGAATACAAATTGCGAGCATTCGCCGACGATTTGATTTTTTTCTTGGAGGAACCAACAGCAGGCATCAAAGAATTAATGATGGAAATAAACAAATTCGGAAAGGCGGCAGGACTTAGAATAAATAAAAATAAATCTTATTTTTATTAAATTAAATATTAAATATTATGACCAAAAATTTGGGACAAAAGGAGAAAGAAGAAATTACAAAGATATCCAGTTTTAACATTGAAAAGAAAGTGAAATACCTAGGATTTTGGTTTACTGAGTCCAATAAAGATTTATTTGATAATAATTACAAAAACATTTGGAAGGAAATTGAGAGGGATTTAAAAAGATGGAGGAATCTTAATTTATCATTATTAGGAAGAGTCATGGCTATAAAAATGAACGTTCTTCCCAAATTTAATTTTTTATTTCAAAATCTTCCTATTATTACAAACGAGAAACCTTTCAAAGTTTGGGAAAAGGAAATATCTAAATTTATATGGGCGGGTAAGAAACCACGAATTAAAAGGAAATTGATGACTGAATTACCAAAGCAGGGTGGTTGCAGCTTACCGGACTTGAGATTATATTATTACGCGAACGCCATGATGTGACTGGATTTATTTGAAAGATAGAAGTACGTTGACAATCGAAGGGGCGAATATGAGATTTGATTTTCATGCATATTTGTGGTATGGGAAAGAGAAGATTGATAAGGAATTTAATAATCATTATTTACGGAGATCTTTAATTAGAATATGGAAGAGCATAAAGAAACGAACATAAAAATACCCTTATGGATATCTCCGCAGGAAACTTTCTATGCAGAATGGGCAGACAAAAGAACACGACTGGCTCAGATACAAAGACCTTGTACGGAGTGATAGGTCTGGCACAAGTCAACTACTATCCTGAAAAGAGTTAGAAGAGAAAGGTCATAAATTAAATTGGTTTTCATATTTACAATTAAAAGAGAGATTTACAAAGGACTTGAAACTAGAGGCAATCTCAGCCCAAAAATCTTATAATGATCTGGAATCCATTATATTTTTGAAAACTAAACATAGGATTTCTCTTTTTTATAAATACTTTTTGACCAGAAACATGGAAAATGAAAATGTAAAAGATGTTATGATAACGTGGACAAAAAATTTCCAACATGAAATTTCTTTAGAAAACTGGGAAATGGCAAGGAATCATAGAATCATAGAATCATAGAAATGTAGAGTTGGAAGAGACCACAAGGGCCATCCAGTCCAACCCCCTGCCATGCAGGAAAACCCTCAAAGCACTCCCGACAAGTGGCCATCCAGCCTCCGCTTAAAAACCTCCAAAGAAGGAGACTCCACCACACTCTGTGGCAGCACATTCCACTGCCGGACAGCCCTGACTGTCAGGAAATTCCTCCTGAGGTTCAGGCGGAATCTCCCCTCCTGCAGCTTGCATCCATTGCTCCTTGTCCTGGTCTCAAGAGCAGGAGAAAACAAGCCCACTCCCTCCTCGACGTGACATCCCTTCAAATATTTAAACATGGCTATCATGTCCCCTCTCAACCTTCTCTTCTGCAGACTAAACATACCCAGCTCTCTAAGTCTGTTCTCATAGGGCATGGCTTCCAGGCCCCTCACCATTTTGGTTGCCCTCCTCTGGACCTGCTCCAGCTTATCCGTATCCTTCTTGAATTAGGGTGCCCAGAACTGGACACAGTATTCAAGATGAGGTCTAACCAATGCAGAATAGAGTGGTACCAATACCTCCCTCGATCTAGACACCATACTCCTATTGATGCAACCAAGAATTGCGTTGGCCTTCTTGGCTGCCGCATCACACTGCTGACTCATGTTCAGCTTGTGGTCTATGAAGACTCCTAGATCCCTTTCACACGTACTGTTAGCCAGCCACGTGTCCCCCATCCTATATTTCTGCATACCATTTTTTCTGCCTAAGTGTAGGACCTCACATTTCTCTCTGTTGAAGTTCATTTTGTTAGCCTTGGCCCAGCTCTCCAATCTGTCCAGGTCCTTTTGAATTTTGATCCTGTCATCAGGCGTATTAGCAACCCCTCCCAATTTGGTGGCGTCTGCAAATTTGATCAGCGTGCTCTCTATTCCTTCATCCAAGTCATTAATGAAGATATTGAACAGCACCGGCCCCAGGACAGAACCCTGTGGCACCCCACTAGTCACTTCTCTCCAGGATGAGAATCTGCCATTGGTGACCACCCTTTGGGTACGGTCAGTCAACCAGTTACAAATCCACCTGACAGTAGCCCTGTCCAGCCCACATCTTACTAGCTTCTTTGCAAGAATGTCATGGGGAACTTTGTCAAAGGCCTTACTGAAATCAAGATACACTACGTCCACAGCATTCTCTTCATCTATCAAGCAAGTAACTCTATCGTAAAAAGAGATAAGATTAGTCTGGCATGACTTATTTTTGAGAAATCCATGTTGACTTTTCGTAATTACGGCATTGTTTTCTAAGTAATTAGAAACTGACTGTTTGATGATCCGCTCCAGGATCTTTCCAGGTACTGATGTCAGGCTGACTGGGCGATAATTATTTGGGTCCTCTTTTTTTCCCTTCTTGAAGATGGGGACAACATTTGCCCTCCTCCAGTCTGCCGGAACTTCTCCGGTCCGCCAAGAGTTTTCAAAGATTATAGCAAGAGGTTCCGCAATGACCTCTGCTAGTTCTTTTAAAATCCTAGGATGCAATTCATCTGGCCCTGGAGACTTGAATTCATCCAGTGTGGCCAGGTATTCCTGTACTACCTCTCTATCTATTCTGTGCTGCATTTCCCCCACTTCCTCACCTGCTCCCCAACCGCCAGGTTGCGTGTTTTTATCCTTTTGGGAAAAAACTGAGGCGAAGAAGGTGTTGAGGAGTTCTGCCTTTTTCTTCCTCCTGTTATTAATTCACCATCTTCCTTGCACAGTGACCCTATCGTCTCCTTCTTTTTCCTTTTGCTGCGGACGTATTTAAAAAAGCCCTTTTTATTGTTTTTAATGTCTCTGGCCAGCCTAAGTTCGATCTGTGCTTTAGCCTTTCTGACCTTCTCCCTACATCTCCTGGCTACTTGCTTATAATCTTCTTTGGTGATTTCCCCCTTCTTCCATTTCCTGTACATGTTTTTCTTAATACTTAGCTCAGCTGAGAGCTCTTTAGTGAACCATTCCGGTTTGTTCAGATACCTTCCATTTTTCCTCCTTAATGGCACAGTTTTAGCCTGTGCCTTCAGTACCTCCCTTTTAAAGAACTCCCATGCATCCTGAACTCCTTTCTCATTGACTATTCTTGACCACGGGATTTCAGCCAGCAGCTCCTTCAGTTTACAGAAGTCTGCTTTTTTAAAATCTAAGACGAATGCCTGGCTACATTTGCCTTCTCTTCCCCACTGAATGCCAAATTCTAATAGGGCATGGTCACTCTCTCCTAAAGATCCAACCAGTTCTACGTCATTAACAAGGTCTTCCCTGTTGGTCAGGATCAGATCCAGAATATTTGATCCCCTTGTCGCCTCTTCCACCTTCTGGACCATGAAATTGTCTGCAAGACAAGTAAGAAACTTGCTGGACCTTGCCGCCTTTGCAGAGTTTGACTGCCAACATATATCCGGGTAGTTGAAATCTCCCATTATTACTGTATCTCTCCTTTTTGAATGTGCAGTCATTTGGTCTATGAAAGCGCCATCGAGGTCCTCAGAGGAAGGACACATTGGAATTCACCAGCTCACAAGACTTAAAAGAGAACTTTATTACTTTATTACTTTAGAACTTTATTAAGATGATGTATAGGTGCTATTTAACACCAGAAGAGATAAGTAAAATATATAAAACTGGAAATAACAAATGCTGGAAATGCAAAGAGAACACGGGTACGTTCTTCCATGCCTGGTGGACATGTCCCATTACTAAAAAATATTGGGTTAAAATACATGAGGTGGTAAAGGAAATTTTTAACATAGCTTTTCCCATGATGCCGGAATTATATCTGTTAAACATGACTTTTATGTTTAATAAGAATTTCCAAAGGAGAAATAAGAGAGTTGTACTTTACTTAGTGACGGCCGCAAGAGTAGTATTTGGTAGAGCATGGAAGTCTGCGACTACTCCTGAAGTATCACAATGGGCCCAAAAAGTAGCTGGGTTAAAACAATTTGATATTTTTTCGTTGCATTTAAAAGGAAAATCAATTGGTACAACTGGAAATGGGTGGCAACAGGTACACTGTACATGTTGGATAAAGAGTATTGGGCCTGAAGGAATTAGTATAAAAGTGTCATTTAGACCGAAGTTAGCAAAAGAGAAGAGGAAATAAAAAAAATTGTATTCATGAAGTTGTGTATATTGTTAATGTATAAGGGAGATAAGACTATTGATAAAGGTGAAGTCAAAATGCTGTTAATGGAAATTGAGAGCGTTAAGATAACAGGAATATGTATTTAGGGAGCTTCAAGAAGGGATTTTAGTAAGGAATTTTTTCTGGTTGAGTGGACATGGAAGTCAGGAAATGTGTAAAAACAACCTGATAATAAGGACAATAATGAAGTATAAATTACATAAAATACATTTCCATGAATAATGTAAATAGATAAATAATGATATCTGTAATATAACACCAATAGAATAATGTGTGTGTTACGATTTTATTATATACTGTATTTGTAAAAATAAAGTATATAAAAAAAAATAATAATCACAAAATTTACCCCATTTGTACACATAAGACTTCAGTGTTGAGGGATTATGTGCAGCCAGTTCAATCTTTCTCATAGCATCAGGTAAGTTTTCCACTACAGTAGGTTCCATGCGGTCAAATGCAACATATAAACATTGGGGTGGAAAACGGTACCATTATGAATGCTGAGCAGATCTTGCCTGCATGTCTGCGCCCGGTACTGTTCTTGAGACAGCTGAAGGAGAGTGGCAACCCATGGTTGCCTTGGCCATCAAGGTGTTACCAATATTGCCTTTGCTCTGTCCTGGCGAACTTTGGCAATAACCCTTGTTATCAAAGGAAATGGTGGAAACACATAGACCCTTGGTCCCATCCAACTGAACAGAAAGGCATCTCCCGGAGTCCGATGCCCCTTCAACTATCAGGAACAGTACAGTCTGCATTGGTTGTTCAGTCTCGATGCAAAAAGATCTATGTGACGAAACCCCTTTACAAACACGTCATGAATCACTTCCTTGTTGATTATCCACTCATAGCATGACCACGGTGTTCTGCTGAGTGTGTCTGCCAGGACATTCTGCTGCCTTGCCAGATGGATGGCTGATGGAAGAATCTCTTGTGCTAGACACCACTCCCCTAATTGCACTGATAGGTCCAACAACACACGCAACCGAGTCCCTTCTTGTTTGTTTATGTAATACATTACTGTTGTGTTGTCCGTCACAATTTGAATTGACTTTCCATACAGGTATTGCTGAAATGCTCAGAGCACCTTCAGTACTGCCATAAATTCCAAAATATTGATGTGGCGATTGCTCTCCCGAGTTGTCCACAGACCTTGTATTGTGAGTGTTCCAAGGTGGGCACCCAGCCTTTCATTGACACATCTGGTGTCACTGAAAGTGATGGTGGCTGAGGAAGGAATGGCATTCCCTTCAGCATGTTCTCCGGCTTTGTCCACCAATCCAGAGATGCAAGAATATTCCTTGGTACCACGAGGTACTTGAGAAGAGGATTGAATCAGCTTATAAACCACTGCTGCGATGGTCTCATTCTTAGTTTTGCACATGGTGTGACAAGCGTAGTTGATGCCATCAGTCCTAGCACAACTGTATTGATTTCGCTCGGATTCTCTGAAGTTGCTGCATCTTTGTCAGACAGCCCAGAATCTTTTCCCATCTGTCCTGTGGAAGAAAGGCTTTTTGCAGTCTTGAATCCAATACTACTACAATGTATTTGATCTTTCTTGATGGTATCAAGGTTGACTTTTTGTAATTTATCATTAAACCTAACTTCCGTAGAAGACAAATGGTGGTCTTCAGATGCATGGATAGTTGGTTTCGAGAGGGTGCCACTATTAACCAGTCGTCTATATACAGGAACACCACGATACCTTTCTGACGAAGAAAAGCCACAGCAATGGACATGCATTTCGTGAAGACTCTTGGAGCTGTACTTATGCCGAAAGAAAGAACACGAAAACTATAGGCATGCCTTCTGACAGTGAAGGCAAGAAACCATTTGTGCTCTGGTCTTATGGCTATATGGAAATATGCATCTTTTAGATCTATGGTTGCAAACCAATTGTCCTTTTTTAAGAGTAGAAGAAGGGCAGTCAAGGTCACTATTCTGAATCTTTTTGGTCAGATATAGTGGTTGACCCCTCTCAGGTCCAATATTGGTCGAAGACCTCCATCTTTCTTCTTCACCAGAAAATATCTCGAAGAAAAGCTTCTTTTCAATTGAGTTGTAGTGATTCTTTCTAATGCCCCTTTTTGGAGCAATGTTGAAATCTCTTCTTGGAGATCTGGAGAGGACATAGTTCTCCGAATTCAACCTGTCAGTGGGAAGCGGTGAAACTCTATGGCATAACCAAATCTTACAATGTCTAGAAACCAAGAATCTGAGGTGATCATCAACCAAACATTGGCATGATAGCTTGGTCTTTCTCCAAACGGTGGTTTGGAAAGGAGATTTGGTTGCTTGTCTGTATACAAGTCTGCAACAGAAAAGATGCTTTGTCCTTGTTGATGGCTGGTATTTGTCAGAAAGGTCTCACAATGTTGGTTGTCAAACTACTTTTGTTCTGGTCTGACTGTCACTTTTTGTATTGAGGCTGCTTGTATTTTGAACACGGAAACTTTCTTGTTGAAAGTTGCTGAGGTGTGCTGTGTCTATATTGAGGCGGGGTTCAACTCAATGTTCTCCTTGGAAACGGCTGGTACCATCAATACTGATATCTCTGCTGGTATGTCGAGGCTAGAAAACCATACTTTTTTACCGTTGATCGCATCTTTGGGGCATGTTCCAGTTTTTCGTCAGTACCAGCATGGAACAGTCCTAGGCAATCAAAAGGCAAATCCTCAATCATCGTTTTAGCTTGCCGAGACAATCCAGAGGAGTGAAGCCATGCATGCTGTCGAATCGCTATGGCACCTGCTACATCCTTACTACTACAATCAGTGATGTGTTTAGCTATAGTGATCTGCTGACATGACAAATGGTAAGCCTCACCATATAAAGCAGTCGCAGTTTTCTTCTCAGTATCAGGAAGCAATTCCAGATAGGGTTTGATTCTGCCCCATAGAAATTGCTGGTATGCTCCCATACAAATGGCATAATTTGAAATCCTAAACAACAAGGCTGCATTTAAATAGGATTTCTTACCAGTGTTGTCCAATTTCTTCCCTTCTCGATCAGCAGGAACAGCATGCAGCCTTTGCAATTGCTTTGACTGGGCTGCATCCACCACGATGGAATTTGGTTTAGGGTGTTGAACCCACCAGTCATCCTCAGTCTCAACAAGACGATACAGAGACTCCAGCTTCTTAGATGTAAATGATACCGAAGATGGTGTTGACCATGACTTCTTCACTGTTTGAGATAGATATGGAAGCGGCGCAATTATAGACGGTACCGGAGCACGGTCCTGCAAATCTTGGAAGATCAGGTCTTTCAGATCTTCTTTGTGATCTTCAGTCTGCAAATTCAATGACCTGGCCATTCAGAGAACAAGATCCAAAAAAGATCGAACATCATCAGTAGGTGATATTCTCTCGGCAGTGGAAACAAAGTTGGACTCGATGTTGTCTAGTCTGTGAGACATTGCTGAGGATACCAAGGATGGTACCAATGCCAATCAGATCCAACGGCCTCGAGTGGACATAACAGACTCCTTCCTATGTCCCTCTGGGAGACGATCTTGGTGTCTATCATCCATGGTTCAATCCCGCTTGGAGGATTTAGATGTGTGGCCAGAAGACGCTATCACCCACCGACACGGAGAGGGTCTTTAACAGAGAACAAGAACAATGAGTGACATAATGGTATCAGTCATCGGAATCATCCCGATACCGACAATGTCATTCGTACAGCTCCAGGTCATCTGTATAAGGGGACATATCTCTCAAATCATATGAAACATCAGCATGGTATCAGCACAGAGATCTTTATAATGTCGATACCGACATGAGAAAGTGCTGACTGACCGTCGCGGTATCCAGACCTTGGCGGCAAAGGTGGAATACGCCGATGCACCCTGGCCTGTTCAGTCAAAGATCTTCTGTGCCCTGAAGGTTTTACTGTAGGGGATAGCATTTGGTGACATGAAGCTGACCTGACAGAGATCTGAAGGGAGGTTTTCAGTATCTCTCCCTCTGAACCAATACATACTTCCTCAATCTCCTCAGAAGGTATAACACCTTGGGTTCCCCGATGTTGAGGGGCCCATACGTTCTCTGAGGCAGACCCTTGAGAAGTCATCTTCTTTGTTGGAGGCGAAGGATGTGTCTTAGGCTTATCCTTCCTCCTATGCTTGTCAGACAATTCTGTCAAAGCAATCTCCATACTTTTCCTCTTCTGCTCCTTCTCCTTCCTAGGCAGTTCGGTACTAGGTGAAGGAGAAGGATGCTCTTGACCATCATCAGTATGACTCGACACTGGAGGTGCCTGATCTCCAGGTCTCAACGTCAAGCGATATCTCGGTCTCGATGATGGTACCAGCACATTCCATCAAGAAGTGGAGAAAGAAGTAGAATGGGCCATTCTAGATGGTAAATGAGTAGATTAAGTCCACTTGGATGGCTCTGAAGCAGTCAGTACGTTCTCCCACAATAGGGCTTTCAGCCAAGCAGCCCTATTATGACGAGTTTGGGGAGTAAACAGCTGACAATGATGACAAGCTCCTACGTTGTGGCCCTCACCTAAACAAAGGAGGCACTTCGAGTGTCCATCCTTAGGTATCTTTCCTCCACAGGTCACGCAGCCCTTAAATATAGCTGTTGCCATACAACTTGCCAGAATAACACAATCCAGAAGAATAACCCAAAGTCCGATCCAATCCAAAGCCGAAACAACCGGTCCAAGATGCCAAAAAATAGGGGGAAACCCCATCCATAAATAGTAAAAGGCTCCTGTACGCTGCTCACGTGACGGATAAAAAAGGAACTGACCATTACAGGGGGTGGAGGCTTATATGATCTGAGGGTATGGGGGATGGGTCAACCTCCAAAATGCCAATGGTAGACTCTACAAGGTTCCAAAAACTGTTTCTGCACAGGCGTGAAACCCATTTGTGTGAGTCACAGAGACCATGAAGAAGAAATAGAAAGACTGAGGAAGATCAGGGAAAAAAGGAAAGTAAGACGAAGGTGAGTGGAAGCTGGAAAAGGTTTGTGAAAGTAAGTATAAGTCTGAAAGGAGGAGGAAAGAAAGAAGAAAGAAGAAATGGCAGGTGTTAAAACAAGATTTAAAGCCCATGAACTCAAGATTCAGGAACATCAATTGGCTCAAGGAAGAAGAGGCTCAATGGAAGAAGCAGTCCATTTTTTATGAGGACATTTATGGAAGAAATGAGAGACTTTAGGAAGGAAACAGGGCTCTTTTTGGAACATATGAACAAGAAATTTAATGACACTCAAGGATGTCTCCAACAATTGAAAAAAGATTTAAAGGAAAATAAAGGAAGGAACTCAAGAACTGAAAAGAGAAATGCAGGATGTAAATGAATTGGAGCGACAATTAGAATGGCATTAGCTGCACAAAGGGGAAAGAAGTCATGGCTGAGGGTGAGAGGTGTGAAGGAGTTGCCAAATGAAAACAAGGAAAAAATAATTGAAGAACTAGGAACAAATATGGACTCTACTGAAGACTTTCTGGAAATGGAACTGGACAGGGTCTACCAAGTGAACTTTCCAATTGCAAAGAAAAGGAATCTTCTTAGAGACGTAATAGTCCAATGCCTGAGGAAAACTATAAGGGACCAGACTTTGGAAATTGAGTATAATAATGGTATCAAGATTGATGGGAAACCAATCATAATTCTGAAAGAAGTTCCAACATGTATACTGAGAAGAAGGAAGGACTATATGTTTCTGGTTGATATCCTCAAGAAAGATGGCATATCTTTCAGTTGCGATAAACTCGAGGGAATTAACTTTTCTTTTAAAAGAGAAAGATATAGAATAAACACTGTTGAAAAAGCTAAAGAATTTCTGAAAAGGAATAAGAAAAAAATTAAGCCATTCAGACGACAAGAAGCACACTCAAACCTAAGTGATGATGACTTATCTCAAGGGAAATCCCCCCAAAAAGAGACAATTCAGAAGAGAAACCAGAAGGAAAGAAGTGACGAGAAGAAATCTCAGGAAGAAGTAAGCCTTTTGGATTTGGACATTTTGGAGGGGGAGTAGAAAATTAAAAAGGGAAATAAATAGAAATATCAGAGAGAAGAAAGAGAGAGGGAGGAAAGGAGGAGGGAAGAGAAAAAGAAAGGGAAAAGGGGGGAAATATAAAGGTATTGGTGAATATTTCATAAATAGACATTTGGTAGAAGCTAAGTTGTGATTGAGTAAATAATTTATAAGTAAGTAAATTGTAATTTTTAGAAAGTAAGAGTAAAACAGCAAAATTGTCATAGGTAGGAATTTATAGATAATTTACAGTAAGTGTAAATAATTTTATAAACTGTAATTGTAAGTAATTATAAGTAATAACAACAGTAGTAGTAATTATAAGAAAGTAATAGGTAATAGTATTTAATATTAATTTTGTATTTTTGGAACTTGACATTTTGAAACTTGAATTTAAATTTGAAAATTTGAATTAGTTAATTCATTACTTTAGAATTCTGATATCCAATATTGTTAATACTATAAAAAGGGGGAAGAGAGAGAGAGATGGAATGCTTTACATGGAATTTGAAGGGAATTAACTCATTAAAAAAGTACAAGTTAATATTCCATTATCTTCAAAAGCAAAATGTGGATTTAATATGTCTTCAAGAAATGTGAATAAAAGATAAATATGTGAAATTGTTAATTCAGAAAAATCTAGGAGAAGAGTTTATATCAGTAGGACGAGATAAGAAAAAATGGAGTAATTTTATATATTAAAACACATTTTGAACCACACGTGGTATTTAATGATAGAAAGGGTAGATATTTAGGTGTAGAAATTAAAATAGATAGCATTAAAGTTTTAGTGATAGGGATTTATGCACCAGTAACAGAAAGATGTACCTCTTATAGAGAGTTGAAACAGAAATTAATGGAATTTAAATATGAACATTGGTGTTTGATGGGAGACTTTAATGGGGTGGTGGACCCACAATTGGATAGACTCTCTATGAAAATAATTAAAAAGAATCAAGGGAAATTAGCAAAAGAATTCTTTGAATTGGTGGGTGAACTACAATTAGTAGACACATGGAGTGTTAAAGAAAAAAATAAGAATTTATATTTTTTTCTAATATGCACAATTCATTCTCTAGGATTGATATGATCTGGGTTTCCAACACTATGGGGGGGAAATACTACCTGAAACTATTTCGCATCACAATCCAGTATGCCTGACCCTTAAAAAAAGAAACTATAATTTTAGATGAAGATTAAATGAAGTATTATATAAAGAAGAAAATGTAGAATATTGTAAATAAGTGTTAACAGAGTACTTTAATGTAAATTTAGACAACGGGGTAGAAGATGCAATAGCATGAGATACTAGTAAAGAGGTGCTTAGAGGAATATTTATAAAATTATATGCAAGAGGGAAGAGGGAAAGACAGGAAAAAATAAACAAGGTGTTGGAGGAAATTAAAATGAAAGAACAAGAAATGATTAAAAAGCCAAGAAATAATAAAATTAAAAAATCAGATAAAAATGCTACAGAAACAAATTACAATGTTAATGGCAGATGAGATGAAGAAGAAATTGGATTATGTAAAACAACGGAATTTTGAACAGGCAAATAAACCAAGGAGATGGTTATCCTTAAGAAAGGAAAAGACAGATTAATTACAAAATTAAAGCAGGGAAATAGATTAATTACTGATGAAAAGGAATTGAAAAAAGTATTTCATAACTATTTTTAAATGTTGTATAAAAAACAAGAGGTATTGGAGGAACAATTAAATGATTATATTAAGAAACACGCTATGCCAAAACTCTCAGAGATACAAACAGAGAAATTAAATAAATATCAATAGAAGAGGTTAGTGAGGCAATCAAGTTTTTAAAAAGAGGTAAATCCCCTAGTCCTGCTGGATTGATGGCTTCATATTATAAAATATTTTGTATGGAGTTAGAAAAACCCTTTTGTAGAGTAATGAATAAGATTCTAAAAACTCAAAAATACCTGAAAGTTGGAAAGAAAGGAATATCATTTTAATACCAAAAGAAGATAAAGACCCATTAATGATTAATAATTATAGACCAATATCTTTATTAAATGAGGATTACAAGATACTTACACATATTTTAGCAAATAGATTAAAAGTTTGATTACAATTCATGAAGATCAAAATGGATTTCTATCAAAATGCCAAATCAGGTATAATATAAGAACAATAATAGGGCTTCTGGTTGCATGCCAGTTGCGATCAGCAGCTTGGAGTGAGCACTCCATTCCGAGCTGTCACCCAGGATAGTCTAACTGGGGATCAAACCATCCAAACCCAGTTTTTTACCTCCCTGGTAAAGGGGGTCCAGAGGGAGTTCAAAGGGGAGTCCAATTCTGACCTCCCAGCTCTTGTGGAGGCCATCCAGCAAGAACAGATGGAGATCAAGGGACCGAAGAACTGCCACAGACATGCCGGCATTACCAAAGATTGGCACAAGCGCCACTGCCGACTTTTTAATTTAACAATATTCAATAGAACACATACTTTGAAGAAATCCACCTAGGATTATGTTTTGTTAAGGACTTCATCAGTGTGACTCCAGATGACTGTCTGCGGGAATTCGCAATCAGATTACAGTAAGATATGCTGATAAAACTTTTTGGATATTTCCTCAGGCGAAAGGATTATTGCAGAAATTTGGTTTTTTTGAGACCTTAGTGTTGGAGATCCAATCGGGAAAACAACTGTTGGAGAACTGATTTGCTAAGAGATGGGGAAGATTTGGCTCATTTCCACTGTTTCAACACGTTATTTAGCCCAACTGCAAAATTGTCATAAAATGTGAAAGAACAAGAAGCCACAGAAGAAGATAAGGAAGACTGAGAGAAAGGGGAAAAAAACCAATAACTGAGGCTATTTGTCAAACTTCTTAAAGTTCTTTATAAAGGGCATCAAAACTCTTTTTAAAGACATTACAGAATAATAAAGGATTTTCATTTGCCATTTTCATCCATAAGAAGTACGAAGGAAAAAGACTCCTATGACTAAGGTTTTTTTGAATCCACTAACGATAGACATTAACTGGTGGGTGAAAACATAAAATATCCTGATGAAGCTAACAATTGAAAGTACCATAGTACAATCAGAGACTATAAGTGGACACTGCAAAGATAGTTCATTCAGATAGAAAATATAAAATACAATTTAACACTCAATGTAAATATTATTTATAGCTCTATCAAAGACCAATCAGTGACTAATGAAATAATCCATTATTAACTATAAAGACTATCATCATCAACATCTGCATCAGTGTATTACTATTAAGTATTATTGATAATCAATGTATTTAAAGTATCAAGTAAGACTACATCTTTGATTGTCTAACACCAAATATATTGAATTATTTCTATAAAAATATACATATACTAACACATTTATAAGATACTATTTTTACTGTAATTATTAATTTAAGAAAAAATTAAAGTTTATTTAAGAATTTGATTAATGAATTTTTATTGAGGGATTGTTATTACTTGAAATTAATTGAAATAATTTTTACTGTAATATAGCTAAATTAAGTACTGTAGTTGCACTTTATTTATTGTGTTCACTAGACTCATTTGTAATTTAAGTTTCTTACATTACAAAATTTAAACTACTGTTTGGGTTTACTTTAACCGTGGCCAACAATGGCATTTATCTGTGTCCTTGAAGCAAATCCTTATCCTTGAAACAAATGTAAACATATTTTAATAATAAGAAAAGACACAGAAAAGATATTCTTGAGGTAAGACCTCCATCTGCTGGCCAAACTTAAAAATACATCTGACTTTAATGTATAAGTTAATGGTTCTTGAATATACAAAAGACAACTTGTTTGGATTGTGATTTGGTTCAAAACTGTGAGAAGCATAGATCAGGGAGATATTAATAGTGTTAGCCTACTTTAATCTAGCAAGTGTGAATATGGATCCACGCACAAGAAGAGGTGCAGCAAATGTAGCAACAATCACATCTACCTCAACATCTACCGCAATAAGAAGACCTTCTCCTGATGCACCAGCAAGATCCTGGAAGAACTCAGAAGTTTCAAAGATGAAATCATACAAGAACTAAAAGAGACCCGAACAGAAAATCAAACTGACATGAAGAGAGAAGTCGAAGTGCTTGGGAAAAAAATGGACTATATAATTAAAGATATCACTAAATTAAAGGCAGAAACAAAAGCTTTAAGAGGAAAAAAAAATGACAAGTAGAAGACTCAGTAGAGATGCTACAAAAAATCCAAGAAGAAGAAAGAACTCAATTGGACCTTCAAGAACTGCGTTATTGTGACAGATGCCTGGAATTTAGAGGAATACTGGAAAAGAGTTCAGAAAACCTTAATGAAATGGTGATATCATTGCTTTCAGAATATATAGAAATATCAGAAGATAAAATCGAATCCTCTATTGAAAGAATTTTTAGGATATCATCTAAAACAGCTAGAGATAGGAACCTCCCATGAGATATTGTTATATGCTTCACTAGATCCATTACTAAAGGAAAGATACTTCAGATTAGCTACCAGAAAAAATTCTGTTGAAAATACAAAAGTGAGAATCTTTAAAGATACTCTTTTCCAGAGTCTGAAAAAGCATCAAGAATATAAACCCTTGGCCTCCTTCGTTTTGAAGAACCATATCAGTTACAGATGGGAGAAGTACAAGGCTTGTCATTTTCGTTTAAACAATGCAGACATAAGATCTGAAAGAAATGAAAGGCCAAAGAAATGTTAGCAAAACTAAAGAAAGATCTGGAAAAATCAAATTATCCTCAGGAAGGAACTACAACAAAACAGAATGTCCCAAAAGAAATGGCAGAACAAGCTCCTGAGACAGGTAAGCCTCAAAGTGAATTGGAAGTTACCGATTCAGAATTGGGAGGTGAAGAACAAGAGGAAGGACATACAGAAGAATCAATACAACAATTATTTGGAAAAGATACCAAGAGTGATGATTCCAAGAAGCAGAGACAGCAAATAGAATGGAATAGAAGAAAGGTGTTAAAGATGACCATCAAGATACAGTCTTGGAATGTAAAAGTCCTGAACTCAGCTTTCAAAAGAAGACAGATTTTCCATTTCTTAGAGAGACAACACTTAGATATTATCTGTCTGCAAAAGACTCATCTTCCAGCCCAAGAACTAAAATATGGACGTAATCCAAAATTGGGAAAATGCTACGCCTCCACATTTGAGAAGCAAAAAAGGGGAGTTATACTCTACATCAGTAAAGTCTACCCAACAGAAGAGATCTTCAACGACAACAAAGGTCGATATCTTGGGGTAGAGGCGATTATTTATCTAACTAAAATACTGATAATTGGAACATATGCCCCAAATGGAAGCAAAGGTGATTTTTTTTATCAGACTTCAAACTGAAATCATGAACTATTTATTGAGCAAATCTCAAAATAACATCATGCTTTTGGTAGATATGAATGGAGTGATAAACCCCATGATGGACTATACAGAAGAAAAAACAGATAAACCACGGTAAGCTTCCCAAAAGCTTCTTTTCGATGATGAACTAATTTTCATTACTTGATATATGGAGATATATGGAGATTCAAGAATGGACAGGCTCAAAGATATACTTACCTTTTCTGACCGACATAAATCCATGTCAAGAATTGACTTAATTTTAGCATCTAGAACTTTGCTTACTTTTATAACAAAAATGGACATCTTGCAAAAATTGTGTTCAGATCATAACCCTATTCAAATAGAACTACAGCTGAAAACTGTAGGGGAAAAATCTGGAGATTAAATTATGCTATCTTCCAAAAAGAAGAGTATATACAAAAAGCTAAAAATGCGGCAAAACATTATTTTCAAGAGAATATCTTAGTAGAGACACCTATGAAGATGGTGTGGGATGCCTGTAAGGCAGTACTTAGAGGATTTTTTATGAAATGGAGTTCTGAGCTGAAGAAAAAAAGAAACCAAAAGATTCAAAAGATTTTGGAAAGAATGACTGAGCTAGAAAAATTATTAAGGAAAAATCCAACTAATAACTGAACCATTGAGTTCAAAAATTTACAAGCCCAGTTAAAACAAGAAAATCTGATTGAAATAGAGAACAAAATCAAAGAGGTCTGACAGATGTTCTTCAAACAAGCTAATAAGCCAGGGAAATGGCTGGCATATAAACTTATGAAAAAAAGGAGAAAAGGACAATTTTGAAGATAAAAAAAGGTGATACAGAGTTAACTCAACAAGACGAAATTAAACAAAACTTTTTTAAATACAACAACTCTTCAATGCGAAACCGCCCACTTCCTCGGAAATCCAAAAAATGTTCCATTTAGAGAAAAAGGAAATTTACAATTTTCAAAAGAACACAAAGCGATTTTGAACGGACCTATAACTTTGCTTGAAGTAAAAGACACTCTTCAGAAATTAAAGTTAGATAAAGCCCCAGGTCCTGATGGTTTTTCAGCCAGATATTATAAATTACTCTAAGAAGGATTATCTGAACCTTTACAAGTGACATATAATGAGATCTTTTATTCAGGTAAACCAAACACATGGAACAAAGCAAACATTTCTTTAATCCTGAATGAAGGAAAGCACTCAACAGATGTTAAAAATTATCACCCAATCTCATTACTTAACACCAGCTATAAAATTTTCACAGCTATGTTAGCTAATCGGTTAAAGAAGGTACTGCCAGATTTAATCCATGAAGACCAAAATGGTTTCTTACCAAAAAGATCCCTAAAAGGAAACATAAGAACTGTTTTGAATATAATTGAATTCTATGAAAAGCACAATGAGAAAAAACTCATGATGATATTTCTTGATGTGTAAAAAGCTTTTGACACAATTAAATGTCCTTTTTTAAAATCTGTGCTCAAGAAAACAGACCCAGGAGAAAGGTTCATGTCTTGGATTGAAGCCATATATGAAAACCAAGAGGCACAACTGTTGATCAATGGAAATAAAATGAGACCAGTAAATATCAAAAAAGGTACCAGGCAAGGATGTCCTCTGTCACCCTTATTATTCATAACTGTCTTAGAAGTTTTAAATAATGCAATTCAAAATGACAACAAAATTAACGGTATGTAGATAAATAAGCACCAATACAAGTTGAAGGCATTTGTTGATGACCTGGTACTCTTTTTAGATGACCCAATAAATAATATGACATACGTAACATCAGTACTAAATGAATTCGATGAATTTTCCAGAATTAAAGTCAACCAAGAGAAGGCAGCAATCCTAACAAAAAATCTGAAAAAGGAGGAAGAAAGAGCTTTAACCAAAATATCGGGTTATAATATAATCAAACAAATTAAATATCTAGGAGTTTGGATTTCACAATGAAATAAACTCTTTGAAAATAACTACAAAACAAAATGGAAAGAAATTAAGAGAGAGATGGAGTCATGATCAAAGCTTCAACTATCTTTCATGGGCAGAAAACTTCAGTGAAAATGAACATACTATCTCAAATTGACTTTCTGTTTCAAAACTTACCTATTATCACTAATTTGAAGCCTTTCAAAGAATGGCAGAAAGAACTATCTAAATTTATATGGGCTGGTTGAAAACCTAGAATTAAATGGAAAGTTATGACTGATTTAAACACTAGAAGTGCTGCTGGTATGCTAGATTTTTACATACACTACTAGGCCTTGGTACTCACATGGATAGCTGAATGGCTTACTTTACAAAATGAAAGATTGCTGACATTAGAAGATGCCGATTTAAGATTTGGTTGGCACACGTACATCTGTTATGAAAAGGCAAAAATAAAGATTTCACTAATCATCATATGGAACATACACAAACCAGTGTTGCTACAACAAATACCCATGTGGATTTCACCACAAGAGGCATTCTTTGGAAGATGGAGAACATTTCGAATAAATGGCTACAATATGAAGATTTAATTGAAAAACCTTCTACAGGAAAAAATAAGTATGAAATCCAGAAAGTATGAAAAATAAGTATGAAATCCAGAAAGAAGGAATTGTTCTGAACTGGTTCCCCTATCGACAACTGCATGAGGGATTTCATATGGACTTGAAGCTATAAGGATTTGAAACATAGAAACAAATGCTATAATCAAACTCCTATTAGAAAATACTCCACACTTGATGGCGAAATTATATAAGACTTTACTGCTTTACAAGAAGAAAGAGGAAACAGTGAAAGAGGCGATGATAAAGTGGTCTCAAAATTTTGGACATTTAATACAGCTGGAACAATGGGAGACCAATTGGAAAAGGACATTGAAGTTTACAACAGCCCAAAATTTGAAAGAGAATTACTTTAAAATATTCCACAGACGGTACATGACCCCGCAAAAACTTCAAAAAATATCCAAGTCCAGAACAGGAAAATCTTGGAAATGTGGTGTCCAGCCCAGAATGATGTACCACATGTGGTGGATGTGCCCCAAAGCACATGAATACTGGACTGGTATACATAAAATAATAATAAAATAATAATAAAAATAAAATAAAAAAAAAATAAAAAAAATTAAAACTCAATATATTATGACCCCAGCAACATACTTATTGAATATATTAAATGAAACAGAAAATCAGATGAATGTTGGAGAATCTTATTTTACATGATAACAGCTGTAAGAATAGAATATGCAAAATTATGGAAAAATGAAGTTGTCCTCAAAACTGAACAATGGTTATATAGTTTGCTAGAGATGAAAACAGCGGATATACTATCTCAAAAATCGAAAAACTTAACTGAAGAAAACATAACGAATGGGCTCCAGTTGACATTTATTTCCAATGCAACAATTGATAAAGCATCAGTAGACACAGAAAAAATCTATAGATAAACATACACATAGATAAATGGAAAAGGGGAAAATTACTATATTAGGATCTGGGCATGTTAAAACATCTATAGCTGAACTGTTATAAGATTACTCTGAGATTAAGGATCTGTAGTAAATGTAATAGAGACAATAGTAGAAGTATGTTTAAGGATAAAAATAAAAATTACTATAATGTTAGGTGGAAATGTTGGAAAGTTAAGAAAATGCAGTAAATTTTCATTTGTAAATACAGAAAAATAGTTGCTATTTTAAAATTGTTGATTTTGTATATAAAAATGATACAATAAAAAAAGAACAATAATAGATAGAATATCTATATTTTCATAAATCTGGATACTAAAAAAGCCTTCAATAATGTAAATTGGAATTTTTTGATTATCAAGTATTATCAAGTATGGAAGGTGAGGGAGCTGCTGCTGTCACCTGTAGCACTTGTGGCATGTTCCTTTTCTTGCCACAAGATGTTGTCGGGTACACCTGCAGCAAGTGCAAGCTGGTGACCTTCATGGAGGACAAGGTTCGGCAGCTGGAGGCACAGGTTTCTAATCTTTGTCTTATTAGGGAAGGTGAGGACTTCTTGGATAGGGCAGAGGGGAGCTTCCTGAAGACCGGATATGCGGAGGAGCTGCCAGATGAGGAAATCAGTTCCGTGAGCCAGGAAAGTGATGCTTGGAGGAATGTCACACGGAGAAGTAGAAGGGCCAGGAAAGAAACAGAGACTCTCAAACTACAGAATCGCTTCAACGTTCTTGGTGCTATGAAAGATGAGGAACACCAGAAGGAGGGAACAGAACATCAGCAAGAAGGAATCCAACTTTGGCAACTGGAACTTGAACACCAACAGGACAGCATCCAACATCGGGAAGACCAGCACTCCCAGCCTCAACACATTGCCCAGGCAATCCTGGAAGAATCTGCTTGTCAAAGAACCCCGGACAGGCTTCAGAGGAGACGAGTTCTGGTGGTTGGGGACTCCTTGCTCAGAGGAACCGAACCGGCAGTTTGCAAACCGGACAAGCTCAATCGAGAGGTCTGCCGTCTTCCTGGGGCCAAGGTAAACCATGTAACAGAGAGGCTAGCCAGGCTGGTCAAGCCCACTGACCGTAAGCCCCTCGTTTTGGTTCACGTTGGAACCAATGACACGGTGAAGCGCAGCTTTCACCACATCACAAAGGATTACGAGCTTATGGGGAGAAAGCTTAAGGGCCTTGGTGCGCAGGTGGTCATTTCATCAATTCTCCCTGTTCAAGGATATGGTGCATGAAGGGAAAGGACAATAGTAGAGGTCAACAGCTGGCTCCGCACATTTTGCCACCGGCAACAATTTGGCTTTTTAGATCATGGCTTGAAATTCCATGAACACGGGCTTCTAGCAAGGGATGGGCTGCACCTCACGAAACTTGGCAGGAATGTTCTTTCAAACAGTTTCACAAGGAGGATTAGGAGGTCTTTAAACTAAGTACAGCTGGGGAGGGAGACAAGATTATTCAGGACAAGTACTCGGCAAGTGCAGGGGGAAAAGGCCCAAATGATATTGGCCAAGTAGGAATAGCATCCAATCGTGGGAGGGGTGGAAACAATGCTATGGGACTTGCAGGAAGGGCCCGGGGACTTAAGTGTCTCTACACTAATGCACGGAGTATGGGAAACAAACAAGATGAATTTGAACTCCTAGTACAACAAAATAAATATGATTTGATAGGCATCACTGAGACCTGGTGGGATAAGTCTCACGATTGGAATAGAGGGGTATAGCTTATTTTGTAGAAATAGACCAAATAAGAAAGGAGGAGGAGTAGCCTTATATGTTAAGGATGTTTTCACCTGTGAAGAGATCCACGACTTGAACACTGGAAGCCAGTTCGAGAGCATCTGGGTAAGAAGGGAGCGAGAAACAATAGGGATATTATAGTGGGGGTTTACTACAGACCTCCAAGCCAGACGGAGGACCTCGATGGCGCTTTCGTAGACCAAATGACTGCACATTCAAAAAGGAGAGATACAGTAATAATGGGAGATTTCAACTACCCGGATATATGTTGGCAGTCAAACTCTGCAAAGGCGGCAAGGTCCAGCAAGTTTCTTGCTTGTCTTGCAGACAATTTCATGGTCCAGAAGGTGGAAGAGGCGACAAGGGGATAAAATATTCTGGATCTGATCCTGACCAACAGGGAAGACCTTGTTAATGATGTAGAACTGATTGGATATTTAGGAGAGAGTGACCATGCCCTATTAGAATTTGGCATTCAGTGGGGAAGAGAAGATAAGTGTAGCCAGGCACTCGTCTTAGATTTTAAAAAAGCAGACTTCTGTAAACTGAAGGAGCTGCTGGCTGAAATCCCGTGGTCAAGAATAGTCAATGAGAAAGAAGTTCAGGATGCATGGGAGTTCTTTAAAAGGGAGATACTGAAGGCACAGGCTAAAACTGTGCCATTAAGGAGGAAAAATGGAAGGCATCTGAACAAACCGGAATGGTTGACTAAAGAACTCTCAGCTGAGCTAAGTGTTAAGAAAAACATGTACAGGAAATGGAAGAAGGGGGAAATCACCAAAGAAGATTATAAGCAAGTAGCCAGGAGATGTAGGGAGAAGGTCAGAAAGGCTAAAGCACAGAACGAACTTAGGCTGGCCAGAGACATTAAAAACAATAAAAAGGGCTTTTTTAAATACGTCCGCATCAAAAGGAAAAAGAAGGAGACGATAGGGTCACTGCGCAGGGAAGATGGTGAATTAATAACAGGAGGAAGAAAAAAGGCAGAACTCCTCAACACCTTCTTCGCCTCAGTTTTTTCCCAAAAGGATAAAAACACGCAACCTGGCGGTTGGGGAGCAGGTGAGGAAGTGGGGGAAATGCAGCACAGAATAGGTAGAGAGGTAGTTCAGGAATACCTGGCCACACTGGATGAATTCAAGTCTCCAGGACCAGATGAATAGCATCCTAGGATTTTAAAAGAACTAACAGAGGTCATTGCGGAACCTCTTGCTATAATCTTTGAAAACTCTTGGCGGACAGGAGAAGTTCCGGCAGACTGGAGGAGGGCAAATGTTGTCCCCATCTTCAAGAAGGGAAAAAAAGAGGACCCAAATAATTATCGCCCAGTCAGCCTGACATCAGTACCTGGAAAGATCCTGGAGCGGATCATCAAACAGTCAGTTTCTAATTACTTAGAAAACAATGCCGTAATTACGAAAAGTCAACATGGATTTCTCAAAAATAAGTCATGCCAGACTAATCTTATCTCTTTTTATGATAGAGTTACTTGCTTGATAGATGAAGGGAATGCTGTGGACATAGTATATCTTGATTTCAGTAAGGCCTTTGACAAAGTTCCCCATGACATTCTTGCAAAGAAGCTAGTAAGATGTGGGCTGGACAGGGCTACTGTCAGGTGGATTTGTAACTGGTTGACTGACCGTACCCAAAGGGTGGTCACCAATGGCAGATTCTCATTCTGGAGAGAACCCTGGGTGCCACAGGGTTCTGTCCTGGGCCCGGTGCTGTTCAATATCTTCATTAATGACTTGGATGAAGGAATAGAGGGCACGCTGATCAAATTTGCAGATGCCACCAAATTGGGAGGGGTTGCTAATATGCCTGATGACAGGATCAAAATTCAAAAGGACCTGGACAGATTGGAGAGCTGGGCCAAGGCTAACAAAATGAATTTCAACAGAGAGAAATGTGAGGTCCTACACTTAGGCAGAAAAAATGGTATGCGGAAATATAGGATGGGGGACACGTGGCTGGCTAACAGTACGTGTGAAAGGATCTAGGAGTCTTAATAGACTACAAGCTGAACATGAGTCAGCAGTGTGATGCGGCAGCCAAGAAGGCCAATGCAATTCTTAGTTGCATCAATAGGAGTATGGTGTCTAGATCGAGGGAGGTATTGGTACCACTTTATTCTGCTTTGGTTAGACCTCATCTTGAATACTGCGTCCAATTCTGGGCACCCCAATTCAAGAAGGATATGGATAAGCTGGAGCAGGTCCAGAGGAGGGCAACCAAAATGGTGAGGGGCTTGGAAGCCATGCCCTATGAGGACAGACATAGAGAGCTGGGGATGTTTAGTCTGCAGAGGAGAAGGTTGAGAGGGGACATGATAGCCATGTTTAAATATTTGAAGGGATGTCATGTCGAGGAGGGAGTGGGCTTGTTTTCTCCTGGTCTTGAGACCAGGACAAGGAGCAATGGATACAAGCTGTCCGGCAGTGGAATGTGCTGCCACGGAGTGTGGTGGAGTCTCCTTCTTTGGAGGTTTTTAAGCGGAGGCTGGATGGCCACTTGTCGGGAGTGCTTTGAGGGTTTTCCTGCATGGCAGGGGGTTGGACTGGATGGCCCTTGCGGTCTCTTCCAACTCTACATTTCTATGATTCTATGATTAGAATTATGGAAATGGTGAACCTGGGAGAAAATTTTTTAAATGGCATTAAGGCAATTTACACATATCAGAAGACTACAATAGTGTTAAATGTAAGTTTGACAAATGATATTAATATCGAAAGAGGAACAAGGCAAGGCTGTCCATTATCTCCCTTGCTTTTTGTTTTAGGATTAGAATGTCTGAATAGAACCGTAAGAAATAATCAAGATATAAAAGGGATAAAGATAAGGAAGACAGAATTTAAACAAAGGCCCTTGCCGATGATAAAGTTTTTATACTAAGTAACCCAATTAATAGTATAGAATTATTGAAATTAGAAATAGAAGACTTTGGCAAAGTGGCCGGGTTCAGAATTAATGTAGACAAAACAAAGATTCTAGTCAAAAATTTGAATACAGAAGAAGAAAAAGAACTATATAATAAATCAGGTTTTGAAATAGTTAAAAAAATAAATATTTAAATATAACATGAACAGAGAAAACTCAACAATTATATGAGGATAATTACCTTAAAGTATGGGAGGGGATAGAAAAAAATCTTTAAAAATGGCAAAATATTATTTTATCTTTATTTGGAAGAATATCAGTGTATAAGATGATGAGCTTACGGAAGATGATGTTTCTATTCCAAACAATTCCAATTATATTTTCAAACACACCTTTTTCAAAATGGCATAAAGAAATCTCTAGGTTTCTATGGGCTGGGAGAAAGCCTAGAATAAAATGGAAAATAAAGACAGATGCAAAAGAAAAAGGAGGATTAGGTGTACTGGATTTAAGAATTTATTTTGAGGCTTCATGTTTAGTTTGGATTAAGGATTGGGTCATGTTAAAAAATAAGAAATTATTAGAATTAGAAGGTCATGAGCTGAAATTTGGTTGGCATGCCTAACTATGGTATGAAAAAATTAAAGTAAATGCTGGATTCAAGAATCATAAGAAGAACAATTTTTAAACTTTGGGAAAGATATAAGAAAAGATTTGAAAATAAAATACCAGGATGGCTGTCACCACCAGAGGCATTTTATAGAAGAAAAATGGGGAGTTTAGATTGTTGGATAAGGTATAAGGATATAATAAAAATTGAAGGTAATAAGTGGTATTAAGGATAGGCAAGATTTAGAGCAAGAAGGCCATAAAGTCCAGTAGTTAATGTACTTTCAATTAAAAGAGAGATTTAAAGAACAAGTTTGGTTTTGAGAATATTGAGAATGAATTTGAAATATTATTTGAGGTAGAGGAAACTTATTTAATTTCAAAAATGTATAAATTATTACTTAGATTAAATATAGAAGAAAAACAATAAAGGAGTGTATGATTTACTGGGCCCAAGGTTTACGATATAATATAGATATAGAGCAATAGGACCAAGTTTGGGGAAAAGGTTTAAAATTTACCCAATGCAATGATCTTAGGGAAAATTATAATAAAATGATGTATAAGTGGTATTTAACACCTAGTAAGTAGGCTCATATATATAAAGGAGTTAAAAATAAATGTTGGAAGTGCACAACCTGGGAAGGCTCTTTTTTTCATATGTGGTGGCAGTGTAAAAAAGTGAAAAAATATTGGAGACTGATTTGTAATTAAAAAATATTTAAAAATATTTAAAAAATATTAAAAGTAAAAATGACATTTAAACCAGAATTACTCTTATTGAATATGATAAATAAGAAAGACCCCATTCCAAGACAATATAAGAAATTACTGAGATATATGGTAACAGCCCTGAGAATAATTTATGCAAAATATTGAAAAAATGGAAAAGTTCCAAAACTATATGAATGGTTAACTAAATTGACAGAATTGGCAGAAATGGATAAACTTGACAGTTTTATTAAGAGAGAAACAGTTTGATTTATATTTAGAAACTTGGAAATCCTTCACAGACTATACAAGGAGTGTAGGAGGAGACTTGGTAACTATTGGCTTTGATTTATAAATGTAAATAAATGTAAACTGGTAGGAAAATCTTTGAAAATATATAGATTAAAAAAGAGTTAATAATGGATGTACAAGAACCAGCAATTAAGTTTATTGGGAAGTCATTTTTATGTTAATTGTTAAGGATTGTAGACTGTTATTTTTGTAAGTATATATTCCTTTATGTTACTGTTTCTTTCTACTTTCTCAATTTTTTTCTCTTTTTTCTCTATTTTCTTTGTCTTTTTTTCCTATCCTCATTGACTATGTTGTTTATGTATGTATCCGTATATATGTTGTTCATGTAATTTTTGTGTGTGTAATAATTTTGTACTCAATAAAAATTAATTTTTTAAAAATTATTTTATTATTTTATTATTATCAAATAATTCAGTATTATTTTTAGTTATTATGATATCTAAATATCTTACTTTTTTAACTATTGAAAAGTTTGACCTAAGGATCATATCTAATTCTTCTTGCTTTGTTAGATTTTTAACTATGTTATTTGTTTTTTCCATATTTGTTTTAAGTCCCAAAACCATTCCAAACTCATACAGCGTTTGTAATAATTTTTCCATACTGCTAATAGGATCCTCCAAAATCAGCACTAAATCATCAACATAAGCCTTGAATTTATAAATTTGAGACTTGATTTTCACACCCCTAATTTGATCTTCATTCCTAATTTTTCTATTTAGTATTTCAAGGCAAACAATGAAGAGAAGAGGAGAGAGAGGGCAACCCTGTCTTGTCCCTTTATATATTAACAATCTCTGGTTTTTCACCACTAATCAGTAAATGAGCAGATTGATTTGTATAAATTGATTTTATCCAGTTTAAAAATCTTTCTCCCAAACTCATTAATTCCAGCGTTTCTATCATGAATGTCTAATGAACATTATCAAATGGCTTTTCCATATCTAAAAAAATTAACCCTAATTTTTTCTCCTTATGTGTGGGGAAATTATATTAAGTAAATAATATTAAGTATTGCTCTCATGTTATCTTTATAGCAATAGCAATAGCATTTATTTCTATACCGCCTATCAACTAGTGTTATCTAAGCGGTTTACAATGTATTTTAGCTAATTGCCCCCAACAAGCTGGGTCCTCATTTTACCAACCTGCGAAAAGATGGAAGGCTGAGTCAACCTTGGAGCCTGGCAGGATCAAACTCACAACCTTGTGGTTGCAGTACTGGCATTTAAAAATCTGTTTGGTACTGGCATTTAAAAATCTGTTTGATAAAAAGCCACTTTGGTTTTTATTAATCAAGTTTTGCAATATGTTCTTTAATCTATCTGCTAAAACTGTGGTAAAAAAATATAATCAATATTTAGAAGAGATATGGGCCTATAATTTTTAATTTCAATCAGATCCTTACCCTCTTTCAGGATAAGAGTAATGTTTGCTTGACCCCATGTTGGTGGCATTCTCTCTGTTCTTTCCTAAATTATTTTCTGCAATGACCCAATTAACTGATTTTTAAAAACGTTATAATACAAACTTGTAAATCCATCTGGGCCAGGGGCTTTGCCCAGTTTCAAATTTTTTATAACAGTAATTAATTCCTTCATTGATACTGGTCTGTTTAATTCTACCTTTTCTGTTTCTGCAATCTTTGGTATTTCTGCTTCTAATTAGTATTTCCTTATCTTTTATTGTCTTTGTAGATTTGAGATTGGTTTATCAAATAATTTCTTACAATAATTGAAAAATTCTTTATTTCATTATGTTCATGACATAATTTCCCAGCAACTTTGATTTCAGAAATCAGGCATTTCTCTTTCTCTCTTTTTAATGTATAAGCCAACCATTTACTAATTTTATTGGTTTGCTCAAAAAATCTTTGGTAAATTTTATTTTCTTCTCCAATTCCTCAGTTGACACAATTGAAACTTGTTTCTGCAGCATTTTATTTCACTAAGTATTTTTCTATTTTGGCGTTCTTGTTTTAATTCTTCTTCCCTTTTTTTTGATTTCCACTTATAATTCCTCCATTTTATCCTTTCTATTTCTTCTCAGTTGAATTTTCTACTGCATAAAGAAGCCTCACATAACAGCCTTTCCCATACAGTTGAATTTGGGGTACCTTTCTTTAAATTCTTCTGAAATTGTTCTTTAGCCTTTTCTATAAACTTTGTTTTTTAACAAAGTATCCCTTTTTTATTCATATTGAGATTTTTTATTTTCCAAAATTAACTGAATGGGGCTATGTTCAGAAAATAATCTGGGGAGAATTTCCATCTTCTTTACATTTTTATTTAATGATTTTGTGACCAGAAACATATCAATGAGAGACCACATTCTATGACAATCCAAATAGAATGTGCCCTCCTTCTCTTCCCCATATAATTGTCTCCATACATCAAGCAGAGAGAGTTATCCATTAAATCAAAAAGTTTTTGGAAGTTTTCTTTGACTCCTTCTCACTTTATGATTTGAAGTTCTATCAATTTTGGAGTTAATAACACTGTTCCAGTCTCCCATTAAGATTAACTCTTGGCAATCACTTTCCATAATCTTTTGCAACAATTCGTCATAAAAATCCCATTTATTTTCTAATGGCTTATAAACACCTATAATAAGAATTTTTGAATCTAGAATATCTATCTCCACCCCATAAATATTTACCATGAGAATCTTTTATGACTTCCTTAGCAAAATATTTCCCAATAATAAAAATTGCAACACCCTTTTTCTTTTTATCTGTCAATGCAAAAAAAAGCAAAAAAAAAATGCAAAAAAAAAAAGACCGCCCTCAATTGGGCTAAACCAAGAGGTTATGCTCAAATCACTTTTTCCCCTACGACAGAGCAGTATACAATTATTATAGTACCCAAATATGACACAAAAACCACACTACACCGTTAAACATTAATAATGAATTCCACTTCTCTATGTGTATGCAATAAATTGATAATTGTTCCCAAAACCTTAACTTATAATATTAACTTATTAAATATTTACCAAAGAAATATTCAAAGATAGAAAGCCAAATTTACAATGAGATTGAATTTAGATTGTTACAATCTCTTGCAGTATCTTGCTGTTTCTCTCTTTCACCCTTTCATGATCTCTCTCTTTCATTTTTTTTCCTCTCATACTGAAGTCTGCATTGTTTCAGTTTATCTTTACTTCTACTTCCAACCAAACTCTTTTTCTTCCACTGTTACTTTCTATCTTATTTTCTATCTTCTTCTGCTTTGTCCTGTCATTTCCAGGAGTAGTCTGTTACTTAAATTGGTAGTCTGTTACTTAAATTGGGGGGGGGGGAATAAATCATACTTAGTTTCTTTTTATTTTCTCATTTCACAATGTACATTTCAACATGAAAGCAGAGTTTCCTCTAGCAGCTATTAAGATGTTGCATAATATTACCAGTCTCTTTTCCTTCTCCCCCTTTCCTTTCTTCCATTGTGTAACATTAACACAATTAAATTCTCTCTTATCTTTTTCTTTTTCCTTTCAAATGATGCTTGCACTGTTTTAGCTGCTTGAATTTCTTGTCAAAATCTCCTTCAGGACCTTTCTTATTTAAATTACAGGGCTCTTAATGATCCCCTTACAGTCTTAGTCTGTGTCTCCCCGGTAATGTTTATTTCTCTTGTTCTCAAATAATGGGGACAAGATCACAGCTCTAGTAGTCCCCCAAAAGCCTTTTTAATTAATTGACTATTCTTTGTGTGAAAAGACTGCTTGCTGACTTTTTAGGGCTTCTTAATTTTTACTCACAGCTCTTTGATCTTTCTTCTTTCATTAAAAAACAGAGGCGCGGCTTCTCCCTGTCCCGGTAGCCTCACAGGGTATAGCTGCCCTTCTGCCGCTTCAACATCTATCGTGTCTGGATCACTCCATTCTCTCCTTCTTATCCAGGCACTAGACATCAGTACCAGCTTTCCTGGGCATCTCCGCACCCCCTTTTCCAAGGGGGGTCTTTGTCCTTCTCAAAGATTGTGTTTTAGCAGGTTCCCAACCCTGATTGCCAGCTGATTCCTACACAGCTGTGTGAGGAAGCAGCCTCTCGCTGCACCATTACTGCCAAAGTCCTCAGAGGCACCACATCTAAACTTGTTAGTACTGCTCAGAAGACACCAATGATAAACCACTCCTGAAGCCTTCTATATTAAAAACTCTCTGATGAGACAATCTATCTTGCAACAAAAGACAGTTCCACAAGATGAGACTCTCAGGTCAGAAGGCATTCAACAAGTTAAAAAGGAAGAGCAGAGGACATGTACAAGTAGTATTGTTTCAAGCTGAAAAGGACATTAAACTGTTAATGTGCTCAAAAGTGAAAGGATTGTCCAAAGCTGTACAACACATATAGGAGTATGGAATGTGAGAAACATGAGCCAGAGAAAACTATACATTGTAAAACAAGAAATGGAACACATAAATATTGCAATACTCAGGGGAATGAGCTAAAATGGACAAGAATGAGGTATTTTGAATCAGTTAATTACACCATGTTTTACTCAGGAAATGAACACCTAAGGAAAAATGAGGTAGAATTAATAATGAGGAGACGGGTAGGAAAAGTAGTCAAGGGATATAATATCAATAAGACTTCAGGGAAAACTCGTTACTATAACGATAATTCAAGTTTATGCTTCAACTACAGAAATACAAGAAGAAAAAATTGAAAGATTCTGTACTGGAGTCTGGAAGGAAATTGATCATACGTCAAAACTGGACTTGTTGCTAAACACAGATGATTGGAATGCTAAAGTAGGAAACTGAACAGAACTGATCATTGTTGGATAATTTGGCCTAGGATCAGAAATGAAGCTGGAGAGCAATTTATTGAATAATGAAGTCAATGGTATCAAAAATTAGAGTAATGCTGGTTCTGGTTTTTGGTTGGTATTGATGGAGAATGTGATCTAGTGAGATCACAATCCCTGAAGCTTTGCACAGTCCATGGAGAGTCCAAAAACTCCAAATCAATCAAGATTGGGACCTGTGGAATGTTTGCTTGGGAATGGAGCAGCTGCTGTGGGTCCCAAGACAGTGGAGGCGATCATATGCTTTGGTGGAGCCTGGAGATACATATCTTTCACTCCACATATGGACAATACACCAATTTTTGCCCAGATCTCTTGTATGTATATAAATATTACAACGTTGCTAGTTAAGGAACAGGAAGCCCTTGATTGTTCCAGTGGAAACTGTATCCTTAAAAGTTTAAGAACCTGCTCATCTAACTGAGGATTTAAAGAAACAGTACCCCTTTTTGATTGCTGTGGGAATGATTAGGTGGAGGAGGCAGCACAGCAAGGAGCTCCGCTTAAGGCCAGATAACTTTCTTTATCTAAACCCAAACCTAAAAGTTTTCTTTTTCTGGAACAAACTGATAATTAAATACTCAGTGCTGTAGATAAGAAACATTTAAGTGGTTAATTATGGGGCGAAGGAAACGCCAGAGAGACACGGAGGCAAACTCTCAATCAACAACCAAACAACCCAAAATTGCTGGCTTTTGTAATATTCAAGTTCCCACTGCGAATCGTTTTTCAGCTTTAGTTGGAAATAAAAATGAAAGCGAGGAACATGAGAAAGATAAGGCAGACAAATGACCTTGTGAAAACGTAAATAACACTGAAGACTCATATAGCACTAGTAAAGAGAAAGGTGTGGAGGCTACCGAACTGCTGGATCAGTCTGACTGTTCTAAATTTACAACTTATTGCTATAACAGTCGAGCATATCTATAAGGAATTAAGATTACTTAACTGTAAAATGGACTCTAGTATTAAAGAACAGGAAGACAAGAGGCTGACAAAGCAGACTGAAGGTGAAACAGCATTGGTTAAAGCTCCTCTTAAGGAGACTACCCTGGTATTCCATGAAATAGGAAAGTCTGCAAAATTGGTGCTTACCTCCACTAAAGTTTGTCTGGCAGTATGTAAATACAGAAGAATTGTCCCCGCCTGGAACACTGTACATCTTGCTAAGAGGCATTTGCAAGCTTTGCTAAAGATGGAAGTGAAACATTTAGATCTTCATACAGTGGAAATGCTGACTTTTGGCACTGACCAAGCAAGAGTTATATTAAGTTTTTACTCAGACTGTATACCTACAAGGCTTCTGCGCTCGAGAGCCAAACTAGCTACTAAAGGTATTTTTCCAAGTTGCATGTTCCACAATGAGGCTATACTACTTCTAGTTTCAAGAGTAAAACAGCTGCAGCTGAACACAGGAAGCTTAAAGGGGAATGTCATAGAAATACAAAATCAGACTATGGAATACAAACATAAGGGCAACTTTTTAGCTCCCTCTGTGCTGGAGCAACAGGCAACTTCCAAAGGCCTGGATCTGCTGTTGAATTGCAACTTATCTACGAGTAAAAGATGCCAGTCTGAGATTCCTCAGTTTACACACAGTTTAAGTGGCTCTCTGGACAAAGAGGTCCTTTCCAACTCAGCCCCATTGTCATCTAAAGAGATCATCCCTATGGAAGGGGCCCCCCAGAGAACATGTCAAGCGTTGAGCGCCGAGTGTCCTTGCGAAATAGAGCTGGATCCATATCCTGTTAGAGTCCCACCTTACGAACTATATAGTGAGGCGGTAGGGAAAACATGGGCCCAGGAGTTGGCTGAGTTAGCCCAAAGAACAGACTCAACCCCTGCGAAGGCTCTGAATAGATGTGGTGCTATATGGGTAGTACAGAGTCTAGACAAAGTAGCAGTTTAGGGAATAATAGTTGCATTTATACTGACCACTCGGGTCAATTGAATGAAATCACATTAGGCTGACTAAGTGAGTGCACTGGGCCCAGAGTAATATCCATTTTTTGACCTGAATATAACTGGATGGAGAAATAGAACTGCCAATGGCAACTTGATTGATTTCCTGACTAAATTTCATATAATAGCACTTCAAGAAACATGGCTCACTGAGGCAGATGAGCAAAATAAATCTACCAGGATTTAAATCCTGGTCCAGGACAGCGAGAAAAGATAAAAATAAAGGGAGGGCTTCAGGGGGCTTGAGTGTACTAGTGAATGAGACCCTGGGTTGGCAGAGTGAGGAGTTAACCATGGATTCAGCTCCGCATCATATATTAGTGGTAAAATTCCAGTTTAAATCACTGCACATAATATGTTTGAACATGTACCTGGCCCCAATTACTTCGCCTTCTTTTACTGGTGACTTGTGGGATGGTCTGGAAAATTTAATTTTAGAATTAAATTTAAAATATCCTAGGTCCATTAAAATCCTGCTGGGAGATTTCAATGCCAGAGTAGGGTCTTCTCTTCAGGAGTTTGTTCACAAGGGGCTCATCCCTGCACATTACCTCCAAAATGAGACATCTTGGCTTTCTCGAACTTGATAAGGAACCAAGCAGGTTCCTGGTTTCTTAGTGTATAACTGTAATCTCCAGATATTGGGTGGCAGAACAGACAGCTTTGTTTACCCATTTACATTTCACTCCAGAGCATCCAGCAGTGTTTTGGACTATATCTGTGTCTCTTCTGAAAATACTGGATTATTCTCAGATATTATAGTGTACGTGAGGGAGGACAGTGATCACCAACCTGTTACTGTTACTTTTCAAGGTTATTCAGATCTCACACCTAGCAGTCCTGGGGTAGAAAACCTGTTGGCTAATCTGGAAGTTGATCATGACAGGAGGCTCAAATGGAGCAAAGTTGATACCAAGTCAATTGCCAAGTTTCTGATCTCTGTGCAGAATATGCCAGAATATAGAACAATAATGTTAGGCAGTGTAAAGATAGAGATGAACCCCTTCTTGGGTTTTACTAATCTCTGTTCCCAATTAAGGAAGTTTCTAATTGATGAGTCTCCACAAGCAAACCCCCAATTACAAGATCTACCTGGTTTGATTATGACTGTGTTAGGGCCAGGAAACGCTTAAGATCTGTCATGCGTCAGACCCAATACCACCCTTCTTTAGCCAATGACTTAAGGATGCTAGCTCTTAGACGCGACTATAAGAAGCTTCTGTCGCAAAAGAAGGCTAATTATACAGCCAGGGTAGGGGCGGATCTGGAATTATCCACCATGGGACCAAATTCAGCCTTCATTTGGAACACAGTAAATGGGCTGTTGAAAGAACAAAGATTTTCTTCAGATGTCCCCATCCCAGCCTTAGTTTGGGAGGATTTTTTCTCAAGACTTTTCCAAAATCCCAATCAAAGACTCACAGACAATCTAACAAATAATCACTTACTTTTAGCAGAGTTCCCCCAGTGATCTCCAGTTACAGTGGCTGAAAATACAAATATTATACAGTCCCTGAAATCATATAAAGCTCCAGGTGAAGATTTACTTCCTCCAGAAGTGTTTAAGACATATGTGGATTGGTGGGCGCTTATCCTGCCTGGTCTGTTCACCTTTATTGACAACACAGGCCATTTTCCATCTGGATGGAAACTTTCCATCATTGTGCCCATATATAAAAAAGGTGACAAAGGAGACCCTAATAACTTACAGACCATAAGCCTTATTGACATTGTGGCCAAAATGTATAAAAACATCTGTTAGGCAAAATTGAGAATTGGATTCTTGATAAAAACTTGCTAGTGGAAGAACAAGTAGGTTTTAGATCAGGAAGATCCACAATGGATAATTGTTTTATTTTATATCACCTTTTTACAAAGTATATGTCTGAAGGAAAACAACTCTTCACAGCGTTCATAGATCTTAGAGCAGCGCTTGATACAATTAACAGGGATATTCTTTGGAGCAAATTGGCAGATTTGAATATGGAGCCAAGACTCCTTTATTTGCTCAAGGCGCTCCATACAGATACTTGTCTTAAAGTGCGTATTGGAGCCAATGGTGCGCTAACCAAGAAAGTTAATGTGCATAAAGGAGTTAGATAAGGGGTGTATTTTAGCTCCAACTTTATTTAACTTATACATTAATGACATCCCCGCTTTCCTCTCTTCAACAACGGCCCATACACCCAAGACAGGCAACATATTCCTCAATGTCCTCTTCTATGCCGATGACATGGTTCTGACCGCCCGTTCGCAGGTTGGTTTGAGACGGCTTTTACAGAACCTAGCTAATTACTGTTCGCATAATGACTTAGCCATAAACAAAGATAAATCTAAGGTGGTGGTATTGAGAAAGGTCCAAAAAATATAATTGTTTCCTGGAAGGAGTCCCGATTGAACAAGTCAGCTCCTATTTATACCTAGAGTTGTCCTTTTCAAACACAGGGAAATGGACAAATCATTTTAGAAGAAACAAACAGAGAGCTACGGTCAACTCTAATTTACTCTATAAATTGATAAACTATAACCATCCCTCCAGTATATCCCCTATTCTAAAAGTTTATAAAGCTAAAATCATGCCTATTCTATCCTACGGGACAAAAATTGTGGGGTCAAATGAAAGTACCACTTTTGGAGCAGGCACAGAGCTGCTTCTTAAGGAGGATACTAGGAACAGATAAGAACACTCCGGCTCAAGCAGTGAGAGCAGAATTAAGGGCACATTCTATTCAGTGCCAGGTTTTGATAAAAGTTTTTAACTACTGGCTAAGGATCCTCAAAATGGACCCAGGAAGACTCCCAAAACTTGGCTTAGATGAACAGTTAGATCTCCAGCGTTCAAATTCCTGGATATGCCAGCTGTTCCAACTAATGCACCAGCTTGGCTTTTCCCCATGTTATTTATTATCTTGTGGACACTCAGCACAGGAAATATTAAAACAAAGAATTTTGGACATTAGTGCCCAAACAGATATAGCTCTGCTGGCTAGTTTGAAGTCTCTGAATTGGTTAGCCAAAAATAAAACTATATTTGATCTAGAAAAATATCTTAGGCTGAACCTAACACAGAGACAGAGAATAGCTTTCACCAGAGCTAGATTTGAACAACTTAATTCTATGGTAAGAATAGGACGGTTTTGAAAAATTCCATACCATGAAAGAACATGCATCTGTGGTGCATCAGCCATAGAGGATATTGTGCATATCCTGTTTGATTGCTGTATATATACCAAGGTGAGATCCCAATACTTACAACCGCTTCTGTTTAGAACGACCAGTTGGGATCCAACTGTTAAATTGACCTATTTTCTTTCCGGAGAGAATTCACACTCAGTCCGCAGGATTGCAAAATTTATTACAAAAGCTGCCTACCTGAGAGATCTTTTTATCACACAAAATGGGGTCCCCTGTCATGACGATGAGTTTATTTAAATATTATGACTGAATTTTTATACTTGTTATTTTATCTTTCTTGTTTACCGTGTATTTTACTTCTTATATCAAACTTACTATTTATTAAGTTTAAGTTTATATGTTTTAATTATTTTAGTTAATTTTTTATGAGCTGAGTCTATTTGTGTATGTAATTTGTGTATATGTATTTTTGTATTATGTGTTATATTTTTATTGTTGATATGGTCAGTTGACTAATCAATAAACGATGGTGATGATGATGATGATTAACTATATGAGCTAAATAATTCAACCTTTGTTTTCCTCATCTCTTTTTTACTTTGGGATTTACTGTGGATTTTTAAAGGACAGGACTATTAGTTCTTAAGGTTGATTTATTTTGGTCTGTGGGCTTTGATCTTGGACCCTTGGAGTAATGATGTTTTTCTTTCTGAAGAATGAACTGTCTCTATTTGCTTTGCTTAACTGGACTGGATGATATGTTTACCTGAATAAAATTTTATACACTATGTTTGGAATTATAAAGATGGGATTTTCAGACTGGATTTTATGGCAATCTTGTTGGTCTGCTTGCTGGTTGCCATTCTGCCAGTTTTTACTGTTTTGAGAAAGTTTACTTAAGAGCAGCCCTTATCTGACGTTTGGGAATACAAGCTGCCTTCTGTAAGAAAAAATAACATTGGAGAAAAGGGAAGTTCTCCTTTCCTCTTTTTATATATATAGTAACATATATGCCTGGCATTGCCTAGGATTTTATTTTCTCATAAGTAATACTTGTTAGAAAGATGTGAAATCCTGTGTCTCTAATTCTCCAAATTGTCTTGTCCAGTACCTGTAATTTTTCCCCATATTCCCCTATCCAATCTGTAGTCAGTTATTAACATACAGAGGTTGGGTTCCTGAGGGAAGTACACTGCCCTCCTTCTTACTGCTAGGCCAAAGAGCTCTCTTGCTGAGAATTCTAAAGGCCCCTCCCTAAACTGCAAACCCCAGGATTCCGTAGAATCTTCTTAGGCCGCAAATCATAGGAGGTCTTCCCCTGACACTGACAAACAAACATACGAACTTTGACTTTTATATAGTAGATATAAAATTACTTTGGCTGCAACCCTGGAAAATACCAATCAAAATAGAAAAGACTTTGTTGAGGAAGATGACATTCTGGATTATTTTGTGAGCTTCCTGGCACAATTCAGGCAATTTAAAGTCTCCATTGAAAAGAAATTTGAAGCAATTATAGACTGAGTGACAGGAGACTTTTAGTGTGGGACAGGCAAAGCTGCAAGAATTTGACAGAGTTCTGAAAAAAATATTTGTTCAAGTTAAAGACAAGGAGAAGGCTATAGGAGTCCTCTCAGAAAATAACTTCTTATTTAGAGATCATGAATAACCAAATTGAGACAGTCAAACTGGAGAGAGGCAATATAGTCAACGAAAGAAGGATGAAGGCCTCAAGTGATGCACCAGCCCAGTCTTCAGTTGAGAAGAAGAAAGAGGAAATCTCAGAGACTGATCAGAGTTAAGGAAAATGTATGAGAATTTTCTTGTACTTTTGAGAGATTCCAAGAGAAGGGAAAATTACACTCTATTGACAAAGGTGTCAGAAAGGCCACATCTCCGAGCTGGGATTGAATTGCTGAGTTGATTTTTACTTTTAAGAATAAAAGACATAGGTTGAGTTTGACTGATCTGACAAATGGCCCGTTAGGAAAACTGAAAAAAGACTTGATCTTTGGAAAGAAGGAAAGAGGAAAGTAAGAAAGAAGAAAAAGAATTAGGAGAAGAATCTAAGGATACTGAGGAAAAAAGTGGACTTATTAATATTGTTTTTTGGGAAGGAGGGGGATTTTGTGATGATATTGATAAATCTTTTTAAAGGTGATTTGATGATAATGATGATAGGTTTCTTGAAGTCTTAATTTTAGCCTTTAAGTTTTTTGTTCTTTTATATGAGAAAAGTAACTGGAATTAATAGTTTATTCTGTTGTTTCTAAAAGTTATTTCCTGTATAGAGGGTTGCTAACACTTTTTTTGGAGGAATATTAGTTTTTTTGTTGTCTAACTATAGTTTATTAAACTTATTATTATTATTATCATTATCCTTTATTTATATAGCACCATCTATGTACATGGTGCTTTAGAAAATTAAAATACAACAGTGGACATAAATACATAATAAAATGAAAATACAGAAAATGAAAAAAGGTCAAAGATAACGTGCAATTACAACCAGTACAACATAATGTTACTATAATGCCAATAAAATACAATATCTAATTAGCAATAAAACTAGTCCAACATTCCAAAAATTTTAGAAAACAGGAAAGTTTTCAATGTAGTAGTAATAATGTAGTAAATTATAATGTAATAATAACGTATTAGTAAAAATAGTAGGAGAAGAGGCAGTTCGCAAGGTCGTGGGAAAGTAATTCCACGCATGGAGGCAGCGAGAGAAAAAGCATTTAACCGAGCAAAAGAGGAAGAGATTCTAGGCTGAGTAAGAAGACAAGTATTCACAGAACATAGGTTTCTAGCCAGCTGGTGAGGAGAGATGAGAGCAACAAGATAAAGAGGAGCTAAATTATGTAAGATCTTAAAAGTCAAAACAAGGAGTTTAAAAAGGATCCTGCAAGGAATAGGTAACCAATGAAGGGAGATCAGGATTGGGGTAATGTGATCTAAATGGTGGGCTAAGAAAATAATTTTAGCAGCAGAGTGAAAAACAGAGACCAGAGGGGAAAGATGAGATCAAGGAAGACCAGTAAGTAAAAGATTACAGTAATTGAGATGAGAAATAACAAGAGCATGGATTAAAATCTTAGCAGAAGAGGGAGATAGGAAAGGTCAGATTTTAGAGATGTTATAAAGAAAGAAGTGACATAACCTAGAAACAATCTCAATATAGGAAGCAAAAGACAAAGAGGAGTCAAAAATGAATCCAAGACACTGACCTTCTTTCACTGAATAGATCAGTGTGCTGTTGACAGTGATAGAAAAAGTGGAAAGTAAAGGTTTAGGGGGGAAATGAGTAATTCAGTTTTCGCCATATTAAGTTTAAGATGCTGGTGAGCATCCATGAAAAAATACCAGAAAGACAATCTGTAATATGATCTTCAATATCCATTGAAAATTCAGAGAAAGAAAAGTACAGTTGAATATCATCAGCATAGAGGTGATATTGAAATCCAAAAGAACTAATAAGATTACCTGGGGAGAGAGTGTAAAGAGAAAATAAGAGAGGGCCCAAAACGGAACCTTGAGGGACACCTGCCAAGAGAGGAAAGGAGGAGGATTTATGATTACCAACAACCACGTTAAATGAGCAGCCAGAAAAGTAGGATGAAAACCAACTAAGAACAGATCCAGTGAACCGTAAGGCATGAAGCGAGTCTAACAAGAGAACATGATCAACCATATCAAAGACAGCCAAAAGATCAAGAAGAATGAGGATAGAATATAGGCCCTGGGACTTGGTTACAAGCTTATAGAGTAAGATTCACTTGGGAGAGAAGAACGTAGAATATAAAATAAGTTAAAGTTAATATGTTAACAAGGACATATATATTTGTGAGTTAAGTTAACTAAAGAACTTAAGTGATGAACAAAAATAAGCGATCTATGACTGATTACAAGATTAAGTGATGATATATGTGATTCTTATTAATTAGGGTTGCGTCGTTAATTTTGTTAGAGTTACTATTATTTTTTGATGCTTGACTACTAGTTGAAACTAATATAGAATATAGAAAAAGTTGATAAATAAGTATAATGGATTGTAGGTGGGGGCGTTTACTAATTAATTTTGTAGGTACATAATTGGTATGATAAACATGATTGGCAACAAGTATTAATTTTTTTGGTATAAATTTAAGGCTTTAATAATTAAGTGTAACTGTTTAACTGACATGTGCTGTTGCGTTACCCCAAAACTTGGATGACTTGGGCTCCACCCACAATGCCAGTATGGCATAAAATGGTGGGCAATATTAGCCCAAAGAAGAGGCCAATGGGGGGGTAACCTTATGAGATGTTTCACATCTGTGTTTACCAGTACTAGTGCAGGGAACAACCAGCCAGAAAGCCAAAAAGTAAGCTTATTTGTTTTATTGAGAGACTTGCAATCACACGCACAAGATCCAAGCAGTCACCCAATCATACAAGACTGACTGAAGGAAAAGGGAGGAAATTTTTGGATAGTGAGATTTTAGGGCAAAGTGGCAAAATATTTACCAATCTAGCAGAGCAGTGAAGAAGGTTTAGATGCAAGTCTAAGGACAGTACACAACTGGGAATCAGAGTGGCAGAATGCACTGCAAGTTGACTGGCCAAAAACTGGGGTTTAAATATAGCTATGTTTAATTATATGAAGGGATGTCATGTTGAGCAGAGAGCGAGCTTGTTTTCTGCTGCTCCAGAGACTAGGACATGGAGCAATGGATTCAAGCTGCAGGAAAGGAGATTCCACTTGAATCTCAAGAACTTCCTGATGGTCAGAGCTCTCCAGCAGTGGAATATGCTGCCTCACAGAAAAACTTCACCCGCCATTCCTGTTTGACTGTGAAGTGTCTTGGCATTTGCAGAGCTACTAGGTTAAAGTGGTCTGTCCAAACTTCAAAGGGGCATGATGCTCTCTCCAGCAAATACCTCCAGGTTTCTAGTGCATTTTTATGGTGGCAGCTTCCTTTTCCCATTTCAGCAAATTCATCTCCATTTGATCAGATTTTTTGTACAGATAGGCACAGTGTTTCATCTTCCCTTCTACATCCTTTTACCATAACATTGCCCCCATGGTGGTGCTACTCACATCCACTTGTACTATAAAAGATTGACTTGGGTGTTACAGTATAGGCTCTGAGCTAAACAGTTGCTTCAATTCATTAAAAGCATATTGGCATTCCACAGTCCATTGGATTTTTGTGCTAAGTTTGGGCTTGTCTACCATCTATCCTGAAGTCTTCTCCTTCTCTTTCCCCTTCTTAGTTTTCAGTAAATCCATCAGTGGCAAGGTGATCTGAGCATAGTTGGGGATGAACTGCCTATAGAAATTGGCAAACCCTAGGAAATTTTGCAATTGTCTACACATCCTCAGCAGTTCCCAGCCCAACACACTCTTAACTTTGGCTGAGTCAATCTCTATACCTTTATCAGATATATGATATCCCCAATAACCTAATCTTCTGTTGTGAAACTCACATTTAGAAAATTTAATATAAAATCCATTGTCCTGCAATTTAGTTAACACTTTCCTCACTAGTGCCACATGTTCTTCATATGTTTGACTGTAGATCTGCATGTCATCTAGGTAGACTAGGACCCCTTTATATAAATATTCATGAAAAACTCCATTTATATTTTCCATGAACACACCTGCCAAACTGGTTAATCCATCACAAGGAAATCAAATGCTCCCAGGAGGTATTAAATGCTGTTTTCCATTCATCCCCTTCCCATATGTCTATTCTGTAATATGCATCTTTTAAGTACAGCTTTGTGAAGATCTCAAGGAGGGAGCGGGCTTGTTTTCTGCTGCTCCAGAGACTAAGACAAGGAGCAATGGATTCAAGCTGCAGGAAAGGAGATTCCACTTGAACCCCAGGAAGAACTACCTGACGGTCAGATGTTACTGCAGTTCCTGGGCTGCGCTTGGGGTGACATTAGATATCATTTTGATATCAATAATTTGGCCTACTATACCCTTCTGTTCTCCACATGCTTGCGAGGCCCCCGGACAAGCATGCAAACAGGCTCGGTCGCTAATCACTGGAATATTCAAAACAAATACAGGCTGGCCAGAAATAGCCAAACTGCCATTTCAGGAGACCTCAAACATACTGTCTACTCTATTGTAAATTAGGAGATAACTCAATCATGCTAAATTCTGACCTTTCGGAGGCTTTGTTTCCAACCCGAAACTCATTGTTTTCCCCAAGCACAGACTAGCCTGTGGCTACATTTTCCTCTTTAAAAACCCCTGACTTTGTGAGCTTCCTCGGATCGCTTGGATCGCTCCCAATTTCCATCTAGCCTTGCTGCTGTTGTGCTTGGCGAGCCTTTCCCTCAGTCTCATGTACTGAGACTCCATATCTCCGTACTTCTGCTGCAGACTACCCGGGCTTCAGGACAGGTGTAGTATTACCCAAACCAACAACTCCTCTAAAACCCCCGCTATCCCACTCCAACCTTTATTTCTTTAATTCTCTGCGTGAGTGTGTTGCATACACTGTTTGATTGTATTTTAATAAATGTCACAATTATTATTTCAAATCTGTGTGCTCCTTGACTTGGCCTGACCCCGCAGACATTGGGTGAAAAATTTCGCTCCGTTGCCCTGCCTCTCGTATTACTAGCTTGTGCTCTTGGCTAATTTCCCCCAACTCATATAATTGAGAGCGCATTTTGGTGTCCCCCCGGGACCCCCAGAAAACAGGGTAACACAGAGCTGTCCAGCAGTGGAATATGCTGCCTTGGAGTGTCGTAGAGTCTCTTTCTTTCGAGGTTTTTAAGCAGAGGCTGGATGGCCATCTGTTGGGAATGCTTTGATGGGTGTTCCTGCATAGCAGGGGGTTGGACTCGATGGCTGCTGGGGTCTCTTCCAACTCTATGATTCTATGATTGCCTGTGGCTGAATCATCAGGTATTTCATCAATTGGATAGAGTACTGGTTAGGGTTACTCACAGCATTTAGCCCTCTGATGTCTGTGACCAGTCTCTATGAGCCATCCTTTATTTCTCTAAATCACAGGCTGACATGCTGATCAGGCTGGTTTGATAAAACCTCTCTTAAAATTTTTATCTATAAGGTCTCTCCACATTTCCATCTCTTTCGATGACATAGCATACAATTTACTTTTTTGCAGGGTAGCTCCCAGTTCCAATTCAATGGCACAGTCTGTTTCATGGTGGGGAGGGAGCTGGTTACATTCACTCTCAGAAGCCACCTCATGCAAGTCCACACATTCCACAGATAAAGTCCCTGCTTCCACACCAGTCATTCTTCCTAATGCCTCTGCTCTGCCTTTGTCTCTGATTGCTTGCCTGGGGGTATGTTTTCCTTTCTTTTGACATCTATCCCATATGTGTCCCTGGTACCCCTTTTCTGAGAAACAAATCATCCCCTTGCTCTAATGAATGTGAGGGTTGTGAAACTTTAGCCAGTTGAGCTGCTATTTACTGAGTGGTGGGAGCTAGCACAAATTGTGTTTTCCCAATGGGTTCCTACTCCGAGCAACACAGGGGCACTTTGATGCTTCATTAGTCCTCCTTGCATCTCCCTGCTTTTCATTTGCACAAACTTGATTGGCTGGTCCAGTTCTTCTGCCCATAACTCCATTCCTGTGGCAATTGCCAAGTTCATCACGCAGCTGGTACACCCTGAGTGTATGAAGGCCATAAGATCCCTCCCTCCCCCGAGTGTCTTAAGCTAACAGGTACAAAGAAAGGAGTAGCACTGCCACTCATCATGGTCTCTGGGTGCCTGTTGATCACAACCTGCCCTCTGGCCCTTTGGGCAGGCTTGATTCCCAACATCTCAGAGTCGCTGGTTTCCATGGAGCCTCTGCTGTCCTCTTCTAGGTTTACGGGACACAGGCTCACTGCTTCAGCGTTTGAATGGCACCTATGAAAGAACTGGACAAGATCCTCAGATATAGATATTTTATTGAATACCAAAGTCAGGATTGTCCATGTTATTTTATTTCCAGTTTCTATGTATGGTTGTGAAAGCTGGACAGGGAAGAAAGCTGATAGGAAGAAAATCAATCTATTTGAAATGTGGTGCTAGAGGAGCATTCTGTGAATACTGTGGACTGCCAAACAGACAAATAAATGAGTCCTAGAGCAAATCAGGCCTGAACTCTCCCTAGAAGCCAAGATGATTAAACTAAGACTGTTGTACTCGAGACATATCATGAGAAGACATGACTCACTAGAAAAGACAACAATGCTTGGCAAGATAGAAGGCAGTATAAAAAGAGGAAGACCCTCATTACAGGTGGATACCTCAAGGAAGCCACCGCCCTGAGTTTACAAGATCTGAGCAGGGCTGTTGATGACAAGGGTGACTTGGAGGTCTCATTCATAGAGTTGTGGTAAGTCAGAGTCAACTTGATAGAAGTTAACAAAAACAACAGTTTGGAGCTTGGCATCATGCTGGTTGATGGATTCTTGGGAACTGAGTCTTAAAAATTAGCTTGTACAAGCTCTGCTGATCGTGACTATATCATCATATTTCGGGACTTTCATTGCTCTCATAACATTATTGCTTTAAAATGAATTTTGGATTTTTTCTTACATCCAGACTGTCTTTTCTTTGGATGTCACTTAGAGAATACCAGATTCAGCTATTCAACAACAACAGGGTGGGACTTTAGGTGGCAGCAACAAGGTGAATGGCGACCATTCATAGAGTTGGTGAAGTTTCAGCCACAGAACAAGATTGGGAGTCTGCGATCTAACAATATTTGCAGGATGAACTGTCCCACAGGAAAAGGGGACTTGGAGAGGCCTGTCAGAGACCAGATTCCAGCTGCCAGTGACCAGGACACAGACAGCAGTGAAAGAGGTTGTGCAGCCACCAGTATTTCATCGCTTTACTGCAATAGACAGAATCTTGCCATCACTTTTAAAACCCAATCTGCAAAGAAACTATGTTGTAGAGATCCACCTTGCAGTGTGGGGTAAGACTGATCCTGCTTTTTTCAACATCTACAGGGACTAACCTTCAAATAAGCTTCTTTAGCCATGCTATTTTTCTCTGGACTTTAAATGTAATTTAAGTTTAAATGGTTCTCTTTTCACTGATGAGGTGAATGAGAGAAGCAGCACAGATAAGACTGCCTGATCTGTCAAGCTTCAATATTGCTACTACTGAGAACATTGTTACAAGATTGCTTTAATGCTGCTTGAATCTGCCTCTTTGATTTACTTTACTGACTGGACAATTACTTTTGAGATTTTTTTAAAGATTTTTTGAGATTGAGGATTGGTGATGTGTGACTGTTTCCAGGATGTCAGATTTTCCCTTACTGTTACTTCATTTTGACGATTGCACCTGCACATCTGTATTTGTCTGCATTTTGAGTTTAAATTTCACATTTTCTGCTTAACTGAAAAGACATGCATCTCAATTCTTGAAGGTGGTAATGGTGTCAGAGAGAGAGAGAGAGAGGAGGGAAGGAGACAAAAAATAGGGGAAATAAGAAGGGAAAATTAGAGCAATTTGAATTAATCTAATTAATCAACTTAATAACATAATTTAAATACTTTTTATATTTGTTTATAAATATAAAATATTTAGATTTAGATTTTTTTCCCTTTCCTTTTCTCTCTCTTTTGAGTGTACTGCTGGATTTTGTTATGTAACTATATTCTCTTCTTTATTTTTTATTGGTGGTTCATTTACTATTTAATGACTTAAATTGCTTTCTTTAACTTTTGATGTACTTGATGATATTTGATATATAGAATATAATATAGTCAACATGAATTACTAAACTAAGATAACAGTCATGGCAACATGAACACAATGAGCAATTGCTCAATCCCAATTACAAAGTCAATCTTAACAAAGAGCTTCACTAGAACTACAAACCCAAACAGTTGACATTAATGGTTTTTGATTAGAAGAAATAAAAGAATTGAGAATATAATTAAAAGGTGAGATGAAAGATACAAGGACAGAAATGAAATGTGATCTTAGGAAAGCATTAGAATCTTTTGGAGAGAAGCTAGAAGATGTAACAAAAGAACTAAAATAAAGAGAAAGATTGAGATATGGAGAAATACACAGCATCTCCTGAACACATCTCAGCTCTCAGATCAAAGTGATCAGTCAATAAGCTCTGTAGAATTGAAGAATAGGGATAAATGTAGAAAAATTCATGGTCTTAACGAAAAGCATCAGGAGGATCTATATATACATTTATTTGCCCCCATTGCATATTTCATTGGATGGTCAGAGGAACAAATGGACCTTAAGGTTGATAAAATTATCAAAATAAATTCAACAGTAGCAAAGAAAAGAAATGTTCCCTGGATATCATCATGGAATGTTTGTAGCCGTAATTCTCCCTATAAATGAAAAGGATATTTCACTTTCTTGAGAAACTGAAATTAGATATAATCTCTCTATAGGAAACATATATTAGAAACAAGGACTTAAAATATACAAGGAACCCGAAACTTTGTGGGGCTTTTTCTACTTTTATGGACAAAAAGAAGGAGTTACTACATATCTTAATAGTAGATACAATTCAAAAGAAATATTTAAAGATTCTCAAGGACATTTCTTAGCCATGGAAGTTGGAACATTAGAAACAAAAGTTTTAATTTTGGGGATATATAGTCCACTGGAGAAAAAAAAACAAGTTCTATGATCAGCAACTGCAAAAAAAAAATGAATTTATTTACTAGAAAATAGTACTTGTGAGGAACTGGAATGTTGGCCTATATCCTACATTGGACAGATCCCTTGAGGTTACATCAAGAACCAAGAATAAAACTCAAGACAAACTACCAAAATCTTTCTTTGATCTACTTCATAATGTAGTATTAATGGATGTTTGGCATCATTTATACAAACGAGAAAAAGAATATACTTTTTTCTCATTGGCCCACAAAACACAGTCTAGGATAGATATATTCTTCTCTTCTAAAGTGCTATACACCAAGAGGGAAACCTTCCAAGAATTATCTCTCATCACAGCCCCATAGTACTCACATTGAAAAATAGAAATAAAGAATATAGCTGATTGTTGAACAATGAACTATTAAAAGATGACCTGATAATAGAGAAGGCAAAGAGAAAATTGAAACAATTTTTTGAAAGCAACAACAATTTTTTGAAAACAACAATACAGGAAGCAAGTAAGGCAGTACTGAGGGGATTCTTCATACAGCAACAGGTGTAATTAAGGAAAGAAAGAAAGAGAAAGTATCAAGGATTTATGCTGAGTCAGGCATGGTTTCGTCTAAGTGGATAGCAGAGAAAGAAGTGATGTGGCCAGAGGAGCAGGTGCAAGGTTATCGTGTTTGTTATGTCTATAACTTGTGTACTGGGAAAGGCCATATGCCAGAAAGATGATTGGGTCATCCCATATGTTCAGGGTGACAGCCTTAAAAAGGTTGGGATCTGCCAGCACAATCCACTGATTAGTTCTTCCTAGTTGGTCATGTCTTGCTGCCGATTATTTATGCTTTGTAAGGGGAGAAGCTATCCGTTTATCTCCCAGTGTTTATTCTTTCCTAATTGCTTTCTGGAATGTTTGCTGAAAGCCTTATCTTAGTGTGCAGCAATAAATCTACCCTAAGCTTAACATGCTGAGTCTCCGGAACGTTTTTCCTGCTTCACTGGAAACTCCTGCTGCAGCAAAGCCTTGCTTCACTGTCTGAACTCTGTGTATGCTCAGAGGAGCCAGTTCCTGATAATCCTGACAGGTTATAGGCCCAGCCCTCATGCAGAAAATTTTAGAATTGCGGAAGAAAGAATAAGAACATTAAAAAAAACCCTAAAGATAACAAATTGCAGCAAGAAATAAAAATTCTGAAGAAACAATTAGACTTACAAGATACATTAGAGGCTGGGGAAAAATTGACATTTATAAACCATAGACACTTTGAATAAGCAAATAAGCTGGGTAGATGGCTGGTATATAAATTAAGAAAAGAAAAGGAAAAATGTCAAATACTTGAAATTAGGGAAGGCCAAACATTACATTGCCACCAGAATAAGATTAATATTAAAAACATTTTCACTATCTACTTTCAGAACTTGTTCTCAGATAAATCTCTATCCTATGAGAAAAGGAATAAGTTAACTAAATATTTCAAAGAAACAGAAATACCCCAACTTACAAATATACAACAGGAAGAATTAAATAAACCAATAACCAGAATGGAAATCACTAATGCAATCAAAAAGTCGAATCCTGATAAGACTCCTGGCCGGGATGGCTTTACAGCTACATATTATAAGATGTTACAAGATTGTTGATTCATCCCATTTCAAAAAACAATTAGTGAAATAACTCCCAAAAGAAATTCCAAATACTTAGAAAGAAGCCATTATGACATTGATTCCAAAAGAAGGAAGAGATCTAACCGATAAAGTACCTACCTGACTTACCAGGCAGATAAGTTGCGTCCCATGATGGATGGCACTTTTGTGGTGAGCTGGCCATGTTGGCAACATGTTTCTCCTTCCCAGGAAGCTCTGCATGCTGTGTGACTTCTTAGGATGAGGGGGATTCTGGCAGCCAATGAGTTTAAACCTCTGGTTTGAATTTATTGGCTGGCAGAGCCAGGACTCAGCCAGTACTGCCTTCCCTGGCAGTTTTTCCTCTGGGTGTTTGCTGGAGTATTTATTCCCCCAGCAGTCAGCTCCCAGCCATTTGTTGCTGATCGTCACCCATCTGCACAACCTTGTTCCTTCCATCCACCAGCTCTGGGTTTTGTTTGCAGTCTGTGGTTTGGCACTGCATGGATGCTGCTGTGTTCTCTAGGGAGTTGTTATGCTGTGTTCCTGTAATTGCTGTTACCTGTCACAACTTGTATGGGCACTTGCATGGTCCAGGATCTGGGTTAGCAGTTTCTGGGATCCCTTGTACCTGTGCAGTTGGGCTTCCCTTGCAGGGTTCAGGGAAGATGGGGCCCAATTGTCATGCTCTGGTGGGGGCATGAATCCCCTGCACCCTCTGGTGGCAGGGAGGCCCATCACGGAGCCTTTGCCTGTGTTTTGGCCATCCCTGTTGCCGCAGCAGTTCTGGTGGAGTGCCAGTTCATCAGTCTCATCAGTCAACAGCTTGATGCCTGCATCCAGTCCCATGTATACGTCAACCTTTAGCAGCTGTAGCCAATAAAGCTGTGGCATTTTCTTCCAGTTCTGGGTCTATGTGTTGTTTTGCCTGTGCTCCACTCACCTCTGGGCAGGCAAAAGAAACTACAGACTCATCTCTCTATTGAACATGGATTATAAGATCTTTGTATCAATACTGGCCAACTGATTACAGAAGATATTACAAGAATGGATCCATGAGGATCAAAGTGGCTTTGTCCTGAAAAGATTCTTAAAAAGATAATATGAGGACAGTTTTGAACATTAGTGAAGATTATGAAAACCACAGTGGAAAAAAAAAACTTGCTTTGATTTTTCTTGGCACTAAAAAAGCATTTGATAATGTTAATTGGACTTACATGGTTGAAATATTGTGTAAAATGAATCTCGGTTCCATTTTTATGGAATGGATTAAAGCAATTTACCAACATCAAAGAGCTCAAATTTTGATCAATTCAGAAAAAATTGAATAGCTGCATTTACAGAAGAGAACAAGACAAGGTTGCCCTCTTTCTCCTCTAATTTTTCTAATTTGCATATAAATTCTAAATGAAGAATAAGACAAAATCCCCTACCCCAAGGAACTGGAATTCAGGGACAAAATTATAAACTAAGAGTCTTTGTGGATGATTTAGTAATAATTCTAGAATCCCCCGCAAGCAGTATTAAGAATGTCCTCCAAACACTCCAAGATTGTGGGGAAATTGCTGGATTTAAGATTAATATAGTAGTCCTGTTATCACCGTGAACTGGCCTGGCTTCGGAAGATATTAGATATCGTTTTGATATCACAATTCGGCCCCATTTTGCCACCCTCGGCCAAGTGTTTGTGAGGCCCCTGAACAAGCCCAGAACTAGGCATGGCCATTAACTGCTGAACATTCCATTCTCCACCCAGGCAGGCCAGACTCAGACAGATCTTGCTTTAGGAGACCTCTCTAGACAAACACCTCATTAAAGATGCACACTAATACAAAGAGCTCCCTGCCCCGAGCAGGTAACTTGAGGAGCTAGACGCTCAACTGTCAAGCATGCTGCGTCTGCATACGGGCCATTCCATTGTCGATTCAGACTTAATTCAATCATGCTAAATTCTGACCTTTCGGAGACATTGCCTCACGCTCAAACCTCATTGTTCTCTCCCAAGTACAGACTAGCCTATGGTCATATTTTCCCTATAAAAACCCCCAATTCCGAGACCTTCCTCGGATCGCTCTGCACTTCCATCCCACCTTGCTGCCACTTCGTCCGCCAAACTTTCCCCTCGGTCTCCATCCGAGACTGTGCAAGTATGGACCTCCGCTGTGATCTACCCTGGGCTTCGGACAAGTGTAGTATCACCCAATTCAACAAACCGTCAAACTTCTCTATACTGCTAACACCTTTATTTTCTATAGTTACTTGTGTGATTGTATTGCATACACTGTTTGCCTGTGTTTAATAAAATCACAGTTAATTTCATATTTTGGTGTGCTTCTTGACCTAGCCTGACCCCATAGACATTGGGTTGCAAGATCCTGCAAAGTTACCCTGCCTCTTGCTACCTTAAGTGAGTGCTCCAGCTAATTTTCCCCAAAATTGTGTGTTGTTGTTTGGTCATTTAGGCGTCCCTCCCGGGATCCCCAGTAAACAGGGTAACAGAGTGGAGGCTAAGATGGCGGCAACCCGGTAGGACGCTATATTCAGAGCTCCAATGTTTTCACTTTTTAACAAGATTTTTTATTAGTTTTATTACTCCTTCAAACTGTATCATTGCTAAATTTTGTTTGAGGGTTTAATTTGTTAACCTTCCTTTGCCATGAGCCTTAATTTAGCCTGCTAAATGTATACACTATCAGGCCTTCTGCAAATTAACTGATTAGCTGACCTAGCTGGCTGGAATCCCAGGAAATATACAAGAATTCAAAGCATCTTAATTGGATGCTATCAAAGTGAAAGAGAACTGTTTTAGGACAACATTTGGTGTTGTGATTTACCTCATTTTTAGAGCTGTTGGAATAAGGTCGGCAGAAAGAGAATTGCATTCAGAGCTCCCCGGAGAAGGCAAGAGACCATGGTTGCAACCAGAGCTCAGAGAAGGCAGGAGAGAGTTACAGAATGCACCTCTTCATCCACACAAACAACTATTTTAGACTTCTGCCAGCAAAGGGGAACTAGAGAAACATTTATGGAGAAGACCAAATGCAAGAATAGATTCACCTCTGCTTTTTGTGCAACAGAAGCTCAGAACTCTATTCTTTCAGGGGATAACAACATCGATAAAGACTTTTTGAAATTCTCAGCAGTGCTATGCGACCCGGAATAGGAACAGGTGGGCAATCGGTCCCTATATTCAGAACTCTCTTGTGAAATTCTTATTCTGTTCTTTCTGTTCATAACACCCCATGGCCTACTTCAAACTCAGTACAAGCCCAGCCTTTGGCTAAGGATACAGATAAAGTAGGTCAGGAACTTCTTGCAGAAGTGTATGTATGTTTATGGGACCAATGCCTCCTTACTGCACAATCTAATGAGAAAATCTTTCAATCCATGGATGACCTAAGAAAGGAAATCTCTAGTCTTAAAGCCAACATTAAGGCCCAACGGGTCTAATTGAAGCAGGCATTTTAATAGCAGCTCCTGCTACAACACAACCTAACCATGAATCTGATAAAAACTTTACTTCCACTGACCTGCAGGCGGAAATTTCTCTTAGTAATAAGAGCTATTTCGAGGGCTCTTCGGGTGACCTTCTGCAGGATTGGGAAAACCAGATCATGGCTCCTTTAAATAAATCATCAACTGGACTACAGAAGGATGACATATCTGAAATCTTTCATCTTACTCTGTCTGATCCCAACCTGATCATAATAGATGAATGGCAAGAGAATCTAGTTACTGAACCCGAAGAGGGAAATACTGCTAAGGAGTCAGATGGCTTGGAAGTTGAACTTGAGGACTCAAGGGTGGAAAAAAACCAAACAGAGGAAGATTTGGACCAAATTAGGACTACCATTAGTGAGATCTTTCAGTCCAGTTTTGATTTCTGCGTGTCTATTTTTAATTGGCCGCTAAAACGAGCAGATGGCTCATGGAAAGAAAATACAGAAGTGTTACATGAAATCCTGGTAATAACTGGAACCTCTGAGGAGGAATTAGGAGGATTATCCTGTTTGTGTTTATATCTTAGGGGGCAAAAGGGAATCAGAGGTGTTATTGAATTATCCTTCTCATCTTTGGGTCACTGTAAAACCTTTTGGGCTTTACTTCCAAAATTTAGAAATAATAATGTCTCGTTTAAGTGGGGTAAGTATAACTCAGGCCACCACCTTATTCATACCTACTCACACAAACAAGCCACTTTGTATAGAAAAGATACCAGACATTCTGTCTCTAGAAAGCCTAAACGGATTTTTACTGGTAAGGCCTTTTCTTATAAGGGTTCAAATGATAGTAAAGCCATACCCACATATGTTACCTATCCAAATAATATCCTTGTCCCTCATGAGGATCAGGGGCATCGGGCATATCAACCCTTTAGACCTATAGTTGGTAATTCCTTGATTCCTTTTAGAACTCATGCTAGGAGCTTACAAGCTAGTGGCAAGCATGATCGATCCAGGCATAATCTTGGGATGAACCCCAAGAGGCCCCCTTACTGGAAGAGCTGGGATGGGTCTAAGGTAGATAGGGGAAAACCTCGAGCTATTTCTCCTGCTACCAAGAACCAATCAATACACCCCTTATGACTAGATAATATAGACTCACAGTTTTCTCTTTCGATTGTATCTTGGAATATTGCTGGGTGGCAAAATAAGAACGTAAGTCAGGAATTTGTGAAATTTCTTTTACCATTCCACATTATATGTGTCCAGGAAACCTGGGTCTCAGATACATCCTTTTCATTTTTACAGGGATTTACATCATATTTGCTCCCTGCTACTAGATTACACAAAAAGGGGAGACCCAGGGGCGGTGTAGCCATTTTAGTTTCAGTGAAATTGGACGTTGAGTCTGTAGTAATTTACCAGTCTAGTTGTAACTTTGTCTTTACTGCTAAGAGGAAATTGGGGGACAAGAGTTGATGATTTAATTTGTTTCAATGTATACTGCCCCCCTGATAGATCTGGGGACTCAAGGTGCTTTTGGGAGGAATTGGAAGAAGCTCTGAATCTCTGCGAGACAAAGTACCCCAAGGCAAAAATAGTGGTGCGTGGTGACTTTAATGCCCGTGCGGGCTCTGGCCCAAATGATAAAGAAAATAACTTCGGAATGGATAGAAATGAGGTATTACCATCTGACCGTTTTTCACTGGATAAAACAGTAAATAAAGCGGGTCAGAAGCTATTAGAGCTTATGTCCAGCCTGCAGTTGATCTGCCTTCATAGCAGCTCCTGGGATAACTCTCGTGGATATTTTACTTTTCTGGTAGTGTTATTGATTATTGATTATATTTTCTGTTCTTCTCAGCTTTTGTCCGATAAGATTAGTTATAACATCTTAGATCACCCAGAAAGTGACCATTTACCTATTCTTTTGACTATCCCCACATTGATTCCCCAACTGCCCCCTCCATCTAATGACTTGGCTGAGGGTACAATAATGGTGGGGAAACGATTAAAATGGTCACCCTCTGTGGAACTTTCTATCCAGAACCATCTATATAGTCCCCATTTTTTGAAAATGCAACAGAATATTGTCAGTGGACATATGGATCCCATAGAGGGTATTATGACCATTTCTGCAGCTTTAAGGCCACTTCTAATTAGGAAAAACAATCAGCCTAAAATGGCTTTTGGTAATATAGGTTAATTTGATAACGAACGTAGGCAAGCTAAAAAGAGTCTGGCACAACTAACTAGGAGGGTAAGACGAACTTATTTGCAAGCCGACTTGGAGGTCTTGGCTTCCAGCTGTCAAATCTATAAAGATTTATTAAGAACAAAAAGAGGACTTTTATGATGACTCAGTGGAAGGAGTTCATGCTGGCAGCTCTGGAAAGGAATGAAAGACGATTTTGGAATTTGATCTCAATATCAGATACAGGTTATACTCCCACAATAGAAGCATGCATTCCAGCTAATACCTGGTGTGTTTACTTTAGAAATACTCTGGATGGCAATGTACATGGGAGCTCTTACCAAACAAGCACTAAACAAACTCTGCAAATGGTACTACCTAAATAGCCCCCTGTCTCTGAGGAAGAAGTGGCTAAACTTATACATGCACTGCCAGCAGATAAAGCACCTGGTGAGGATATGATTCCAGCAGAGGTATATAAGAACAATCCTGAATGGTGAGCTCCTATTTTGGCTAAACTATTCTTCCACATAAATTCTACAGCTATCTTTCCTGAGGGATGGAAGCAGAGCATAGTTTTTCCAATATATAAGAAAGGAGATCAATCGAACCCACAGAATTATCGACCTATCAGTTTGCTGGATATCAGCTCTAAGATCTATACTTTCTCCTGCAGCAGCTGACTAAATGGGTAGAGGAGAAAAATGTTCTTCACCAGGAACAAGCTGGTTTTAGGAAAGGTCATAGCACAGTGGATCAGATTTTTGTGTTACACCACCTAATTCATAAATACACCACAGGCTCCCCTAAACAGCTTTATGCTGCATTCATTGACTTTTCCTCAGCCTTTGATACAATTAATAGGAATTGTCTGTGGAGCAAACTTGTAATGACTAACATTGATAAAAGACTACTCTTCTTAATACAGTAATTATATACAGATACATCTATGAGGGTCAGGATTAGTACAGGTGGAAGGCTGACACAGGAAATCAATACAACAAAAGGAGTTAGACAGGGGTGCTTACTAGCACCCCTTTTGTTTAACCTTTATATAAACGATATAGTAACGCAGTTAAATTGTCCTGATCATTTTCCACCTTCCATAGGAACACGTAAAGTAGCACTTTTAATATATGCTGATGACATCGTACTACTTTCAATCAATAAAACTGGACTGAAGAGAAGCCTCAATAAACTCTATGCGTTCTGTCATACAGAACAGCTTAGGATTAACTATAAAATCCAAGGTGCTCATCTTTGGTAAGGGACCACCCAAAAATAAATGGCGTTTGGGTGGCAATAATATAGAACAGGTCTCTTCTTTTAAATATTTGGGGGTACATTTTGACGAGAAACTTACCTGGAAGGCACAATTATGTAATATAAAAACAACAGTACAGACGTGAGCCCATGCTACTTTGAATTAGTAGGGGGGAATTAGTGCTTCCAGCTTTGAAAGTGTACTCAGGAAAACAGTGGCCCAAATACTATATGGTATAGAGATTTGGGGGGTGAATCACAGGAATCTGAATGACCTGGAAGTCTGCCAGAATAAATTTTTTAGATCTTTGCTGGCAGTACCACCTGGAACCCCAGCTGCATTCCTCAGAACGGAGTTAGGTGTACCATCTGTAAAAGCAAGGTCTGAGTTGGCAATTTTTACGTATTATAAAAGGGTTCTTGACGTGACTGATGATTGTCTGCCTAAGCTGTGCTTGGCTGAGCAATGGAAGATTGGTGGCTGGGCTAAGCTAGTCCAGGACTTGCTAATAACCAAAAGTCTCTCAACAGATATTTTTGTTTTTGAGGGATTTAAAACTAAAGTGAGGGATTATATTTATAAATTGGATAATGAGCAGGAGCTAAGCGTAATTAAAAGATCAAAGTTTTCACACTGGTATCATATGGTGAAATCAAACCATCTGAGAGCTCAGTACCTACCTACACTCACTTTTCCCTCTTTGAGAATAGCATACACGGAACTGCGTTTTCAAACTATGCCAACATCTGTTTTAGATGGCAGATATAGAAATATTCCAAGACACCTAAGGATCTGCATTTGCGATATGGAGGAGGTAGAGGACATTATACACTACCTATTTTTCTGCCCCCTTTATCAAAATCCTCAAAAAAGATTTTTGGGATATATTCTGGCTCCCTTGCAAGGTGAGACTCCCTATGTAAAACTTTGCTGGTTGCTTTCAGATTGTGATTTACTGATTACATATAAAACAGCTTTATTTGCCAAAGCTGCTAAAAGCATTTGTGCAAACTATTTGAAAGAGATTGCTATAGACTGTGCCGATTTAAAGGCACGAGAAAATTATATAAAAATAAGAGGTTTGGGAGAAAGCAAGAATGAAAATTTATATGATAGAGTAATTCCACCCTTAGCAAAATTTTTAAACATACCAGAGGAGAAGATGGAGTGGGAGATTGACAAAATGTTTAGAATCGAATTGAGAATAGCGAGAGAAAAGAGACTCCCTCAAGACATAATGGTGCAACTGGTACGGAAAAAGACAAGAGAAGATATAATTCAGAAGAGTTTGGAGAATGATTTGGTAATAGAGAAGACAAAAGTATATATCTATAAAGATGTACCTCCTAGGATTTTGAGAAAAAGAAACGAATATAGATTTATAACATCTTTTTTAAAATCTCAGAATGTATCATACCGATGGGGGAAGTTGGAAGGTATTAGCTTTCGTTTTAGTGAACAACATTTTAAGATCGACACAGTTCAAGAGGCAAAAATCTTTATGAGAAGATTTGGGAAGGAACAGTCAAGACAATTAAAACAAAAGGGGCAACAGGAAAATGTTGAGACAGAGAATCAAGTAGTGGAAAAAAAGGAATTGGGTCAAGATCATGATAGAGAAGAAGATGAAGGAGCTGTGGGAAACGTGTCGAGAAGTGAAGAGAGTATAGAATCAGGTGAAGAAAACAAGTAAGATTCGAAATTAGATCCTCCTGCCATGACTCTGAAGATTCTATCTTGGAATATTAAAGGGATGGTAACACCCCAAAAAAGAAGGAAAATTTTTTATTATATTGAAAGAAAGAAACTAGATATAGTTGGGTTACAAGAAATTCGAGTACCAAAAGAAAAAGTTCGCTTAGTACGGAATAAAAAGATAGGTGTAGAATTTGTTGCAATCCCGAATGTTAAAAAGAGGGGAGTAGTATTACATGTCAATGTTAAGTTATGCCCAAAAGAAATTTTAAAAGACGAGGATGGTCGGTATATAGGGGTTGAAATTAATTGGCAAAGTCGAAAAATATTGGTGGTAGGTATTTATGGTCCACATAAGAAACAGGAAAATTTTTATAATACATTGTGTAATAAAATTCTAAATTTAGAATATAGCGATATAATTTGTCTGGGTGATTGGAATGGCGTGATTAAACCTAAATTAGATAGGATGTCAGGGGGGAAAATAAAGGAGAGACAGGGGATACTTCCTAGTTCTTTTGAAAATATGATGAGTAATCTAGATTTATTGGACGTGTGGAGATATAAATATGAGAACAAAAAAGAATTTACATTTTATTCAGAGCCCCACGCTTCTTTATCACGGTTAGACATGTTTTTGATTACGAAGTCATTGGCTAGATTAATTAAGAAACAAGAAATACTGACACGGAAACTTTCAGATCGTAACCCAATTTTATTAGAGTTGAAGCAGACAGCTGAGGATTTATTCAGTTGGAGATTGGATGATAGACTGTTTCAAGATGAAAAGTTTGTAAAGAAAGTTGAAGAACATATTAAATTATATTTTGAGGAAAATCTTAATAAAGGGGTTAATGTAATGACTGTTTGGGATGCGGCGAAGGCAGTAATTAGAGGGTTGTGTATTCAACAAAAAGCGGTAATTAATAGGAAAAAAAGAGAATTTTCAGAGAATGGAAGAGGATTTAAAAGAGAAAGAACTGAAATTATCTCAGGATCCAACAAATGGAAAAATCCTTAGGGAAATTAATTTATTACAAAAACGAATAGAGACAGAAATCGATTTAGAACTCAAGGAGAAGATGACTTACTTAAAGCAATATAATTTTGAATGGGCAAACAAAACGGGAAGATGGCTTGTGCAGAGATTGAAAGAAAAGAAGGAGAAAACATTGGTTACAGAATTAAGAAGTGGAGAAACAATACAAACAGACTTTCAACAGATCAAGAAAATTGTTAGGAATTATTATACTACAATTTATAAGGAACAAGGTCTTCAAGAAGAATTGATTGGATTATATTTAGAGGATCAGAAGTTAGTGAAATTGACGGATTAGCAAAGAGAGAACTTAAACAAACCCATTACATTATCTGAAGTGATTGAGGTAATTCAAAAAGCAAAAATAGGTAAAACTCTGGGCCCGGATGGTTTTACAACTCAATTCTATAAAATTTTTCAAATGGACCTAGCACCAATACTTCTGATTATAATGAATGAGGTGATTAAAGGAAATATACCAGATACATGGAGGGAAGTAAATATAACATTAATTCAAAAAGAAGGGAAGGATCCGTTAGATATAAAGAATTATCGGCCTATTTCGTTACTTAACTCGGATTATAAATTATTTACCGCAATCTTAGCGAATAGATTAAAAATAGTATTGAAGGAGATAATCTCAGAAGAGGAAGCAGGAGTTCTTCCTGGTAGATATATTAAGGACAATTTAAGATATATAATCAATGTGCAGGGGACTCTCTGATCTAATATCTATATGGATGTATGTATACATATTTTATATTTGTTTTATGGTTTTATGGTTTTAAGTGTATTTGTAATGGCTTTTAGTCAAATACAATAAATTTACTGACTGACTGGTAACAGAGTGGTGGAGCAACTCAAGCAACCCCGGTACCCCTAATTTGAGAAGGAGTTGTGAACCTCCTCAAATCAGGCTGGTACTGACTTAGGGAACAGCTGGTCAAGTCGCAAGAGATTCTGTCAGGCAGGAACACGTGTGTGTGAGAGAATTCTGTGTGTTTGAGCTCTAGAGCTGCTCTATCGGGTTGGAATCTTTCCCCCTTTCTTGCTTGGTTTGTGTATGTCAGCCGCCCTGGCACTGCCGATAGCAAGGGGTGTGCACAAGCTGACCCGGGAATCACATCCGTAACTTGGGGTCTATCATGGGCTGGGATCCAAAGTGTTAGGACGCTAGCACGTAAGGAACAGTCCACATGCAAACAACATCCTAGCAGCAAGGCACACTAAAAGGCACTTAGGAAAAGGAATCTCCCCTCCTTCCCCCCCCCACTCAGAGTTGAGATACGGGTGTGTCCTGTCAGTTGTTGCTATATAGCTTTGACAGTGCGGGTGCGTCCTGTCTGTGTAATTTTCAGGTGCGTCCCGATTTGCCGGCATAGTAGGTGGGGGTTGTGAATCCCAACCTAGCTTTGGGTTTAGCGGTTTAACCCGAGGTAGAGGAAGGTACCCCTCACCCAGAAAACCAGTCAGGGACGGTTCAGTTCTTGGTTACTTGCCCCTTTTCCCCCGCTGCTTGGCCAGACGGCATAGTAAGTTCCACTGGGTTCGATTCCCCCTTCAGGCAGGCGGAGTACTCCTGAGGGTTCCCTGGGTCTAGGTGACCTCCCTATCCCTGAACTGTTGCCTCGTCCTTCTGTCCCCAATGCTGTCGAGGTGGAAAACCGGGCTTGGGTGTACAGAAGTGACATTTGTTTGGGCAGGCTGGAGATAGGTTCCCCTCCCTCTTTCCTAGAATAGTTCCGCAGAGTTCGTTTCCCCTCAGCAACCCCAAGGGTCTAGGTGACCTCCCTGTCCCTCCAGTTCCTGGTCTTGTTATTGTTGTAAGTTTTGTGTTGAGTTGTAGGAATGGCCAAGGAGAGCCAAGCCACAGTGAAGGAGTTCATGTTGGAGGAGGAAGTTAAGGGAAAGTTAGAGAGATGGGTGCTGAATAAGGGGAAATGCCCCTGGAAGAATTCCAGCTTCCAAATGGCGGATTCCTTTGCCACACTCTGGGAGATATACACTTTGGCGCATAAATCAAAGAACCCATTCAGGCCATCAAAGGATACCTTGGCTGCTTGGGGACTTTGGCTTATGGCCAGAGACGCTAGTGCTGCCCTGGTAGAGACCAGAGAGAAGTTAGCCAGTTTAGAAAAGGAGATTGCCCGGCTTCAGGCCGAGACAGAGACACTGTGCGCGGACAAAGTAACATTCATGTCCATTGCGCAGGCCTCTGCACAAAAGCTTAATGATACCACTATGTTAGCACAGACTTCAGAAGAACGAGCTCTCGCCTTAGAGGCTGAGCTCACCCATGCCAAGTCTGCAGTGAGGTTCATGGTAGGGCAGGTGAAGGAGCAGCAAGAGGCTGTGAGCCATGCAGCCTGCCACCAGCAGTTTGTGACGCTGGAGAACCAGCTCCACACATGCAGAGCCCTAGTTTTGGCTGTGTGCCCGGAGCTGCTCCCATCGTTCCCAGAGGATTTTCCTGGGAGCCATTGCCAGAGGATGCTCTGGCTTCCTCTCCCCACAATCCAGACTGGAGTGCCCCTAAGGCTCCGGTCAACTGTGTCGAGACGCAGTCCATGACCCGACGGACCACCCCAGTAGGTGAAGGACAGGCCGATAGAACAGAGGTACAGGAAACACAGGTCATGGAAAGTAGGGTCCCCTGGAGAGCAACAGAAGCCAAAGCAATAGCAGATCAACTGGATCCATTGAATAAGAGCATGGGAATCATGTGGCTGAATGCAGTGATACATTCTCACCCAACAGCCAATGGTCAGGACCTGACCCAGCTGGCCCAACTTCGCATGTCCCCTTCGGAGCTTCCTACCCTTGAATCAGGTGTGGCAGCTCAAGGCCGGATTAGGCTCAAGGCTCACGACTGGATGAGGGAGGTAGTGAAGATCCTTTGGGCTGGACAGAGTGCGAGTGTGCTCTACGTCATGGAACAGCAGGGTCCTCGTGAGAATCCTGACGCTTATGTGGCGCGGAAGCAGCTACTCGCCATTCTGGCCGAGAAGGTCCCCCTGACTGTCCACGAGTACAACTTCGACGTCATGGAGTTCAAGACTCTGTTGTATGGAGGCTTGAACCATGAAACGAAGATGGCCCTAGGTCTGGTGGTCCCGGCCATGACATCTTGGGAGGACTTTGGGAACAACCTCCTTCGGGTCGCGGACCTGTTACAGGAGGCTGGCTCCCTCCGACCCCCCATCAAGGCCCAAAAGAGAGATGCAGGGAATTGGGAACCCATAGCTGAGGTGACGTACTCGAACTATGGACCCGATTCCCAGCACAAGAAAATGGCGCCGAATTCGGTTCCCAAGGGGAACTGGAACCAGCACCCAGCTCCCCGACAGGACAGCAGGCAGTGGCAGGGAAGGGACACCCGCAACCAGCCAGGCAAGGCAGAGAACCCTCCACAACAGCCCATTGCCCCCAAACAGCCCTCTGAGTCTGGCTCTCCCCGGGAGACATCTGGTGGGTTTGATCCCATGGCCCAGACATACTCGGACAGAGTTAGAATCTGAGGCATGCTAAGGAAGTGCAGACTGGACATGAGCCAGTTCAATGGGAGACCCACGAGCAAGCTGTTTGACGCCCTGGACAAGAATTAGCCAGCCTGTGAATGCGGTGACCAACGGTCCCCCTCCAGCTGGATATTACCCCAACTTAGAGCGCTCAGGATAGAGGTGCCCTCGGTCCTGGGATCTCTCCCAGCGAGTTGCGGCTCGGCTGAAGCCCAACAAATGGGGTAGATCTACAGTGATGGCAGGCACTGGGAGCTATAGGGAAAAGAACCTTGCCACCCCTCCTGCAGACTCCGGAGCAGCGCCAAAATTGCTGCTCCCTAGCCTGATAAGACAGGGTGAGCCCACCCCCAACGCTATCCGTTTGCCTGGATATGTCGGGGGGGGAACCCAACCTAATCCCTTCAAGGGAAACAAGTGCCCAGGGTGCACTAGACATAGACAGGTTGCACCTTCCCCGACTTAGCCCCGAGTGCGAATCCAGCCACCTTGGAGACCATAGTGCTTTCAGAGCACCAAGAAGGATCACACCAGACTGAGGTTCAGGAAGAAGCCCCCACCAAGTTTTATAAGGCACAGGACAGTGCCAGCCCGTGTGAGAGCCAGGAAAAGGAGAGCACACTGCCAGAGGAAACCAGCCCCACGCTTCCAAAGTTCTCCATTGTCCCTGCTCTGAACCCCCGGCTGGAACCCAACAGTTTCCCCCGAGATTTCCTTGAGGCCGTGGCCTGGAGAATTCTTCCACTCCATGCCATCTTTCAGGGGAATCTCAAAGGAGACTGGGGACTCCATCAGCAAGATGCTCCCATCCAACCAGAGCACAGGTCAGCAAAGGCACTCGCCCTGGCACTCCCAGTGGTGACACCACACACACACTTTTGCTGCTTTCCATCCGGGGAGACTTTGAATGTGAGCCTCAAAGGCCACACACACGGAGGCGGACCTGACTACTGCCTTCCCCTCCACATGGCTGCTTTGGTGCCAGAGTGTCTTCATGCTTAGAGGCACCCAATTCATTGTGACATTGGTGATCTTGAGAAGGGCCAAAACAGCTCTTGGTTTCATCTCGATCACCATCCGGCCACGATTTCAGGAGGCATGTGGGTCCAAGACCAGCCTCCTCTTTAATTTGGAAAAAGGGTCTCAAGCCAGGAGTGGGCACTGCCACTCTTGCAAGTAATTTCAGAGACCCACAGACAACCACATTCAAGGGAATGGAAGGGTCAGCTGGTTGATCCTGCATCGGTGGTCATCCCCGAGCCCGAAGATCCTGGTGCCCAAAGACCCAATGTGGGCCCTCTAATTTGCCAGACTTCCTTGAGTTGCGAGGAAGTGCCAGCCATTAATTTGTCCGAGGCATTTGCCTCCATATATGAGGCGTTCGACAATGGTTGAACGGCCCCTGGCTGCACGGAGCGGAGGCGGAGTGGCGACCCCTCCAAGCTCCCGGTCATTGTAAATAGTCACTCCCTGTAGGTAGTTTTGCTTGCTTGGTTTGGTGTTGTTTAGATAGTTTTTCTCTTGCTGGTTATTCCTTTCTTTTCACTATTTTGGGGGAAGACCTACGGGATGGCTGTCCCGAGGCCCTCCTATTTTCTGAGGCAGATCGGGCCTACAGAGTCAGCCCTGATGCCCTGAGGAAGGGGCATGAGTCCGACCGGGATGCCGGCATTCTCTCATGCTGAGGGATTGCCTTGTGCAATGGCGTCCTGGGACGAAAGGGCGAGATGACGAGGGTCTAATGACCCTCTCAGAAGAACCAGGTCTGACTCTGGACTCCCAGTACACTGCCCTTTGAGAGACCTCTCTGCTCATTCTGTCTGCGTGCTTGGACTGTTAGGGTGAGAACAATCTGAGCCGCTCCCTCGCTTGTTATTCAATTCGGCTTTGAGTTCCTAAATTTAGGTCTACTCTCTGATGCCCCATAAGGGCCGGAGACCCACACAATTGGCAAGACGCCTGACCCCGGTGCATTGTGTCCAATCTGCATATGTTAATAGAACATTTGCATACGTAAGCCCAACCATCCTGGCCAATCACCGAGAGGGTCAGCGTCCGCTCTGGCAACCAGCAGGTGTAGTCTGCGCTTGTCTCGGATTGGTTTCATTATCTGTCTTTTTAACCAGTTTGGGAGCCCCGCCATCAGGCGAAGACCAGAGCCTAACCTGATTCAATCAGAGCAAGAGTGTACTACGGCCATTGCAATAGCTAGTCATGGCAGAGGGTAGCATATCTGCCCTCTCATATTACACCGTGACAGTTGTTGCAGGCCCGATCCACCACAGATGGTGCACAACCGGAGGGCCTTCCTCTACTGAGGTCTGGTCAGACCAACCTTCGCCTTAGGGTGGATGAGGTCTGAGGCAGTCACCTCTGCACCCTCCGTGATAGCAACTTGGCCTGACGTTCTGTTAGCACCAACTGAGGCTCCCATCATCCCCTGATAATTGGCTCTCAAATTCGAACCCAGTTCCAAGTAAGCCTTGAGCTGGTAATTTGCATTTGTTATATACATTGGCTGCTAACAATGTCAGTCTTCCACTAAATAGCTACAGGTCGATGGCTCCAGAGAACCCGACGACCCCAGACCAGACCATCACCCCCGGATACCAAGGGGGGGTAAACTCCAAACTACTGCAGCTCCAGCTGGGATCCCTTCCGAGGAAGTGGCTCGAGCCCTCCGACACTGCTGTGGGATGCAGGGAGTGTGTGATCCAACCACCCTCCTATGTTTTTCCAACACCCCTGCTTTCAAGGACTTTTGCCTTCCAAAATGGAACTTTCCTCCTGTCATGCCCTGCAGACTGTTCTCTGCATGAGCCAGCTACCTGAGCTAGTTGGTCTGTGAGATGGATACATTTGGACTTCCACCGCCCTGCTCCTGCAAAGAGTTAGCATCCTCCAGATAACTTGCCCACGAACTTGGACATTTTATTGCTGTTCCTGACACGCTACTTGGATGGACTCTTGTTTTGCTCATTGGTTCCAGTTACAGGACTTTTCCTGTCTCGGGGGGGGGGTTGCAGAAACTTTTCCTTGCACCTCACCTCTCCCGGACTATGAACTCTCGTTCCTCATTGAACTGATTGCTCCTTGGTTTGCCTTCATTGCCAGACACTGCTGTGGATTTACTGCTTCTCATTGCTCATTTTTCATTGCTCCGGTACCCTTCTCCATTGGGGGTGCTTTTCATTGGTTGCCGGTTATTGCTTATTCATTGCTCATTGCATTCTGTTCATTGCCATTGTGTATGTTTGTGTGAATGTCTACGTTTAGGTTTTAGACAGGAATGTTTTTATGAGATAGAAACCTTTGTGCTCCCTGAAAATCCCCTGACCCTTGGTATGATGCTACATATGTGCCGGTAGACCCCTATTTGGCTCGAAGTTTATTTTAAAATGTTTAATTGGAAAATGTCCAATTTGTTTCAAATTGCCCATTTTAAGGGGGGTTTGTTAAAACCATGGAGATATTAGATATCATTTTGATATCACAATTCGGCCCCATTTTGCCACCCTCGGCCAAGTGTTTGTGAGGCCCCCGAATGAGCACAGAGCTAGGCATGGCCATTAATTGCTGAACGTTCCTTTCTCCACCCGGGCAAGCCACACTCAGCCAGATCTTGCTTTAGGAGACCTCCCTAGACAAACACCTCATTAAAGATGCACACTAATACAAAGAGCCCCCTGCCCCAAGGAGGGAACTTGACGAACTAGACGCTTAACTGTCAAGCACGCTGCGTCTGCATGCTGGCCATTCCATTGTCGATTCGGACTTAATTCAATCATGCTAAATTCTGACCTTTCGGAGACATTGTCTCGTGCCCAAACCTCATTGTTCTCTCCCAAGTACTACAGTCATATTTTCCTTATAAAAACCCCAATTCCGAGACCTTCCTCGGATTGCTCTGAATTTCCATCTGCCTTGCTACCGCTTCGTCCACCTGTTGCCCTGTTTACTGGGGGTCCCGCAAGGGACTCCAAAAGTGCTCAAATATTAAGTGGGGAAAATTAGCTCAGAGCACAAGTTAGCAAAACGAGAGGCAAGGCAATGCAGCGGAATCTTTAACCCAATGTCTACAGCAGTGGTTCTCAACCTGTGGGTCCCCAGATGTTTTTGGACTTCAGCTCCCAGAAACCTTGAGCATTGACCATAGTGGCTGGGGCTTCTGGGAGCTGAAGTCCACAAACATCTGGGGACCCACAGGTTGAGAACCACTGGTCTACGGGGTCAGGCTAGGTCAAGAAGCACACCAAAATATAAAATTAACTGTGATTTTATTAAATACAGGCAAACGGTGTATGCAACACACTCACACAGGTAACACTTGGCTGAGGGTGGGAAAATGGGGCCGAATCATGATATCAAAATGATATCTAATATCTTCCGAAGCCAGGCCAGTTCACGGTGATAACACGCCGAGCTTTCCCCTCGGTCTCCATCCGAGACTGCGCAAGTATGGACCTCCGCTGTGATCTACCCCGGGCTTCGGACAGGTGTAGTATCACCCAATTCAACAAACCCTCAAACTCCTCTATACCGCTAACACCTTTATTTTCTATAGTTACTTGTGTGATTGTGTTGCATACGCTGTTTGCCTGTGTTTAATAAAATCACAGTTAATTTCATATTTTGGTGTGCTTCTTGACTGAGCCTGACTCCGTAGACATTGGGTTGCAAGATCCTGCAAAGTTACCCTGCCTCTTGCTAGCTTAAGTGAGTGCTCCAGCTAATTTTCCCCAAAATTGTGTGTTGTTGTAACCTTTGCATGCCTAATGAAATAACCTAGTTTGTTTGTATGTCTATTGTAAGCATAGAGAGATAGCCTAGAGAGAAAACTTCCTGTTTGTTGGTTAACAGTTCTTCCTCCAACACGTAGACATTCCTTGTTCTTTTGAAAAAGGTTCTCTGGCCATTTTGTCTCTCTCCCTTTTTGTCTTCGCCATTTTTGCCCTGAAAGCATGCTCTGAGATCTCCTAACAGGGATCATTTTGCAGCAAGCATATGAGTGCTTTATTTTTTTTTCTTCCTACTTGTTCAAGAATTGAACCTGTGTAGACTATGCACAAGCTGTTGTGAGTAAATTCTTTTATATTTTTAACCAAACTGTTTTTGTGCTTATTTTGAGCTAGATTAAGTGTGTTTGGGGTAGAGTTAAAGAAGTGGGACTGGTGATCTGTTCAACTTCTGTTTAGTGCAATTACTAAAATACTCTGCTGATTGAGAGTCTCATTACCAAGGTCTCTCAATATTCAAATATATATATTTTTTTAATTTCCCCAACAGGTTATGGGGTCCCAGAACAGAACAGTTACCAGATTTTTCGGGTTTTAGTTATTTTTTTGCTTTGTGTCTTTCTTGTGAAAGTGGCTGGTTTTTTCCCCTCCCCCCCCCTTTTTGGATACATACCTTTTTACCTTTTACCTTTTTGGGAGCTGATTTCTCTTTTTGTTGGAATTGCTAACTAAAGCAAAAATGCTGCAAGCAGATTTAGCAGATTTAGACCTAGCTTCCAAACCCAGACTTGTGCAACTCAGCAATGAGAGCTATACAGAATGGAGACAAAAATTAAATTTAGCCTTTAATTACCATAATGTTCTGGATGCAATTGAAAAAGAAAAACCAAGTGGTGAATCTGCAGAACAATGGTTGAGAAAAGATGCAACTGCACAGTATCTGATTGGTAACACACTGGAGGCTAATCAGCTACTCTATGTAAGAGATTGCAAATCTGCAAATGAAATGCTAACTAAACTTAAAGAGGTGTATGGTCTTTCATATGAAAAATCTCAGTCAATTTGGATGAGGGAACTTGTACAGCTTCGCCTTCATACTAAAGCAGGCTGTGAAGCTTATATCAGCAAACTGATTATAATTTTTGATAAGTTGAATTCCTGTGGATTCCAGTTTTCTGATAGACAAAAGGTTTGTTTCCTGACTGGAACTCTGGGAACAGAGTTCAATCCCTTCATCTCTCTTTTACAAAACTTAAAAGGGCTAACGTTTAATGAAGCTTTGTCTAAACTACAGGAAGAATGCATTGACCAAGGGGCCTCCCCTTTTGATCATACACAGAGACCAAGTGGATCAAATTACCTGGCCACTAAGAAGGGCAAACCCAAAACTCCGCCTAGGGACCAATCAGAGCTCAATTGCTATAACTGCAACAAAAAGGGTTACATTGCAAGAAACTGTACTCTTTCAAAAAAGCCCTCAGCGAATGGTAGCTCTCCAACTAAGAAATTTACAACACAAATGCAACATGAAGTAGATGAACCAAGCAAACAGTGTTACAGAGGAAGTAATCTTCTTTTAATGGGCAGACTCTGGCTGTTAATGACTACAAGCAGAAAAATAATTGTTGGATTATAGATTCTGGATGTACCAATCACAGCACATTTTCTGATGCATATTTTGATAAAATGGATCCAGATGCAACAGGAAAGATTCAAGCTGCAAATGGTGAATCCATGCAGATCCTGGGATCAGGAAGCTGCACTTTAAACTGTCTATTGCCTAATGGCAAAGTTGCACAGAATGTAGCAAGTGATGTCTTGTTTGTTCCTGAATTACACTGCAACATGCTCAGTGTGTCTGCTTTAGATAAGAAAGGATTTGAAATACTTTTCAAACAAGGGAAATGCACAGTTACCAAAGATATGGTCAAATGCTTTTTGCAGAAGCATTTGAGAATAATGGTGTCTATGAGTTACATCTTTCAGCTCAACAAGCTAATGTTGCTAGAGCACAAATGAATGAGGACAGCCTTGACCTATGGCACAGACGTCTTGGACATCGTGATCCAAAGGCAGTTCTTGAACTACAGAGCCAGAACTTGGCTACAGGAATCAAGATGAATCAACAATACAATGAAAGTACTACCAGGTGCGTAACTTGTGTTGAACAAAAGTCAGTGAGACCCTCATTTCATCCAAGGACTGAAAAGAGAACCACTAAGGTACTGGATCTCATTCACAGTGATTTGTGTGGTCCATTTAATGTTCCTTCACTTGGTGGAAACAGATATGCTTTAATTTTTGTGGATGATTTTTCAAGGTATTGTGTTACTTATCTTCTGAAAGAGAAGAGTCAAGCCCAAGACATGTTACAGAAGTATGTCGCCATGGTGAGAACCAAGTTTGAGATGACACCTAAAGCTATCCAGACAGATGGCGCTGGTGAGTACATTTCACATCGCACACAAGCTTTCCTGGAAGACCATGGCATTTTGCACAGGAGGAGCGTTCCTTACACTCCTGAGAAGAATGGGATTGCTGAAAGGAAACTGAGATCTCTCCTGGAGATGACAAAGTGCATGCTGGCAGATGCTCATCTTCCCAGTAAATTTTGGGGTGATGCCTTTATGACTGCAACGTATCTCCAGAATAGATTGCCAACAAAAGGCACCACACAAACACCATTTTAGCTATGGCATGAGAGAATATCAGACATGAAACACATTAGAACCTTTGGAAGTACTGCATATTCATACATACCACAACAGAAGCGATACAAACTAGATGCAAGAGCAGAGCAGACTATTCTAATTGGCTATGCTCCTGGAAGCAAAGGCTATAGAGTAATGAACTTAAAGACTGGTGAAGTTGCTACTAAGCATGTAGTTTACTTTGATGAACAAAGCAGAGTTGATAAGAGAGGAACTGTCATAGACTTTCCAGATGAACAAGAGACTATCTTAGAATCACTGGAAGAAGAGCAAAGTGTTGAACGTCTCTTAGAAGTGCAAATGTCGCCTACATCTGAAATATCACAAGCAGCTACACAACCTGATTCTGAACAAAGGACTGAGATATATGCTGCAGAAAGCAAGCTAAAGGCAGAGAGCAGTACACTAAGAGAAGGGGATGCAGATGGCTCTGACCTGAGCACTGGACCGGAGGATGCTGCAGATACAGACCAGGTTTCAGACCAGGTTCCCAGACGCTCAATGCGACCCAACAAAGGTGTATCAGCTCCACGCTTGTCCTACCTCGCAACATCAGTGTTACCATCAAGCTTTGAAGAAATTGAACAGATACCTGCAACTGAGGCAGCTAAGTGGAGAAAGGCAGCACAAGAAGAAATAGATGCACTGCATAAGAATGTAGTGAATCTTTATTATTATGGTCATAGACCAGCATCACAAACACTTAAATAGGATACAAAGTAAAAAAGGTGAGTGTCGAAGATCCGACAGTAAAATACAATTTTTAAAAATTCAGTAAAATACAATTGATATAATAATAGTAATTCCAAATTAAAAATAAAGCTAAAAACAACCACCTAAAACACAATTATAGCTCAATTTTTGAGAAAAGTTTATCAGGCCCATCTACATTATTTCAGTCATATAAAAGATTTAAAGATAAAACCTAATCTAAGTTAAAATACACAAAACCAGAGACATTAAAAACAATAAAAAGGGCTTTTTTAAATACGTCCGCAGCAAAAGGAAAAAGAAGGAGACGATAGGGTCACTGCGCAAGGAAGATGGTGAATTAATAACAGGAGGAAGAAAAAGGCAGAACTCCTCAACACCTTCTTCGCCTCAGTTTTTTCCCAAAAGGATAAAAACACGCAACCTGGCAGTTGGGGAGCAGGTGAGGAAGTGGGGGAAATGCAGCACAGAATAGATAGAGAGGTAGTACAGGAATACCTGGCCACACTGGATGAATTCAAGTCTCCAGGGCCAGATGAATTGCATCCTAGGATTTTAAAAGAACTAGCAGAGGTCATTGCGGAACCTCTTGCTATAATCTTTGAAAACTCTTGGCGGACCGGAGAAGTTCCGGCAGACTGGAGGAGGGCAAATGTTGTCCCCATCTTCAAGAAGGGGAAAAAAGAGGACCCAAATAATTATCGCCCAGTCAGCCTGACATCAGTACCTGGAAAGATCCTGGAGCGAATAATCAAACAATCAGTTTCTAATTACTTAGAAAACAATGCCGTAATTACGAAAAGTCAACATGGGTTTCTCAAAAATAAGTCATGCCAGACTAATCTTATCTCTTTTTATGATAGAGTTACTTGCTTGATAGATGAAGGGAATGCTGTGGACATAGTATATCTTGATTTCAGTAAGGCCTTTGACAAAGTTCCCCATGACATTCTTGCAAAGAAGCTAGTAAGATGTGGGCTGGACAGGGCTACTGTCAGGTGGATTTGTAACTGGTTGACTGACCGTACCCAAAGGGTGGTCACCAATGGCAGATTCTCATCCTGGAGAGAAGTGACTAGCGGGGTGCCACAGGGTTCTGTCCTGGGCCCGGTGCTGTTCAATATCTTCATTAATGACTTGGATGAAGGAATAGAGGGCACGCTGATCAAATTTGCAGATGACACCAAATTGGGAGGGGTTGCTAATACGCCTGATGATAGGATCAAAATTCAAAAGGACCTGGACAGATTGGAGAGCTGGGCCAAGGCTAACAAAATGAACTTCAACAGAGAGAAATGTAAGGTCCTACACTTAGGCAGAAAAAATGGTATGCAGAAATATAGGATGGGGGACACGTGGCTGGCTAACAGTACGTGTGAAAGGGATCTAGGAGTCTTCATAGACCACAAGCTGAACATGAGTCAGCAGTGTGATGCGGCTGCCAAGAAGGCCAACGCAATTCTCGGTTGCATCAATAGGAGTATGGTGTCTAGATCGAGGGAGGTATTGGTACCACTCTATTCTGCATTGGTTAGACCTCATCTTGAATACTGTGTCCAGTTCTGGGCACCCCAATTCAAGAAGGATATGGATAAGCTGGAGCAGGTCCAGAGGAGGGCAACCAAAATGGTGAGGGGCCTGGAAGCCATGCCCTATGAGGACAGACTTAGAGAGCTGGGTATGTTTAGTCTGCAGAAGAGAAGGTTGAGAGGGGACATGATAGCCATGTTTAAATATTTGAAGGGATGTCATGTCGAGGAGGGAGTGGGCTTGTTTTCTCCTGCTCTTGAGACCAGGACAAGGAGCAATGGATGCAAGCTGCAGGAGGGGAGATTCCGCCTGAACCTCAGGAGGAATTTCCTGACAGTCAGGGCTGTCCGGCAGTGGAATGTGCTGCCACAGAGTGTGGTGGAGTCTCCTTCTTCGGAGGTTTTTAAGCGGAGGCTGGATGGCCACTTGTCGGGAGTGCTTTGAGGGTTTTCCTGCATGGCAGGGGGTTGGACTGGATGGCCCTTGTGGTCTCTTCCAACTCTACATTTCTATGATTCTATGATTCTGTGAAAACAAAATTTTAGCCATTAAGTTCCTTTACCATTCGACTTCTTAGATTAACAGCAGCAGCAAAAAATCTAGCCACTAATAGAGAGGTCTGTGATTCCCTATCCTCTAATAAATATTTTAAATAATAGTCAGTAGTTCTGCCTGGGAGTTGCTGCAACATAGGAATAATCAGTGAAAGTCGAATCTCTTTATAAAAAAGGCAATGGAATCAGACGTGCTTAACTGATTCCACTTCTTCAAGTCCACATGGGCAAAGTCGCTCAGGATAAGGAGTTCTATTGAACCCGCCCTACTGCATAAGAATAGAACATGGACACTTACTGAGCTTCCACCAGGAAAGAAGGCCATAGGATCCAGATGGGTCTTCAAGCTGAAACTGGATGCACAAGGAAAGGTGGAACACTACAAAGCAAGGTTAGTTGCACAAGGCTTCTTGCAGAAATTTGGAATAGACTTTGATGAGACATTTGCACCTGTTGTCAAACACAGTACCATAAGACTCCTTCTCAGTCTAGCTGCTTCTAAACAAATGGATGTCAGACGCCTTGATGTGAAAACTGCTTTCTTACATGGAGAAATAACAGAGGAACTGTACATGCAACAACCTCCAGGCTTTGTAGACCAGAAGCAACCACATCTGGTTTGCAAGCTGAACAAAGGTTTGTACAGACTTAAACAGGCTGCTAGAGCTTGGAATGAGAAACTAGACACAATGTTGAAACAATTAGGCTTTAAGCAAGGCGAAGCAGATGAGTGTCTATACATCAGAACCAAAGAAGGTTATTCAACCTTTATCCTGACCTATGTTGATGATTTGATTATAGCCACCAACAGAAATAAAGACTACTCAGAAGTTGTACATCACTTGAACAAAGAAGTGGAATTGAAAGAATTAGGAGATGCAAGATTCTATTTGAGCATGGAGATTCAAAGAGAACAAGGTGGATCTTTTCTACTGAATCAAAAACAAAAGATTGTTGAACTTTTAGAAAGCTTAGGACTCCAAGATGCCTATACTGTAGCAACACCCATGACCACAGATTTTCTTAAAAATACTGAAGAAAGTGATGCTTTACCAGATAATAGTCTCTACAGAACAGCAATAGGAAAACTTTTGTACCTGTCTACCAACCCAAGACCTGATATTGCATCTGCTGTAGGGATTCTGAGCAGGAAGGTTAGCTAACCCACAAAGAAAGATTGGACTGGAGTGAAAAGGGTGGCTAGATACTTAAAAGGGACTATCAACTTTAAATTGAAGCTACCAGCTAGTAGCAATCCAAAGTTACTATGCTACACTGATGCAGATTGGGCTGGTGATACTGCAGATTATCACTCAGTCAGTGGTTTCCTATTTTTGTATGGAGATGGACCTATTTCATGGGGCAGCCACAAGCAGAGTGTGGTGGCTCTATCCTCTACAGAAGCAGAGTATATTTCAGCATCAGAAGCATGTAGAGAATTACTATGGCTTAATCAATTGTTGTCTGATTTTGGAATAAATGAAGAAAAACCAATTCAAGTTATGGAAGACAGCCAGAGCTGTATTAAACTTTCTCAAACAGAGAAGATGACACCACGCAGCAAGCACATAGGAACAAGATACCACAAAGTACGAGAGCTCACAGAGAATGGAATGATCAGGATGATCTACTGTCCAACCACTGAGATGGTAGCCGATATCCTGACCAAACCTCTACCAAGAGACGGCTTTGAGAACCTGCGAGTCAAGATGGGACTTCAGGGGTGCATGCACGGTTGAGAAGGGGTGTTGGGAGTGGCAACCTTTGCATGCCTAATGAAATGACCTAGTTTGTTTGTATGCCTATTGTAAGCATAGAGAGATAGCCTAGAGAGAAAACTTCCTGTTTGTTGGTTAACACCTCTTCCTCCAGCACGTAGACATTCCTTGTTCTTTTGAGAAAGGTTCTCCGGCCATTTTGTCTCTCTCCCTTTTTGTCTTCGCCATTTTTGTCCTGAAAGCATGCTCTGAGATCTCCTAACAGGGATCATTTTGCAGCAAGCATATGAGTGCTTTATTTTTTTTCTTCCTACTTGTTCAAGAATTGAACCTGTGTAGACTATGCACAAGCATTTGTGAGTAAACTCTTTTATATTTTTAACCAAACTGTTTTTGTGCTTATTTTGAGCTAGATTAAGTGTGTTTGGGGTAGAGTTAAAGAAGTGGGACTGGTGATGTGTTCAACTTCCATTTAGTGCAATTACTAAAATACTCTGCTAATTGAGAGTCTCATTACCAAGGTCTCTCAATATTCAAATATATATATATATATTTAATTTCCCCAACAATTTAGGCGTCCCTCCCGGGACCCCCAGTAAACCCACTTGTATGGGTTAGGGGCACAGAACCCTAGTTAAAGTTGAAAATTTCCAAATAACTCCCACCCCCTGCAATTCCCCAGTATCGGGAGGTGGGGGAGAAAAAAGACACAGTAATGGGCTTACCAGTACTTTCCCCTCAAAAAGAGAAGAGGCCAGTTCTTCTCTTCTAGTTACTTTTGGTGGCCATATTGAAAAAGGAGGGGTAGCAGCAAAGAGAGCACCTGACCAATTAGTAGTCATTACACAGCAGGAAGTGTAGCCACATGGGAGAGAGGACATGGCCCAAGCAGCAAGAGGAGGGCTTTACTCACCCAAAAAGAAAAAACGTCCACTTTAAACACAAACCTGGCAAGACTGGGGTGAGGAATGCAAGGTATAGGAGAAGGAAAATGGAGTGGGGAGGCAAGCGTAGGCCTCATGTATAATCAAATTTGTGAAGGTCAAACCTGCAAATGTAGTGAGAGTATTGTATTTTCAGAAATGAGGGATCAGACTTTTTTTGTTACGAGAGTCATAGGTGCAATGATCACAACACTTAACAGAGCTGAGATGGGCAATGTGTGGCTATCTGGGTATTGTTGGACTGCATCCTCCAGCAGCCTTAACCAGCATGGCTAATACTGGGTGACGAGAGGAGCTGAAGTTCAACAAAACTTGAAGAGTTCCCTCAGACCTAAAAATTACTTCATGAGTTCCTCTTGGGTAAAAAAAATTGAGAAAGGCTGGTGGATGCCCCTTATTTGAATGTTTGTTCCTGGCCAGAAAGCTTGCACCTTACGGGGCTGGAGGAATCCCCTTATTAGAATGGATGTGTCCCATTTGAGGATAAAAACCTTTTCCTTTTATATAGACTGAACAAGAGGTCTCCAAATTTGGGGATGTGGACTCTTTCTAAAGACAGAAATGTGAATTTATAAATGTAGACTATATGTTAATTTTACAGAAAAATGCATGGCTAGGCTAACTTAAATAAATAGTTTGATTTGGTATTTAGGTAGAACACAAACATGTTAATAGCTGCTCCCTGTCAGCCTTACAAGTCTCTTACTGCTATTTTGAAAACCTGGCAGAACTATGGGTCTAACAAAAGTACAGCACAACCCTAATATGACCCAATTTATGTTGGATATGAAGATAGCTAAAAAGGGATAGTATTATGCTGTTTTCCTACAATAGATGAGCACAGTGATATATGTATTTTCCCTTCTCATAGATGGAAGGCTAACTCTTGGAATGATGATTTAGTAGACATTTGAGGAAGCTCTCAGATACCTGCCCTCATTTTGTTTCTGCTCCCACACAGCCAAGGCATGCAAACATGTAATCATAATCAGGGCAAGGTGATCTGAGAGCTGGTTTAATAATCCTGCAATGGATACTTTAATAGGAATTATATGAAAAGAAAGTGAGTTGGACAAAAATAGCAAATTTCATTGTTACCATTTAAGCCGCGTGCATTCAGGGGAGCTGCTTTTGATGCCCAACAGGAAGATGGGAGAAAAAAGAGATGCCATTGTGTGATGCTGGAAAGCTCCATTATTCTGACTTTTTTGTTTAATAAATCATTTCCTATAGTCATAGAAGGGTAGTCCCTCCCCCATTACGTGGGGCTGACAAAATGAGGCAGGAGGGCCAGAAATCAAAATATAAAAGCCTTCTCCCAGCTGAGATTGTGTATAGTGAAAGCAATTTTAACAGTGGGATAGGATGGAAGGTGGAGAAATTCATTGTGATAGTTCATAGTGAAGCAAAAGTTCTCTGATATTCCTCCAATGTTTGATTTCTTTGTTCTTGTAAGCTATCAGCAAAGCTTGATGAAAGACAATGCATTAACCATTTTTTATAAAGCGGAAAAGCTGCACTTGTTTTCTTTGGCAAAGCTAGGGGGCAGAAACTCTATGTCCCCAATAATGCAAAAAAGTGAGACCTGTATCATAGGCAGAACCCAGGTCATACTGGACATGTACTGCACCTTACTGGAATGTGCTGAATCCCTTTTCTTACAGTGTGGCTTTTAGTTTTATATAAATAGCTGCAAGGCTAAGAAACACCTTTCCTAGCCTTGGAGTGTTCCAAGGGCCCTGTTCAATTTCAGGGAAGTCTCTGAGGCTACATTTCAGTGGTGTATGGGGTCAAAGGCAAATGGCTGGGATCAAAAATATCAGCATTTTCCAGCATAATGACAGTAGTAAAGCCTGATAATGCTATATTTCATACCAAAACTGGGAAGCAACCAAACTGATATGCTATGGGGAAGGGGCATGATCATCTGGGGAATCGTAGAAGAACCAGAGAATGCATTAAATGTCCATGGTGCTCCACAGAGTACAAGATGACATGTCTCTGTCCCAAAGAGCTTACAGTCTATACTTGAACCCAGGAGAAATGACAAGAGGAAGTAGGAGAGTGGCTGCAGGTTACAAACAAGGAAAGAATGTTTGGGATCCAGGTGACAGTGTGTGCAACTGGAATGGTGAAAGCGGGTTTCCTTTCACTTCCTTGTCTCTGTAGCAGCCCCTCCAACCCCTTGCCAATGCTGTACAGAACAGAAAGCCACCCTGACAGAGAGAGGAAGATTCTCTGTTAATTTAGTTAGACATTCTTTCCAGTTCTGTCTTCAGAATGGAGATCCTGTTTGCCAAGGACAGTCCTGATTAATCCTCCATTGTCCCACTTTTCCACTTGCTTGTTTAATGTCCCAGTTTCTTCCTCTTCCTCCCACTTTCACCCTTTGTCTTCAGCTTACTTCAGTTGCTGCAAACTAAGTTTAAAGTGCAAAAGTAGTAAAAGGCAAAAGATTTATGCGATCTGAAGAGAAACCAGAGTAGTTTGCACTCACTGCAGCAGGAGGGAGAGGAGTGGAAGGGGCAGAGTCTTGCTGAAGTAGCTCGCCAAGAATTGAGACCACCAGATTAGAAAGCAAAAATAAAAGTTTATTTTACTGCAGGGATCTCAGTGGAATGATTTCCAAAGCCTGAGAGCCCCGATCCAGGTATTAGCTCTCTTTTTATACCCTCTTGTAAACAGGTTGCAGGAAATGATTACATATGACCATATATGAAGTGTTTACAGGTCAGGCAGACCTGGGTTACATCTTTCAAAAATGATGTATTTTGGTACCAAGGGAGTATTTCTCCAACATCAAAACTCCCTAGGTTCCCGGCACTGCTAAGCACATACCTAAGCCTCTTGATAAGATAAAGGGCGCATCTGCTCACCTTATTTTTCTATATTTTTCTACCTTAGCATTAGCTTCTTCAACTTAACCCTTTCATTCCCCCCTTTATGCCAAATTCTACGCAATTTGACATACTTAAGCTTGCTTTTGGGCCATAACAGCAAAATGAGCTGCCTTCCCCTCCATAGCTTGGGAGAGAGAGGCATGTACACATTTCATAGCACAAGAAATACATACCATTACTAAGAACCCTACTACAATTAAAAGTACAATACCTAGAAACAAGGTTTTTAACCAGCTAAGATCTGGAAACCAAGAAGTTAACCAATCCCAGGGGTTACTAATGCCACTGTCATTATTTTGTATCAACCCTTGCAACTGCTGTATCTCATCCTCTATAGTCTTGTTCAAATCATGAAACGCAACCTTGCATCCTCCTTTGACTATGGTACAAAACCCCCCTTTTCTGGCTAACAAGTAATCCAAGGCCATTCGATGTTGTAACAATAGCTGATTTAGCTCTTCAATTTCTTGTTGGAGGGCTTGTACCAATTTCCCAGTCGCATTTATAGTTTTCTCCAATCTGCAAGTCAATCCTATTATGCTCCTACGATTTTCTTGAGCCATAATTCCTGGGTAGGATCCCAAAGTGAGGACCCCTGTGATCAGTCCTCCTCCTACTCTACTACCCTCACTCTCAGACAACTGTGGCCTCACGATGACCAGATCCTCACATTGACTTCCCAGTGGTCCCACTAAATGCCGTTTCTTCCTACCAACTCGTTTGATCTGTCTTGGTAGGAAAACTTGGACAGGTATAGTCATATATCCTATTCCTATACACTGGTAAGTCCCTGGGTGGTAGTTGGTGGCCCACCCATTAAAGTAGAACCATAAATGCGGGTCTCTAGCCATCAATCCAGAGCATATACTACCTGACCCTGTATAATTAGGAGTGAACATGGGATATTCTGGGTATAAATCTCCAAAATTAGTTTCATTTAAGTCCCCCTTGGGTTGATAGGAGTTATTATATGTGCCATACAAATAGAATCTATCACTACATGCTGAATAATTTCCCAGTTTACCATAAAATGAGGAATATTTTATATATCCTTTCCACTTAGAATTCCAAGATCCACTATGGTGACAGCAAAAACACATTCCGGGGGAATAAGTATAAAACTTCAACCGCCTAAATCGAGTCTTGTTTATATTACTATCAACTTTGGCAAACATATTGGGATTCCCTCTCAATGCTGACTGTAGGGCTCCTACAACCACTCCCGGTTCACTAATAAGGGAGGGCATAAAACCGAAATCTGCTACAGTCTGTGGATGTTCATAGATCAGGGTGACATTGGGTCCGTGTTGTTGGAACATGTGTGCAGCATGTCGTTTGAACCAGTTAGCCTCAACTACTCCCCCCATCACGCTCCACATCCCGATCAACATTACCCACTTCATTTTCGGAGCCACTCAGGGACCCAAATCTACTTACTCCACACAAATTCCTTCTGTACATATACAAAAATACTAAAATACCAAGAAATATACACACTACTATTATTATTAGATCACTAATACTAATATTCATTGTTTCTCTCCCATATCCACTGTAGGGGATCTGGCCGTGCGTAGAATAGTCAGCCTCCGGAGTGACTACAGCAGGGCTCAGTCCCAATCTTCCTCCTCTGCAGTTGCTAGGTCTGACCGTACGTAGAGCTACCAGCGTCCAGCGGGTGGCAGCAGTAGGGTCTAGCCTAGAGTCTTCATTCACCTGTTGCGGATCTGACTGTGCGTAGAGTGGTCAATTCCCTGGTATGACCACGGCAGAGTCTAGTCCGAATCTTCTCCCCCCCTTTTCTTCTGGACAATTTCAGTTTCAAAGGGTTTTCTTGTGATGAAATTACAGCCCAATCAGTAAACGCCCTTTTTATCCTGGTGTAGTGTATCCAAGGTTTCAGCCCTGCTACTTTTACTGCAGTGGGGGTGACTAACAGCACGTGATACGGCCCCCTCCAGCCTGGTGATAGAGGCTCTCCTTTCCAATCTTTAACCCACACCTCATCCCCAGGCTGGAAGGAATGGGCCTTTGTGAGGAAAGGAACTCGTCTAACCTCCAAAGCATGGGCGTTTACCTTCTCTAGAGCTTTCCCTAATGCCTGCACTTCTTCTTGGAGGGTTAAATTCCCCAGCTCTCGAATGTCCCCTCTCAATCCCTTCAGGATGGCCGGGGGTCTTCCATACAGCAGCTCAAATGGAGTCAGCCCAGTCGTCCGATGAGGGGTGCATCTTATTCTCAAAAGAGCTATTGGGAGTACATCCAACCATTTGAGCTTAGTTTCTTGACACAATTTTGCAAGCTGAGTCTTCAATGTTCTGTTCATCCTTTCCACCTTCCCAGAACTTTGGGGCCTATACGCACAATGTAATTTCCAAGTAATTCCTAAGACTTCTGCCAAACTCTTAACTACTCCGTGCACGAAGGCCGGGCCATTATCAGATCCGATGTGAAGGGGTAACCCGTTCTAGGTACGATGTCTCGGAGTAGAGCTCGTACTACTTCCTTCGCCTTCTCGGTTCTAGTAGGATATGCTTCAACCCACCCAGTGTGAGTGCACACCATTACCAACATATATCGGTATTGTCCCATCCGTGGCATCTCGGTGAAGTCCACCACTAGGGATTCGAAGGGAGTAGATCCTTGATGTTGGGTTCCCTCTTCCAATCTGGGTCCTTGACGCGGGTTGTTCCGAGCGCAGAGTTGACACCGTGATGACGCCAGCATGGTGTACTGTCTCATTCCATCTATAAACACATCCTTTGCTAACAACTGGGCCAACGCTGTCTTTCCCAGATGCGTGGCTTCATGTGCCTTCTGAACGATTGGCCATCCCATAGATTGGGGTATGTACCGTCTTCCATCTGGTAGGACCCACCAACCATCTTTGTCACTTATAGCTTTCAGGTCCTTTTCAGCCCTCTCATTCTCCTGCTGGGTGTATCTAGGGGTCTGGTTACTCAAGGAGACTTGGAAAAGTGGTACTACCAATTCTCTGGGCAGGTTCTCCTTCCCACTCACTAGTTCACTCTCAGCAGCCTCCTTTGCAGCAGCATCTGCCTTCCGGTTTCCCCGGACCACTGGATCTTACCCTCTCTGATGTCCTTTACAGTGCATCACAGCAACTTTACTAGGGGCCCACACCGCTTCTAATAGGTGCTCTATTTCTTTTCCATATTTGATCTCTTGTCCTGAAGAATTGATCAATCCTTTTTCTTTGTACAGTGCTCCATGTGCATGCAGGGTAGTGAAGGCATACTTTGAATCTGTGTATATGTTTACAGTAAGTCCTTCGGCCAGCTCTAAAGCCCTGATCAAAGCGATAAGTTCCGCCTTCTGGGCCGAGGTACCAACAGGTAGCGCTTTGGCTTCTATTATTTTATCTGCCGTGACCACTGCATAGCCGGCCTTTCGCTTCCCCTCTCGCACAAAGCTACTTCCATCTGTATAGTAAGTGACATCAGGATGGGGCCATGGGGTATCCCGCAAGTCTGGTCTACTTGAGTATACTTCATCCATGGTTTGAAGGCAGTCGTGGTGTATATTTCCAGATTCTGCTGGGAGCAGTGTTGCAGGGTTCAGGGTGGTGCACAACTCCAACTTCACTCTAGGGTTTTCATACAACATTCCCTGATACTTGGACATTCGGCTATTCGTGAACCAATAGCTACCTTTGTACTCCATGAGGGCCAGTACAGAATGTGGAACCTTTACCATCAAATTCTGGCCTAAGATTAACTTATCTGCTTCTTTTACCAACAAGGCTGTTGCTGCTATAGCCCTGAGACACCCAGGCCATCTTCTAGCGACTGGATCTAATTGCTTGAGAGATATGCCACTGGGCGATGCCAGGATCCCAACATCTGTGTCAGTACTCCCACGGCTATTCCATTCTTCTCATCAACAAATAAGGTGAACTTCTTTGTTACATCTGGCAGACCTAGCGCCGGAGCTTCCATCAGCGCCTTCTTTATCTGTTCTCAGGCGTTCTTTTGTTCTTTTCCCCACACAAATTCAGACTTCTCCGGACCTTTGGTAGCTTCATATAATGGTTTGCTCATTACTGCGAAGTTAGGAATCCAGATTCTGCAAAACCCCGCTGCACCCAAGAATTCTTTGCACCATCTTCCGATTCCGGGGCTCAGGCAGAGCACACACAGCCTCCTTCCTTTCTCGGCCTAGCGCTCGTTTCCCTTGAGTCACTTGGAATCCCAGATATCGCACCTCTGTCTGGCACAACTGGGCCTTCTTCTTAGATACTTTGTAGCCTGCTTCCCACAGAAGCTGGAGCAACTCCATTGTGGCTTCCTTACACTCCTCCTCACTGGTGGCGGCCAACAGTAGATCATCCACATATTGCAGCAAAACTCGTCTCTCGGGTTCAGATCGGAATTTTCTCAAGTCCTGACTCAATGATGTCCCAAAAATCGTTGGCGAGTTCTTCCACCCCTGAGGCAAGCGGCACCACGTGAACTGGGTCTTCTGGCCTGTAATGCTGTCTTCCACCTGGAAGGCAAATATTTCCTGGCTTTGGGGGGCCACTCGGATACAGAAGAAGGCATCCTTGAGATCCAAAACAGTGAAGTGAGTAGCTGCAGATGGGACTAGTCCCATCAGGACATATGGGTTTGGTACCACTGGGTGTAGGGTTACTGTAGCTTTGTTTACCATCCTTAAATCTTGTACTGGACGATATTCCTTCGTCCCAGGTTTCAATACTGGGAGTAATGGAGTATTCCAGGGAGAGCGGCATTCCCGAATTATATTGTACTTCTTCAGCTGTTCTAAATGCTTCTGGATCCCTTCCAGGGCTTCTCAGGACTCATATTGCCTTACACGAGTGGGCATAGCATTTGGCTTTAATTCTACCACTATGGGGGCCACGAACCGGGCTAACCCAGGTGGGTTGTCTTCAGCCCACACGCCTGGGGGTCCAAATATAGTGGGTTGCTCTTGACAAACCATGATCTGGTACCTTCGCCACTCCTCCTCCATTGGATAAGTCACTGAGATATTCTTTGGTCCTCTAAAATTTATTTCCATCGTCCCATCTTCTTCAATAGAAATTTGAGCTCTCAATTTAGCCAACAAATCTCGACCCAATAAGGGCACAGGGCAACTTGGCAAATACAAAAACTGGTGAGTGACTTGATGTCTTCCTAGATCCACAATCCTTTTTTCTAAGAGAGGGTGTTTTTCCAATTTCCCCGTGGCCCCCACAATTCTTATGGCTTTCTCAGTTTTTGGGGCTATTGCAGAATTTAATACTGAACGGGTGGCTCCCGTATCTACCATCATGGGGATGGCTCGGTCCCCTATTTGTGCTGTGACCATAGGCTCCCCGGGGCCGAGAGCAAGGGGGCCCGGTCTATCCTAATCGTAATGTTCCATTTCAGCTAGTCCAATGAAGTCCTCGAACCCTTCGTCCATCCCCTGCTCATATCTTCCATCCACTACTCTTCCTCTTCCTCTTCCTCGATTTGCTCCCCTTCCTCTTCCTCGATCCATTCCTCTTCCCCTGTTCGCCATCCCTCTCTGTCTGGGACATTCATTCTTCCAATGCCCAACCTGTCGGCAGAGGGCACACTCATTGCGTCTCAATGGAGGTCCACTTCCTTTTCCAATTTTCCGCCCCCCTTCCTTTGTTGCCAAAGCTGCAGCCAATAATTCCGCTTTCTTATGCATCCGCCTGTCCTTCTCCCGTTTCTCCTCTTGGTCTCTATTCACATATACTCTCTGGGCAATTTCCAACAATTGGCTCAAATTCATACCTGCAAATCCCTCTTGTTTCTGGAGTTTCTTCCTTATATCTGGATAACTTTGGGTCACGAAGGCCAAATTCACCATCTGTTGGTTGCCTGGGTCTTCTGGGTTCACAGGAGTATACTGCCTATAAGCATCAAGTAATCTTTCCAAATATGTTCCTGGGGGTTCAGTGGGTCCCTGAAGTATCTCTGATACTTTGGACATATTAACAGGCCTCTTCATTCCTTCTCTCATAGCTTCCACTAGTAGAGCTTGATAATCAGTGAGCATAGTCAACTGTGCTGGGAGGTTCGGGTCCCATCCTGGGTCCGCCAAGGGGACCCTACCTCTCATCCACTGCTCAGGGTACACCTCTCCAGGAGGTGCCCTGTCTCTAGCTATCCGTTCTGCATGCTGAATTATTCTCCTCCGCTCTTCAGTAGTGAACAAAGTCAGGAGCAACTGCTGACAATCTTGCCAATTGGGGACATGTGAGGCCATAATACTGGAACAAAGTTCAATTACTTCTTGTGGCTTATCTGTGTAAGTAACATAATGGGTCTTCCAATTAAGGAGGTCAGACGTGGTGAAGGGAGTATATTGGTAACTCGGGACTCGCCGGTAACCACCCTCTTGGGTGGGATCTGGCACCAATTGACTGATTTGTCGCAATGGTGCAATCACATCTCCACTTTCCCCATCCGAATCATCCACTTCTTCTACTTCCTTCTGGGGTTTTGTCTGTTTACTCTTGACCTGCTTACTCTTGGATTTTTCTTTTGGTCCAGTCTGTTCGGGTTTGGGTCTGAGTGTCATCTTATTCTGGACAGCCAAACTGGAACCTGGCAACTCCTCTGTCATTTCCTCTTCATGGGTAACTGGGGCCAAATCCGCCAGTCCCCCAGCCACTCCCTCTTGTTGTGAGGCTGCCTGAGGTACTGGTGGCAGTGGAGCAGGCGGTGGTACTTCCAAAGCCAGTGGTGGCGGGGCTGGCTGCATCACCACATACGGTGGAGGGGGGGCAGTGGGCTCTTCTGGAGCTGAATCAGGCAAAATCTGGGCTTTTCCAAGCTTTCGTCTGGCCCTGTCCTGCCTCAGCACCATAGCCTTACAAATTTGTTCCTGACACTTCTGCAACCAAGAGGGGTTCTCTGTAACCACTGTGTCCCATGAATCTATGTATGGATACTGATCAGGATGGCCAGGCTCACCCACCACTACTGAATACACTGCCTTGATTCGAGCGGGTTCTAAGCTCCCTTCCGGAGGCCACCCCACCTTGAAAGAAGGCCACTCCACTTCACATAAATTCCGTAAACGCCCTGGCGTCATCGGGGGGTCCCCATAGTCCCCACTGAATCCTTTCTTGAAATTCTTTAACATACAACCTAAAGGGGTTTGCCGGCTTTGCCCCCCACCCATTTCCTCCCAACGTGGACAAGACACACTAGGAGAAAGGGATTTGGCGCATGAGTAAGGGGTCTCACGCGCCAACACGAAGGGGGATAGACACCACTCTCTCTGTGCCGACCCACGCACCCGGACTCTCAACGGTAGGCAATGGGAACTGCGACACCTTGCGCCCCTCCTTTCACACCACATTCACGCCAACAAACTACCTCCCACCTCTTTTTCCACCTCCAAAAAGCCTCGCGGTTTCACCCACAACAGTGGGGTACTAAGGCAAGACTTAAGGGGTTGATCAGGCCCCTCTTCTCCCTGAAGTTGCAGGGAGGGCACTCACCAACAGTCGTGGGAGGGTTCTGCTTTCTGCTCCGTCTTCGGGTCCCTGGGCTGGAACACCACCGCCAGAGCCGCCGCCTCACTCCGAGTCAATCCTTCTGACAAAAGTAAGTCAGGGGCGCCCTGGGTCGCGTCGGAAAGAGGCGACGGCCCCGACGCCCTGGCGTCCGCCTAAGTGGGCAAAACGCCCCTCAATATCCCGGACGAGCCCCCAAATTGAAGTAGCTCGCCAAGAATTGAGACCACCAGATTAGAAAGCAAAAATAAAAGTTTATTTTACTGCAGGGATCTCAGTGGAATGATTTCCAAAGCCTGAGAGCCCCGATCCAGGTATTAGCTCTCTTTTTATACCCTCTTGTAAACAGGTTGCAGGAAATGATTACATATGACCATATATGAAGTGTTTACAGGTCAGGCAGACCTGGGTTACATCTTTCAAAAATGATGTATTTTGGTACCAAGGGAGTATTTCTCCAACATCAAAACTCCCTAGGTTCCCGGCACTGCTAAGCACATACCTAAGCCTCTTGATAAGATAAAGGGCGCATCTGCTCACTTTATTTTTCTATATTTTTCTACCTTAGCATTAGCTTCTTCAACTTAACCCTTTCATTGCCATTCCCAGTAAGCTCAGGTAAAAGCAAACTGTTGCAGCCTCTCCTAGCTTATGTGTTCCTCATTAACAAGTTTTTGTCATCTTGACCACACTCTGATATTGCTTGGCCACACATCCCAATTTCCATCTATGAAATGTTGGAAGAGCCCTGACTGGACTCTTCTAGCAGTAGCCTTCTGTGAATCCACAGGTTGAAATTAAAGATTATTTTCCAACAAAAAAAAAAAAAGTAATCCCCTGAATATGGAAGAATTTTAATCCTTCTAAGTATTTACACTTTCTCCCTCGTTAATAGCTTTTGTCATCTTGACTACACTCTGATGTTGCTTGTGTCCCAGTTTTCATCTGTAAAAGGTTGGAGGGTTGGTTGTGTCAGTGGCATATAGTTAGGCTTAATTTTTTATACCACTGATCACAGTGTCCTTCTGGATAGACTGAGTTAGATATTAAAGGTAGCATGTTACAGTGGTTCTGTATCTGCTTGGGTGGCCTGTTGCAGTAGATAGTGGACACACACACATTTTAAAAGGCCTTCTAACATTTTGTTTCTTTTTGCTAAATTTATGTATAGTTCTTTCACCAAGCAAGGCAATGTTGTGTAGTGGTTTGAGCACTGAACTATGACTCTAAACCTAAGGAGGTTCAATTCCCTGCTTAGCCATGGATACCCATTGGGTGAACTTGAGTGCATTACATACTCTCAGCCCTCAGAAAACCCTGTGATTGCTTCATCTTAGGGTCTCTGTAAGAAGGAAATGACTTGAAGGCAGTTCTAATATCTCTTGCACTAATGGAGAATGCAGTTTAGCAAGCTCTGCTAGACTGTGTCCACTTGAAGTTTTGTGCCTGACCCTGTCAAGCAAGTGGGCTCCTTGATACACAAGGGGCCTGAAAACTCAGCACAAGCCAGGATCAGGTCCCACAAAGTGTCCACTTGGGAACAGAGTGGCCACAAGCAGATCCCAAGGCTATAGGAGAATCACACACTTCACTAGAGTTGGAAGGTAAGCGTGTTTCACACACACCCCTGGACATTTCATTTTCAGCATCTGGACCTTTTGTATGTATATAATTTGCTTTTCTATATTCATGCTCAAGACAAGAAGCCCTCTGATTGCTGCAGCTGTACTTTGCCTGTAATCTTAGAGCTTTCTTGCATTTAGATTTAAAGAGACAGTACTACTTTTTTTGGATTGCTGCTGGCATTATAGGAGAATCAAGCTAAGTATTCAATGTTTTCTCTTTTTCTTTTCTTCTTTATTTATTTTTACCTTGGGGTTATATATCTTTTTATGAACTTGGATATTTGAAACATTTTGGATTTGGATGTGGATTAGAGACCCTTCTTTCCTTAATTTTTAAAGGACTGATTGCCTGTCTTCTGGTGCTTGACAGACAGTGTTTGGCTATTACTTTGTGCTTTTGATACGGATCATAGTATTGGACTTATACTAATTATGGAATAGTTTTTAATACTAAGGCAATCATATTGGATATTATGAAGATGGAATTGTTAAAATTATTTGCCCAGTCTGTTTGATGTGCAGTGTTGTGCTAATTTTAATACCTCTGGGAAAGTTTACACAAGCTCTCCTATTATCTAATGTTTTCAGTACAGAGTCTTATTGTTTTTGAACACAGGGCATATTGAATGGAATTTATCATGTGTTCAGCTTTGGACTGTGACCTAGGAAGTTCTGAAGGTGTACCTGAGTATTTTTTACATTTTTTTGGCTGAATTTGGACAAAATAAGGTATCTACTGAGAAAAAGTTTGAAGTCCTCACAGAACAGCTGTCATAATTGTCATGAAATCTTAAAGATAGTCTAGATGAAGATGAGGAGCTTAAAATGCAACAGATGGCTGAAGTGACATTCTGGTAGTATGAGGGAACACAAGATACAATATAATCTTTGCAAGACCTGATTTGTGACTTGGAAACCATATCTGTACAAGTTGAGATAAATACTTAGCAAGACGTGGTGAGAGTCGACACAGTTGATTATGGAATGGAGAATGCAAGGGATGTCACAACCCAATCTACAATTGTGAAATCAGATGGTAATCTGGATTGTGAATTGATATTTTTTTGGAGAATGTCTGACAATTGGTCTGTGAGTTTACAAGAAACTTTAACTGGGAAAAAGGAGAGCAACAATTCATTGATGGGTTTACTACCGTATAGACTTCCCACGAGAAATGTTCTTTCCAGCTGGGACCAACTTGAAGAATTGGTTTTTACATATAAGGATGAAAGATTCACATTATATATGATTGCCTTGATAACAGGGATTTTAGAAATAATCAAATATGATCCAGTTCTTGCAAAAAAACAGAAAGAAGTAAAAGAGAAAGAAGGCATCTGATGAAGAAAATGGCTTATGATATATGAAATTGGTTTATGATTATAAGTTACTAGAGAAAAAAGAAATTTAGTGGAAAATTCATAATTGTTAATTGATAGTTCGGACAATTGTAGCTTATCAAACAACCTTGCTTTAGAATTGTTTATTCTATTCTGCTACTGCTTCTAATCAGTATGTACAAATGAAGGACTCTTGAGAATGACTTAGGATGTAACAGGGTCATGTAGACTTAGGAACTTAAGGGTCAGATAGAATGTAACACATGTACAAGCTGTAACTTTGCTGATGGTAATTCATGAATCTTTTCTTCCTGTAAGCATTCTTTAATATAAACATAAAAATGGTATAAGAAAGGAAGCCTGAAAGGATAAATCGTCCTTCCTAGGATCCTTTGGCCAAAGTACTTGTCTGTTTGTCTGTCTTTCTTTCTCTTTTCTACCTTCCTACCTTGTGTTTGGGGGGTTCACATCTGCTCCGTGTTCCATCTAGGGTATAGTAAAAGGTGTGTTTCTCTACCATAACAGTAATAGAGGGATTTCAGATATTTGATGCTGATGATGAATAGAGCTTTTTTCTTTTGCTTCTTAAAGTGTTAATTTTAAATTTGATATTTATATTATTGCGTAAAGAGTAATGGGAAAATAGCTTTACTTTGTTGCTTTTAAAAATTACTTACTATATAGAGAATTATTTTAAGAATTGTTAATTTTGATATAGAATAAGGTATTAATGATTAAAATTGTTAAACAGTTATTAAGTTCTTAAAAATATTTGATAAGCAAGTTAGTATTGTTATTAGCAACTTACTTAGAATTCTTAACTGTTAACTAATTTTTGTTACCCTAATTTTCTGGGGGTCCCAGTCACCAAATTAGTTAAAGTTCAGGGAGGTCCCTGTCACCAAATTAGTTATTTTGAGTTCAAGGAGGTCCCTGTCACCGAATTAGTTATTTTGAGTTTAGGGAGGTCCTGGTCACCAGATATGTTACCCGAGTCTCTGGAGGTCCCAGTCACCAGATAGGTTGCTGGAGTTTCTGGGGGTCCCGGTCACTGTCCAAGTTCCGTGGGATCCCTCAAAGGACACCTAGTCTGACCACGATTTTAAGAGGGTTTCCAAGTTACACCAAGCACGTGCCCAGCACACCAGAGAGGTAGGGTAACCTAGCGAGACCTTGTACCCAGCTTTTATGGGGTCAGGCCAAGTCAAGACCCAGATAAAATGGATTTATATTTTCGTTATTTTAAAACCTAAGTCACTGTGCACTTATGCACTCACTCACACAGACCCTAAGAAAATAAAGGGAGAAAAATAGGAGATTTTAAGAAGGATCTTCGGGGGAAATACTGCACCTGATCCTGTAGTCCAGGAAGCCGAAATAAGAGCCAGAGAGTCGGGAGCGATGAATCTCAGCACGTGGAGGCTGAGGTGAAGACTTCAGCCAGCAGAGCGGCAGCAGGAAGGGGAGAAAGGTGAGAGCGATCCAAGGAAGCACTCAAAATCAGAGGTTTTTATAGGGGAAAATGTGCCTGGAGCTTAGCCCTTTCCTGGGGAGAACAATGGGTTTCAGAGTTGAAACAAAGCCTCTGAAAGGTCAATGCTTGACTTCATGGGTTTTCGTCTAGGTTGTCAATAGCGCAGATCGTATGCACATAGAGAGTGCTTGACAGTTGTGTAGTCAGAAGCACTAATCCTGTCAAGCTGACTGTTCGGGGCTGAGAATCTTTTGTGTGCTTGGTGCATACTTGATTGAGTTTTGATGTGTACTTACTTGGAGGTCTCCTGAAGCTGCATGATGGAAAGTTACTGGCCTGACCAGGATTTTTCTTATATTTTTCAGCTGTTCGGCCATGCCCGTGTGCGTGCTCATCCGGGGCCTCTCAAGCACGTGGAGGGGTATATTTTTAATAGCCAATTTATATTAAATTGTAGACCCTGGGTTCAGGCATATCCATCACATTAACATTTTGTAAGTCTAGATTTACTATGAAAATAAATAGTAGGCAGCAAATATTAACCTTATTTTTTTTAGGATTTAATGGTTAGTTGTTACTGTTGGATTACTATTCACTGTTTGCAGCAGGAGTGGGAATCAATTTTTAGCTATATGTAGTTATGTTGTTTTGTAGAATAGTTTGATATTTGTGGTTTTGTTATTTTTTATTGATATTGTATTGTTGTGTACTTTATTTTTATAGTTTTTTGTTTGTATTACTTTGCTTTCTATAGTGTTATTGTGTTTATTTAAAATATTTTTTATTAAATATAGAAAAGAAAAACAACAAAAAACAAAAGAAGCAATATACTTGTTACAACAAACAAAATAGAAAAAAATCTATGACTTCTTCCATAAATAAATGAATATTGAACTTAAAAGTTCATTCAAAAATTAAAATAGGAAATGTATCTTGAATTTAGGTTCTATAAAGTGTAGTTCCCACTGAATAAACTAAGGATGAGACGAGTCCAGAATTTTCTGAATCTGAATCTGAATCTGGATCTGAATCCCTGGAAGGTTCTGGAAATCCATGAATCTCAAATCGTTTGAATCTTTTTTTTTTTTTAAGGGTTTAAAAAGCAAGGGAAAGAAGGATTATCTTGGGCAAGACACACTCAGCCTTAAAAAAAGCCTAGCCAAAGGCAAACCTCCCTCTGAAGAAATCTGGCCAGGACAATTGTCATAGTTTTGCCTGAGGATCTCCCCAGATTGAAAATGACATGAAGGCCCTCTCTGCACAGGCAGGAAAATGTGGATTAATGCCACATTTTCCCGCCTGTGTAAACAGGGCCACATACTACAGTACAGAGCTAATCCATGTGAAAACTGGATTTTCTTTGCATAGCTCCTTATGGCATCCTGGGGTTTGTAGTCTGATGATGCTCCAGCACACTTTGGCAGAGAAGACTGTGACACCTTGTAAAACTACAAACCCCAGAATGGTGTCTGAAAGAGCTTTGCAAGGGGAGCTGTGCAAAGGAATGTTTCAGCTGTCCTTGAAATCTCAAGCCTGTAGCTTCCAATCAAGTGCTGACCTGAAATATTAAATGTTCAATTTAAATATCTTAGAATACAACCCCAGATGTAATTTCTGAAATCACTAGTAAAAGCCATTATTACTCCAAGGGAAAAATTCATCTGCTTGCCTTCTCTTCTTGTGTGTCTAGTCTCCCAAGTTTTCAGGTGTCCTGGTCTCCCAAGTTTTCAGGCATCCTGGTCTCCCAGGTTTTCAGGCATCCCAGCCTCCAACAAACTATTTGGGTGGCAGATTCGAAAGATTCAGTTTGCCTATCTCGGTTTGCCTTTTATGAATGTTGAATCCCTGCTGAGGATTCAAGGATTTGGTTGGCCCATCCCTAGAATAAACTATGGTTATAAAATTAAACTTTCTTTCTTTCTTTTCCTGCTAAATAATTAGTATCGAATACAACCCTCTTAATAACTAAGTTTTTCTACTTGTTATGAGAAGTGGCATTGCAAATTGAAAGAGAGCAGGCCTTACTGCTTGTTATGACTGTTCCTGATCTTAACTGATTTATCCAAACTTAACTTTATTAATAGTGAAATATTAAATATTAATATTTAAATGATAAGCCAGAATTTAAGTCATGATGCCTACAATTATACACCAAAAGTTCACAAGAGATATCAATCTTTCTTCCCTTGCTTATCATTTAAATCATAAGACCGGGGGTATTTTCTAATTTCTCCATTAAAAGGGCCCATTCTTTTTGAATTGCTGTTTCTGCTCTTCCTTTTATTCTGCATGTTAGAATGTCCATATTTTTCATTTCAAAAAGGCCATGGAACCATTGCTCCAATTCTGGAGTGCCCTCCCCCCCCATGTTTCCGCGAAAGCGATTCTGGTGACCATTACTGCATAAAGTCCTCCAGTATTTTCTAGAAAAGGTTGGGTCTAGTTCATGGCCCTTTCCACACGGGGTAAAAAACGGCTTAGGGCGACCTCATCCGGAGGTCGTCCACACCGTGGAGCGCGCTAGAGCGGTTTGAATAGTGGAGGTTCCACACCTCAAACCGCGCTGGCATGGCCGCAAGGGGTGGCGCGGCGCGTTTTTTAAAAACCACATTTTATGTGGTTTTTACGAAACGTGAGTGCGCTAACCCGTTGCAGCGCCCCGTGTGAAGCTGCAGGGACGTGCTAGCGCGTCCCTGCAGAGCTGCCCGGGGGCGGGCTTCCAGCTGGCGCGCTGCCCTGATTGGCGGAGTGCCGCCGGAAGTTGCCGGCCGCCATTTTGGGCGCCGCCGAACGCCGCTGAAACTCGCCAGCGTGTGGAGCGGCGAACGCGCGCTCCCTGCAGGGACGGAGCAACCCGTTTTCAGGTAAGATCCGTCCCTGCGTGCGCTGCCCCGTTCCCCTGTCCCCCGTGTGGAAAGGGCCCATGTTTCATATTCAAAAGATATAGTTTTGGCGACATAGGAAATTTCTGTTGAAAGATCTCCTGAAGTCCAATATGAACTTGTGTCCAGTAAGCTTTGACTTTCCAACAGGACCACCATGTGTGGAAAAAGGTTCCAATTCCTTTTTGGCATTTCCAGGATATACCAGTATCTGTCTTGTAAATTTTGCTTTATTTCAGCAGAGTGAAGTACCAATGATGGGACATCTTAAGGTAATTCTCACAGAGATTTTGTGCAGTGGAGAAATTTTGAGTTTTCTTCCAGCTCTGCTCCCAATGCTCAAGTAAAATTGATCCTCCAAGATCCTGCAACCATTTAATCATTGAGTCTTTTATATTATCAGTTTTCGTTCCCATAGAAGCAGAATTTTATTTATTTTTGACATCATGTGATTTGGGTTGTTAAAAAGAGTTTTTCAAGGTCATTCTTTTCTTTCTTTGTCCCAAAGCCTTCTAAATTTAGGTCCATCTTAAACCTCTCACTTAGTTGCCTGTGTGGAAACCAGTTGCACTTTATCCCCTCTGTTTCTAATTTCTCTCTTGTTTTCAATCTGACTTTTCTGTAGGGTGGCAGAACTAAAATATCTTCATATTTTGCCATTTTTCCGAGATATCTTTCCACCTACTGAAAAACACTTCTTGGGGTGAAATCTAGAGGGGAACTTTGGTGTACATGTGATTTTTGACTCTCAGCCACATAGGGAGTAAAGCTTTCAGAATAAAATGATTTGTGAATTCCTTTTCAGTCCTTTCTTTTCTGTACCAGATATACGCATGCCAGCCAAACCTTAAATCCGCTTCTTCTAGAGCAAATAATCTTTCATCACAAACTGTTATCCAGTTGACTGACCTTGTCAGGCAGCTTGCCTGATAATACAGTTTTAAATCAGGAACATCACGTCCATCTTGAGCTTTCAAATCAGTAAGAGTTGTCCATCTGATTCTTGGTTTCTGACAGTTTCATATAAAATCCATCATGTCCCTTTTCCAATTTGGAAAAGATTTGTCGTTAACAATTATGGCGAGGTTCTGGAACAAGAAGTTTATTCTTGGAAGAACACTCATTTTCAATGTAGCAAGTCCCCAAAAGTGGTAGCTGGAAGTTGGACCACCTAAGAAGGTCTTTCTTAATTTCCTTCCACATCCTATCATAATTATTCTCGAAGAAGTCATTATTTTGTTTGGAAATCCAGACCCCAAGGTATTTGACTTTTTTTTTCTATCTTAAAGCCAGATTTTCCCACTAGTTTTTCTTCTTGTTTTCATATATTTTTAGTTAACATTGCCATTTTTTTCTTTAATACTGGTATCTTCACCAAGTTCTGTGAACGTTTAAGTCAGTTTCTGTTGGAAATGTAGCATTTTTTCTTCCCCACCTCTTTAGCTAGGATAACCTCTCAATTGTCAGGCTGTGTATATATTTAAAATTGTTCACTGTAGTGTCTAGACTTTACACTCTGCTGTCTGTGTTTGGCTTAGGTTAAAAGACCACGCCTATCACTCTCTAAGAACTCTGTTCTTCATACCACACACACTAAGCTAACTGTTCAGCTAACTGTCAACTGCTATCTACTAAATGCATGTGACTTGTAACTTCTCCTCTATACTAAGCATGTTATCACCGTGAACTGGACTGGCTTCCGAAGATATTAGATATCGTTTTGGTATCACAATTTTGCCACCCTCGGCCAAGTGTTTGTGAGGCCCCCGAATGAGCACAGAGCTAGGCATGGCCATTAATTGCTGAACATTCCTTTCTCCACCCAGGCAAGCCACACTCAGCCAGATCTTGCCTTAGGAGACCTCCCTAGACAAACACCTTATTAAGGATGCACGCTAATACAAAGAGCTCCCTGCCCCGAGCAGGTAACTTGACGAGTTAGACGCATGACCATCAAGCGCGCTGCATCTGCATACTGGCCATTCCATTGTCGATTCGAACTTAATTCAACCATGCTAAATTCTGACCTTTCGGAGACATTCTCTCGCACCCAAACCTCATTGTTCTCTCCCAAGTACAGACTAGCCCACAGTCATATTTTCCCCATAAACCCCCCGATTCCGAGACCTTCCTCGGATCGCTCCGAACTTCCATCCCACCTTGCTGCCACTTCATCCGCCGAGCTTTCCCCTCAGTCTCCATCCGAGACTGTGCAATTATGGACCTCCGCTATGATCTTCCCTGGGGCTTCAGGTGTAGTATCACCAAATTAAACAAACCCTCAAACTCCTCTATACCGCTAACACCTTTATTTTCTGTAGTTACTTGTGTGAGTTTTGTTGCATACACTGTTTGCCTGTTTTTAAAAATCACAGTTAATTTCATATTTTGGTGTGCTTCTTGACTTGACCGGGCCCCTGTAGACATTGGGTTAAAGATTCCGCTGCATTGCCCTGCCTCTCGCTTTGCTAAACTTGTGCTCTGAGTTAATTTTCCCCACCAATATTTAATGTTTGGAGTCCCTCGCGGGACCCCCAGTAAACAGAGTAACAGAGTGGTGGAGAACGCGGGAACCCCCTGGTACCCCAAATTTTGAGAAGGAGTCGTGAACCTCCTCAAATCAGGCTGGTACTGACTTAGGGAATGGCTGGTCAAGTCGCAAGAGATTCTGTCAGGCAGGAACACGTGGGGGAGAAAACCGTGTGTTCGAGCTCTAGAGCTCTTTTATCGGGTTGGTTTTTTCCCCCCTTTCTTGCTTGGTTTGTGTATGTCAGCTGCCCCGGCACTGCCGAAAGAAAAGGGGTGTGCACAAGCTGCCCCGGGGAATCACATCCCTAACTTGGGGTCTATCATGGGCGGGGATCCAAGTGTTAGGACGCTAGCACGTTAGGAACAGTCCACATGCATACAACAACTTAGCGGCAAGGCACACTAAAAGGCATTTGGGAAAAAAGGAGCCCCCCCCCCCCCCCCAGCAGGGTTGAGATACGGGTGCATCCCGTCAGTTGTTGCTATATAGCTTTGGCAGCGTGGGTGTGTCCCGGCTGTATAATTTTGGGTTTTGGCCCGAGTTTGCTAGCATAGTAGGTGCGGGTGGTGAACCCCGACCTAGCTTAGGGTTTAGTGGTTTAGTCCGAGGTAGAGGAAGGCGCCCCTCACCCAGAAAACCAGTTAGGGACAGTTTGAGTTTGGTTCCTTGCCTCTTTTCACTGCTGTTTGGGCCCCAGGCGGTGTTGTAAATTCCACTGGTTCTTTTCCCCCCTTCAGGTAGGCGGAGTACTCCTGAGGGTTCCCTGAGTCTAGGTGACCTCCCTGTCCCTGAACTGTTGCCTCGTCCTTTTTGTCCCCAATGCTGTAAAAGGTGTAAAACCGGGCTTGGGTGTACAAAAGTGACTTTATTTGGGCAGGCTGGAGATAGGTTCCCCTCCCTCTTTCCTGAAATTTTGCAGAGTTCGGTTTCCTTCAGTTTCCCCTAGGGTCTAAGTGACCTCCCCGTCCCTCCAGTTCCTGGTCCCGTTGTTGTTAAGAAGCTTTGGGTATAGTTATAGAAATGGGTAAGGAGAGCCGCACCACAGTGAAGGAGTTCATGTTGGAGGACAAAATTTAAAGGGGAAAAAGAGAGAAGGGTGCTGAGTAAAGGGAAAAATGCCCTGGAAGAATTCCAGTTTCCCAAAAACAGCAGATTCTTTTGCCACACTCCAGGAGATACACACTTTGGAGCGTAAATCAAAGAACCCATTCGGGCCATGAAAGGATGCTTTGGCCGCTTGGGGATTTTGGGGTTACACCCGGTAGAGACCAGAGAGAAGTTAGCCAGTTTGGAAAAGGAGATTGCCCGGCTTCAGGCCGAAAACCGGGCCACTGCGCGCGGACAAAGTAACGTTCGCATCTGTCGTGCAGGCCTCTGCACAGAAGCTCAATGATGCCACCATGTTGGCACAGACCTGGGAGGAACCAGCTCGCGCCTTAGAGGCTGAGCTCACCCATGCCAAGTCTGTAGCAAGGTTTATGGTAGGGCAGGTGAAGGAGCAGCAAGAGGCTATGAGCCATGCAGCTTCCCCACCGCAGATTGCGGCGCTGGAGAACCAGCTCCACACAAGCAGACCCCTTTTTCGGCTGTGTCCCCAGAGCTGCTCCCATCGTTCCCAGAGGACTTTTCTGGGGAGCCCTTGCCAGAGGATGCTCTGGCTTCCTCTCCCCACAATCCAGATTGGAGTGCCCCTAAGGCCCCAGTCAACCCAGTCGAGACATGGTCCATGATAAAAACGGACCACCCCCGTAGGTGACGGACAGGTAGAGAGACCAGGGGGTTTACGGGAAATAGGTCACGGAAACTAGGGTCACCTGGAGAGCCACAGAGGCCAAGGTAATAGCTGACCAGCTGGGTCCATTGAATAAGAGCACGGGAATCATGTGGCTGAACGCAGTCATACATTCCCATCCCACGACCAACGGACAAGATCTGACCCAGTTGGCTCGACTTTGCATGGCCCCTTCTGAGCTCCTGACTCTCAAATCAGCCGTGGCAGCTCGAGGCCTGGCTGGGCCCTCAAGGCACACAACTGGATGAGAAAATCATCCAAATTTTGTGGCCCAGACAGAGTTCGAGTGTGCTCTACGTCAAGGAGCAGCAGGGTCCTCGTGAGAACACTGAAGCTTACGTGGTCCGCAAGCAGCTCCTCCCCATTTTGACTGAGAAGGCCCCCTTTAACCTCTGCTGGGCACAATTTTAATCATGTGGAGTTTAAGATGCTCCTGTACGGAGGTCTTAATCATGAGACAAAAATGGCCCTGGGTTTAGTGGATCCTGTCACAACAGGCTGGGAGGATTTTGGGGCAAAACCTCCGGGGGGTCTCCGACCTGCTGCGTGAGGGGGGGCTCACCAAATGCCCAGCCAAGCCCCACAGGAAGGACTCTGGGAACTGGGAACCCATAGCCGAGGTCATGTACTCAAACAAGGGGACGCCACTCCCAAAGGGCAAGACATGCCAATTTCCCGCCCCCGAAGGGGAACTGGAATCCGCACCACCATAACAGACATGACAATAGGCAATGGCAAGGCAGGGACTCCTAAAGGCCAGCCCGGCAAGGCAGGGAATTCCGCTCCCCTCCCGGGTTTCCCCCTAGACCGAACGCTCCCAGGGAGATGTCTGGTGGGGATCCCACATCCCAGACCTACTCCTCTGACCGTGTGTGACTCTGGAGCGTGCTCCGTAGGTTGGGCTGGACATGAGCCAGTTCAACAAGAGGCCAACCCTAACTTTGGGAGGCTCTGGATAAGCAGCTCCGGGCCCAGTTGGTAAACAGCCAGTCCAGGCCATGACCAACGGCCCCCCCCCCAGCTGGATACTACCCTAACCTGGATCTGCAAGACTAGGGGTTCCCCCAGTCCAGGAAGCTTCCCTGCAATGTCATGGCTAAACTGAAGCCAGACAAATGAGGGGGTTTTTGGGGGTGAAGGCAGGCATTGGGACCAGGGGGAAACAAGACTCCTGCCACCCTGTTTTGTAACTTTTGGCACGGCACTGAATGTACTGCATCCAAAACTAGTGAGGCATGGTGTGCCCACCCCCCAGAAGCTCCAGTTGTCTGGATATGGGGGGGGGGACACCTAGCAAAAGCTTGGGACAACATTCCAATGTCCATAGAAACGTTCTGTTTTAAACTGTGGGCTTGTGAGAACCGGGGGGAAAGGCCCAAGGCCTGTTGGGCATCAGTTTCCCGGGGGGAAAGGACTTCCCCCATGGACTACGCAAATGGGTTTTTTGGCAATTGGACCAAGGACCCCTAGAGTTTTCCCCAAAATTTCACTGCTGTGCTGCCATCAAAGCCCCTGCCCCTGTGCAGTGCATTGCTAGTGACCCGTGGGTTCAGGCCTTTCCCAAAGTGTGGATTCGAGACAAAATTGAATGTGGTAAGGTGAAGGGTGCTTGCGTGCTGATTGAGGGCAAGGATGCCCCGCCTCAAAAGCAGTACAAGTGTCCTGCTGAGGCAGAGGAAGGTAGGGGAGACGATTAAAGTTCTTGTCCACTGGGACATCGTCACTCCTATGCAGTCCATCTGCAACGCGCCCTTGTGGCCAGTGCTTAAGGCCAATGGTAAAACGTGGCGCAGGACGGTAGACTTCAGGGCTCTAAAACTCCGTCACTCCGCCCGTTGCGCCAGTCGTCCCCCAAATACAATGAGATATTGTCTGCGATTGCGGCTGGGGCCAAATAGTACAGTGTAATTGATCTGGCAACGCTTTCCATTCCATACCGTTGTATGAGGCGTGCTGGTATAAATTTGCCTTCACGTTTTGGGGACAGCATTATGTGTTTAAGCGCATGCCCCAAGGCTTCCATTCAAGCCCCAGCATCTGTCACGCACATGTAGTCAAGATGTGGATAGGCTGCAGTCAACCTCTTGAGCCCACGTTTTGTCGTATGTGGATGACACCCCCACCACTCTGATTTGGAGGAAAAGACTAGGGACATCCCCCTTTAAGGATTGGCCATCCTGCGGGATATTGTTTCAAGGCCAACCAAGAAAAGGCACAGTTGGTGACCATGGAGGTCAGATATTTTAGGACTCTGTTTAGGCACCGAAGGGCGCACGCCAGATGCCCAAAGGGTCGAGGTTTTTTAAATTACCCGCTCTCCCTGGGAACATTCAATTTCTCCAGGGACTTTATTGAGTCTTTTGCCTCCAAGGCAAAACCTCCTTATGCCCTGTTGAGAAAGAATGTCCAGTGGGGGTGGGGAGAGGCACAGCAGCAGGCGTTCGCCCAACTCAAGGAAGATCTGATGAGGGCACCAGCTTTGGAGCACCCACACATGTCCAAACCATTCCTCTTACAACTAGCCACCTTGGATAGGAGTGTAGAAGCAGTTCTGTCACAGCAGCTGAACGGCACTCAGCGTGTTATAGCATATGCCTCCTGAAATTTGAAACATCCTTTAACTAAATTTACACCATGCGGGAAAAAATGCACTAATCTGGGCTCTGACGCATGGGGGTTTATATCGGAGGTGCCCGTGTGACGTCCAGACCCCCCCCATGCCACTTTTAAATACATTCTGTCTGGAAAAGTCCAGGATGGCCAGATGTCTAACACCCAGATTGCCAAATGGACTGGTTCCCTAGTATCACGTGGGGTGGACTTCCAAAAACAGCCACAAGACCTGCCTGCTCCCTATGGTCTAGTTGTGACCACAGCTATGCATGAGTGTCCGTTGCCACCCCTGGGACAAGACTAATTGGCCAGTGGAGTGGGGGGGCTCCCTAAGGAAGCTCAGTTACAGGGCTTTGTTTGTTGGTTCTGTGACGGTTCCTCCATGCACATGGACGGTAACCCACGGACAGGCTATGGAGCGATCCGGGTCATAGACTCCTTCACCCTACAGGGGAAAGCCCGGCCACACTCCAGCCAAGCGGCGGAGGTAGAAGCTCTAAGGGCAACCCAGAGCACAAACTGCTTGACTGCCCACTTGCAATTTACACTAAGGCAGCCAATGTGTGGCTACCAGTCTGGATCCAAAAAGGGCCTGAAAACGGCAGATGAGAAACCCATAGCTGATCTGGACAAATGGGTTAGGATAGCTGCCCAGATTGAGGAAAGAACTGCCCCTACATGGGTTGCTCATGTTTGAGGCCATCAGACAAAGGGCATGGCTACCCTTTTTTGGAACGCTAGGGCAGACGCCTTTTGCTTGGAGACGCTGCTTTGCAAGACAGTGGGGCCCCAGGGACCTAACGTCAATCCAAAGCAGTTGATGCTTCCCCCCGTGTTTGATTTGTGCACCCTTCAGAGGGGCGACCCTGAGAAATTTCGGAGTTGGCCAGGAACGGCTCTGATGAGTCGGGCCGCTTTCCCAAAAAGGGAAAAAGATAGAAGGAGTGGTCTGGGCAATTGATACCAGTGGCCAGTGACATTGGGTCGTGCCCAGAAACTTGAGAGGGGACAAATTTATTTTTTCCCTGAGCAAGGACACTGCGGGGGCCCCTACTTTAGATAGGTGTGGGTAACCAGTTGGTGGCCCCAGATGAAGCAAGATGTTAACCAGTGGGTTGACAATTGCTTATCTTGTGTCATGGTCAACGCTGACCCCACCGGACCCAAAGCTCCCATACAGCATCAGCGGATTGAGGGTCTGTGGACTCAATTTAAATTGACTTTTTGGTTCCCTTTCCTACCACTTTTAGGGGGGACAAGTACTGCTTGACAGTGGTTGATCCCTTCAGTAAGTGGGTTTAAAGGGATTTCCCTGCAAAGACAAAAACACTGGCAGAGCTGCGCGGCTGCTGTTTAACAATGTCTGGGCTCAGTGAGGTGTGTCAAAAACCTGGACTCAGACCTTGGACCACACTTCACTGGGAAAGTGACTCAAAAGCCGTGCAAGGCACTGGACATACGTCAGCGATTCCACATTGCCCATCATCCACAGAGCTCCGGGCAGATTGAGAGGACCAATCGCTCTTTGAAGGAAGTGCTCCGAAAAGGGGGTGCGTTCCCCTGGGAAAGATTGGGACACCAAACTGCCCATCAGCCTGATGGCATTCAGGGGCACCGTGGCATCACATGGTTTTACGCCACACATAGTTATGACAGGGGGGTAAAATGATGCTGCCCGAGGCCTTCTAAACAACACCCCGCCTCCCATCAGATTTAACCCCCTTTTTCTGGGGGAAAAAAATGGGTGAAGAATTGAAACCAGGGATTTGGGGCAAATTCATGGGGAGGGGAACCCCCCCTGGGCAAACACCTCCCAAAAAAAGGTAAAAAACTGGGATGGAGCATCATCCATGTCAATGGGAAGAGGATCAACTTGTCCTACATAGAAATTTTTTTATAAGGATAAACACCCCTTTTTTCCACCAAATGGGTGGGCCACGTCTCCATTGTAAAAAGAGTTTCTCCTCAGTATACCAGGTCCGTATACCAAGGAAAAGGGGAGATTGGTTTAAATTCTTTCATGTGTCCCAGCTAAAAGAATAGAAGGGTCAGCCGGTTCATCCTGCATTGGTGGTCATCCCCCACCAAGAAGATCCCGGTGTCCAAGGACCCAATGTCAGCTCTGTGCTCTGGAAGACTTCCTTAAACCGTAAGGAGGTGCCTGCCATCAATTTGTCGGAGACATTTTTCCCTATATGAGGCTTTCGATAATGGTTAAACTGGCTTTGTCTAGATGGGACGGGGAGGAGTGGTGCCCTCTCTGACTCCCAACCGATGTGAATAGTTCCTGTCTTGTATTTATGTTCAGTAACTTTAGGGAAGTGACGGACTCCCATATCTGTGTTCCCTACAGGGAGACAGAATGGGGCCATTCACTTGGATTGTAGCCTTGTCTCTTTTAATTGGGAAAACCATCGGAGCCTCACCAAAAACCCAGGTGTACACGGATTGGCAGTTTAAAACCACGCCATGTGCCATTGGAACTCATACCCAGAGACAGAAACAATGTTAAAAGGAACACAGCTGTTCCCTTGGTTTCAGAAAAGATACCCCCTTTTGAATTGTCCACCAGTTTTCAGATCTGCTCTAGCAAGAGACTGAGCGCAGAGATAAAAATGGCCCTTGCTGGCAGAGAAGTTAAAAAGACCCCAAATGGCCACCTCCATTGCTCCCATGACCGCCAGGGGGTTTCCCGGGGCAAACCTCACCAAGACGTGCTAATTATACTCAGCTTCGCCTTTGAAAACTGCCGCCCTAAATGGGTATGGAAAACATACATGCTTCACTGTAAAATGTCACCCAAATTTCCGACAGGCTGTAAGTTCTCCTGTTAGAAAATGTTTTTAGCTCAGATATCCATAACCCCCCCCCCCTAACGCCAAACCCGGGTATGTCCCTGGGGGGCTCCGTATCTGCAAGGACATAGAAATGGTCGCATACTCAACAACCAAAATGATATTAAATTTCACCGTTGTTAATATTTCCAGAGTTATTCCGGCATGCCAGCCTTATCTAAACTGGCATGGACACAGTGGGAACACTGGGGAAAAAAAGTGGCTGTCAAATTTTCCCCCCCCCACACACTCACCCTAAACGAAGTATCCTAGGGACCACACTAGGAGGAATTGGAACTGGTGGTGCAATTATTAATGCTATGGACAACGAGGTCCTAGCTAACAAATTAGGTGTAATTGGCACAAAAACAAAAGACATAGGTATATCCTCCGCTGCTGGTTTAACTAACCTAGCGAAAGGAATGGATTTGATAAGTCAATTGCTTCCACAGTGGGTTGGCGTCGAGCGAAAACATAAAACCGGGCCTTGGCCGTGTTCTACAGAACACAACCCACGATCTGTCAGTTGCCATACAACGCACGCAACTACAGAGCAACGTGATCACCTTTGCCACTCAGGTGATCCAGGCCAGCCTCATGGGATTACTACACCCTGAGATCCTGAGACTGCTAAGAGAGCGATATCCGGAATCTCTGGAATATTCTGCCACTTTGGCAAAAGAAAACAAGCCACATGGCAGAGCCTAACTCTCATAGCGGATGTTTCCCATGAACGGATTCTTTTGGGTCCGGTAACTTTACATCCAGTATCCCATTTGAAAATCCCTCTCATAGTCGCCAATGCCACCTTATTGCCCCCACAGCTGTACCATTGGTCCAGTGGTACGCGCTTCTTTGATTTTTCCGGATGTCTATTCCACCGTATTGGGTGCAGTGTTTCCACAATATGGATAGTTATAGCCACTGCAACCTTTCTGCTTATGTATTGGTACCTGTCAATACCACAGTCATGGCCCAAATCAACAACGAGTGCTTTTGTCTACGGACTCCATGTACTAATCTGACAGTACTACCAAATTGTGTGACTGTAATGGTAAACCACATCACTGGGAATCCTTGCTTCTGTTCACAACTGGTTCAGGATTGTTTTGGTCAGGATTTCTATCTCCACAGGGAGTTACGAGACTGCATTTTGGAAACAGCATACACACCTTCAGAATCCGAATTATTTGGTTTCCATCTGGAAAACGAGATTCCGGTGTCTTTATGGCTCAGGAACCTCACCAGCTTAGCACAAGGAGTCAAGGAGGTTTCGCACTCCCTCCAGCAAATCACCCTGACAGTTAATCATTCAGCCCAGGTGGTTGTCAAAACATCTGAGGAACTAGAAGCCACCTCCAAACGCTCATGGTGGGACACGCTCATGTGGCCTTCCACAGGGCAAGCGATAGCTCACTTCGCCCGACACCCCCTGATCATCTTGGTCATGATACAGTTGATACTTGCCATATGTTTAATTGGCCTAGTGCTGTGAGTTAAACGACAGGTACTTCAGCTTCAAGCTAACCGCTTTTATTGAGAACCCGAGGCGCATTCCTACTTGTTGTAAATAGTTGAAGTGTGAGTGCTTTTTGGATTTTGAAAAATGTAATGTCACGATTGGTGTCAAAAGCCTATCCGAAGGCGACCAGTCTTTAGGTCATCCCTCAGAATCCAGCTTATATTTATGAGGTAGTGATACTGCTGATTCAGAGCCAACATCGAGCTATCGGCACTATTTGGCGGACTACTCCGAGCCCTCAGGAGATATCATCAGGCCTGGAGAGTCACTCTTGCGCCTGAGCAGGAAGGGAGAACGCGGCGAGCTGCTGCCCCGCGGGAACTAATCCTGTAGGGGGAAGGGAGACAGACATGACTTTGGCTACTTGTCTGCTAACTGGAGGCCTTTCCTTGTTCTGGAATGCCTTTGGATATGTTATACCCACCTTAAGGCTGGTAGATCGATGCTGGCACCGAATTAGCAATCTCACTCCTGTCTCATCCTTCCTAAAGCCAATACAGCTACAGACTGAGGAGCTATTTAAGTCCCCGCTCCCACGAAGTCTTCTTGGTTATGGTGAGCCAAAAATTTCAAATTCGAATCCAGTTCCCAGTAGGCCTTGAGCTGGCAACTTGCATTTGTTATATACATTAGCTGCTAACAGTGTCAGTCTTCCGCTAAATAGCTACAGGTTGACGGCTCCAGAGAACCTGGACAACTCTCGGACCAGACCATCACCCCCGGATACTGTGGGGGGTGAACTCCAAACTACTGCAGTTCCAGCTGGGATCCCTCACCAGGAGGTGGCTCGAGCCCCCCACTGCTGCTGTAGGACCTGGGAGGGTGATCCAGATACCCACCAATGGACTTTAAGGACTGTTTTACCATTGCCCCCGCTTCTAAGGACTTTTGCCTTTCCAAATGGATACTTCCACCGCCCTACTCCTGCAAAGAGTTAGCGTCCTCCAGTTAACTTTCCTATAGATCCGGACATTTTGTTGCTGTTCCTACTCCACTACTTGGATGGACTCTTATTTTGCTCATTGGCTCCAGTTACAAGACTTTTCCTGTTTCCGGGGGAGGGGGGCTGCCGAGACTTTTGCTTGCAACTCACCTTCCCTGGACTACAAACTCTCATTACACCATCCACATTGGAATACAAATTGCTTGTTGGTTTGCCTTCATTGCCAGACCCTGCTTTGGATTTTCCGCTCAGTCATTCTTCATTTGTTATTTTTCATTGCTCCGGTTCTTTCCATTGGTTGCCGGTTATTGTTTGTTGCTTATTATTCATTGCTCATTGCATTCTGCTCATTGCCATTGTGTCTGTTTGTGTGTGAATGTGTAGGTTTAGGTTTTAGATAGGAATGTTTTTATGAGATAGAAGCCCTTTTGTGCTCCTTGCAAAATCCCCTGGCCCTTGGTATGATGCTACATCTGTGCCGGTAGACCCCTATTCGGCTCAAAATTTATTTTGAAATTTTTAATTGGAAAATGTTCAATTTGTTTCAAATTGCCCATTTTCAGGGGGGCGGGGATTGTTAACACCGTGAACTTTGGAAGATATTAGATATCATTTTGGTATCACAATTCAGCCCCATTTTGCCACCTTCAGCCAAGTGTTTGTGAGACCCCCGAACGAGCACAGAACTAGGCATGGCCATTAATTGCTGAACATTCCTTTCTCCACCCAGGCAAGCCACACTCAGCCAGATCTTGCTTTAGGAGACCTCCCTAGACAAACACCTCATTAAGGATGCATGCTAATACAAAGAGCCCCCTGCCCCGAGCAGGTAACTTGACGAGCTAGATGCATAACCATCAAGCACACTACATCTGCATACTGGCCATTCCATTCTCAATTCGGAACTAACTCAATCATGCTAAATTCTGACCTTTCAGAGACATTGTCTCACGCCCAAACCTCATTGTTCTCTCCCAAGTACAGACTAGCCTACAGTCTTACTTTCCCTATAAAAACTCCCGATTCCGAGACCTTCCTCGGATCGCTCTGAACTTCCATCCCACCTTGCCGCTGCCTCATCCGCCGAGCTTTCCCCTCAGTCTCAGTCCGAGACTGCGCACTTACGAACCTCTGCAGTGATCTACCCCAGGCTTCGGACAGGTGTAGTATCACCCAATTCAACAATCCCTTTTAAAAATCCTCTATACTGCTAACACCTTTATTTTCTATAGTTACTTGTGTGAGCGTGTTGCATACACTGTTTGCCTGTATTTAATAAAATCACAGTTAATTTCATATTTTGGTGTGCTTCTTGACTTGGCCTGACCCCATAGACATTGGGTTAAAGATTCCACTGCATTGCCTTGCCTCTCGCTTTGCTAAACTTGTGCACTAGCTAATTTTCTCCACCAATATTTGAGCACGTTTGGAGTCCCTCGCAGGACCCCCAGTAAAGAGGGTAACAAGCATACCTCTCAACTAATTAGTTGGTGAGTTTAAATGAAGATATTACTTTTCTCAAAGACTTTACTTTAATGGTTAGGATCAAGTTTTCTGGATGGCTGTATCATCATAATATTTTTTTTAGTAAACATTTTTAAATTTGAAACCTGCTCTCTGCCTTATCTCCTTAAAGTCAGCCATCATTTCCACACCTAAATTGGGAAATGCCTTTCTCCGCAACTCTGCTGATATGCACAAATATAGGATGGGGGACGTGTAGCTGGATGGCAGTACATGTGAAAGTGATCTCGGAGTCTTGGAAGATCACAAGCTGAAAATGAGTCAGCAGTGTGCTGAGGCAGCCAAGGAAGCCAATGCGATTCTTGGTTGCATCAATAGGAGTATGGTGTCTAGATCGAGAGAGCTAATGGTACCACTCTATTCTGCATTGGTGAGGCCTCATTTGGAATACTGTGTCAGTTCTGGGCACCTCAATTCAAAAAGGATATCAACAAGCTGGAATGTGTCCAGAGGAGGGCGACTAAAATGGTGAAGGGTCTGGAAGCCATGCCCTATGAGAAACAGCTTAGGGAGCTGGATACGTTTAGTCTGCAGAAGAGAAGGTTAAGAGGGGACATGATAGCCATGTTTAAATATTTGAAGGGATGTCATGTCAAGGAGGGAGCGGGCTTGTTTTCTGCTGCTCCAGAGACTAGGAAAAGGAGCAATGGATTCAAGCTGTAGGAAAGGAGATTCCACTTGAACCTCAGGAAGAACTTCCTGATAGTCAGAGCTGTCCGGCAGTGGAATATGGTGCCTTGGAGTGTGGTAGAATCTCCTTCTTTGGAGGTTTTTAAGCAGAGGCTTGGTGGCCATCTGTTGGGAATGCTTTGATGTGTGTTGCTGCATAGCAGGGGGTTGGGTTCAATGGGCCCTGTGGTCTCTTCCAACTCTATGATTCTATGATATAGAGTTTCCTCAGGATTAATAGCCTGGGTAACTCTTAACTCCCAACAGCTTCTCCAAACTCTGGCTTGGATTGTCTAGAAAGAAAAGAAGGTCATCTGCAGAAGCTTTTAACTTGAAGCTATGACCTTTTACTTGTACTCTTTTAATCTCTGACTCTTTTCGGATGGCTCTCTCAATATCTCCAAAGCCATTACAAAGAGAAAGGTGGAAAGAGGGCAGCCCTGCCTTGTTCCTTTCTTTATTTTGAAAGATTTTCATTTTTCACCATTAATAAGGATTTGGGCTCCTTGACCTTCATAGATAACTTTTGATGCTCAACCATGGAATAAAGAGACCAGACACAAAGTTGGGTTAACTAAGGGCCACTTTATTTTGACCTGTATTATTTAAATTGCATTAACCTGAAAGATACAAGGGGGGGGGAGAAACACATGATACAGGACCAGCTGATGCAAGGGTCACAATGTGACAACCTGCTCAACCTACCCATGGGCGATAACACTTGAGCCCCAGGAGCAATCCAAATTGCTTTGGTTGCTCCCCAGTCCAGCATCTTGGAAGATTACCCAGGGACTCCCACCCAGGCTGCACAGGTCTAAAAGTGTGAGTCTTATTCCCAGGTTAACCTCAAGGGTAGCCTCCTTCACCGAACTCCCTGGGACAGAGAGCCCTAAAGAGGTGGTTCCAGAGCCTTACTCTACACCAAATGGGTGCCAATAGATGATCACCGATGTTTTATTATCTCCCATTATTTGCCAAAGGACAACCTATTTAACAATACCACCCAGAACCAATTTTCCCAATTCCATCAAATACAGTATGGGATAGGCAAAAAAAAAAAAAAAAAAAAACCTGAGAAAAGAGGGGAAAATTCCTATCTGGCCCCATAGCAACCAGATTAACTCACACTGCATTGAGAGTGGAAGGGTGGGTTAACGTCGAGCACTGAATGACACTGAATGACTGAATGATAGGGGCGAACTGCTTCACTGTCTCCTTTGCCCCTATCACATATCTTGATTTGGTGCTTAGCACCAATCAACAATAACACTCTGGTCTCAGTCCATGGAGACCATCAAAAGCTTACCTTCTTCCACAGTGACATTCGTCATGTGAGTCCAGGTAAGTATTATCCAGAATAAAAACTGAGAACCGACATCCATTCTCCAGAGTATATCTTTTAAAGCAACCCAGTTGACCAAGTTGAAAGCTTTCTTGGCATCAACGAAAACCATTGCTAATTTCCTTTTGTTATGGCTTCCATAATACTTGAGAATATCCAAAACTGTTCAAATATTGTTTTTTAGAAACCTTTTGGGCAGAAAGCCATTCTGGTCGTCATGGATTAAGACTGGAAGCACTTTTTTCAAGCTTTCAGTCAGTATAGAGGTGAAGATTTTATAGTTATTAAGAAAGAAAATTGGTTGATAGTTTTTAATATCTAAGGGGTCTTTCTCCTCTTTAGAAATAACTGTTATATTAGCCATAATCCAAGTTAAAGGTTTACTTTTTTTTACAATTTCATTACATGTTTTTTGCAAAGAGACAATTAAGTCTTCTTCAAATATTTTGTAGAATCTGAGAGAAAAACCACCAGGCCCAGGAGCTTTTGCTGACTTTAGGTTCCTGATTACTTCCACGATCTCAGCAACAGTCGCAGAGTGATTTAAGATAGTTTTCTGTTCTTCCATGACTGAATATCTTGTTTATCTTGTGGTGGGTCAGCCTAGATGACCTCTAGGTGTGAGGGAAAAGCAGTTAATTTTCTCTGCAGTTGAAGTCTCTCTGTGTTTGAAAGGAATACAATAGAACTCTGTAAGATAGAATGTTAGGGAGGATGGAATGTGGCTCGCTATGCTTCCTTTACTTTGCAACATTTGTAAGATTGCGCTAGAGAATGGTGGGAACCTTTGTACGCATCAGTTTCCTTTCTTGAATATGTACTGGAAAATGTATAAATCGCTGTGAATATGAAGAGGCGGGGCTCAGACATTTGGGAACGATCCCACTGAGACATCATGCCGGCTACAATAAATGATTTTCCTTAATCTGTGGGTCTCTATCTCTGACTTCTGTAACATATTCTGGGGGCTCTGCCTGGGATAGAGGGCTTTTTTTGCCCTCTTAAGCGGCAACTGCTTCCTCTGGCATCTGTGCCCCCAATGATAGAGACCTTGGGCGCCCCTGATGTTTAGTCGGACAGTCTTCCTCGTGGGGGTGCCGAACCAGGAGATAGGCTTGCCAGCTGAGAACCCAGGATGGTTTTGGAAACTCGACACAGAACATGGCACTTAGGTAAGTGTGTAAGTGCCTCCCCCTAAAGTGTGGGACACTGGGGAGAAGAGGGGCCTGATCACCCCCTAGGACCTGCCCCAGTAAGTGCCCCCAGAGGGGGGCTACTGAAGCCGCAGGATTCCTTAGACACACACAGGGAAGGCGGGAGGGCCATGCTGTCTGGATGAAAGTGTGAGTGTCTGGCATCGCAGTTTCCAACGCAGGCCGTTGATCTTCCAGCTGCTTGAGTTGGTGCCTATATGTGCTTTGTCTATCCCCTCTTGTCCCGAGCTGCTGGGACCCTTACCCGCAACTCACCACCCTTAACCTACTGTGTGTTGTCATTTTGGGGAGGAATGGGAGGGGGCAGCAGCCAACAGACTCTGCTTCAATGTATGTTGAAAATCTCCAAGAAAGGGTTAAGTAGAGATGTACTTTTCAGCAGTTTCTTGCCGGGTTTGAGGTAACAGACAAACACTGCTTTAATGCTTTAATGTATGTAGGAAAAATTGCAAGGTAGGGTGGCATTTCGCCTGATTACTGTTTTCTCTCTCTGCTTTCTTTCTTTTTTTTCCTCTCCTGTGCAGGGAGCCGCTCCATCCCCTGCAGCCCCTCCTCCTCCTCAGGCTGACTAAGATTCAGATTTAACCCTTGAAGGACCAACTCCCTAGCATTCAGTTCAATATTCCATAGGGGCTGATGCTGGAGAAAAACTGGGGACAGGGGTTGTACCCAGGGAGAAAGTAAAGATGAAAATTGCTGTTTTCAATGGACTAGCAAGCCCATTTAGCCAAAAGGCTACAGCAGAAATTAAGTCAGTATGTTAATGAGAAAACAAACCTTTAGACCAGGGTTATGCTGAGTGTTGACAGGGAATAGTGAATCTATTAAAATCAAGGGAGAAGGAATCAAGACCAGAAAAAAGAAAAAGAAAAAAAGGAGGCTTGATCTTGAATAATGCGAGACATGCCTAAGGAACTGGAAAAGTTATAATAGATGTCTGGATGGTGCAAGAAGTAGCCCTTCAAAGAGTACTAAGGCATTGTAAAAGGCACATCAGAGGCAACATTCAATTTTTTTAAAAAAGCAGAAAATGCAAGATTAGGATCTTCTTACCTGGACGTGTGCATGTCTTCTCAAAAGCAAGTTTAATTTAATTGGCAAATGTGCATCCAAGTGAATGCACACAGAAAGGCAAAACTTTGGAAACATCGCTTAAAACTCTCAAGACAGTTGTCTCATGTCTTACAAAATTCTGCTGCCACCAGAAATCCCCCTCACCCCTCCTTGCTGGAAGGAGAAATAGAAAGAAAGAAAGAATCTTGAAAGCACGTTTAGACAAACAACGCCACTCCCCCCCTTGCTTGAGACGGAGGAAGTGAGAAGCCTGCCTTCTGTAATTTAACCCTTAATTCTCCAACTCAGATGATTGCAGTGAATTATACCTGGGACAAGCTATGATGACTACACATCTGCTGACCTAAAGACAGAAGATTTTGCAATTCTGCTGCTAGGGTTGGCAGGAGGAAGTCTAAATCCAAGAAACCTCAGTCATCCCCTAAGTCCAGAGAACTATTACTATGTCAACAAGTTGTTAAAAACAGCACCACTAATTGCATTAATTAACTAGAAAGTAGCACCCAGTTCCATGCTGAAGGTTCCTTTTAAAATCGAGTAACACCTGAAAGATTCATTTTAGCACAGAGGGAGCAACTCATTTCAGCCTTCCTTGGCTGTCTTGCTGCCCCTAAAAGTAAGGGGGATCATAGCTTCTGGCAGCCCTCTCCTGCCTCCCTATTCTGCCCGCCTCCACCCGTTTCTCTGCTTGGGAGGGTGCATTTTATAAGAAGTACACGGATAACCCGAAGAAACAGCCCTTAAGGGATTCTGGCCAGTTCATACTGAATAGAGGAGAGAAGGTGCCTCTGCCCCCCCCGGTGTGTAAAGAGACATCACAGAAGGATATTGTGTAACATCTGGAAAAGGGGGGGAATCAGAGATACCCCATTCTGAGGAGCAGCCAGCAGCAGGAGCAGCGGAGACAGCAGCAAGAGAGCGGCTGACAGGAAGTGGCCAGAGGTGGGTGAGGCGAAGGGGGAACAAGCAGCAGGGCTTCCCCCCACTTGACGACAGCAGCAGCTCGAAGCCCCGCAAAGCCTTGGGCTCCAGCATGAGGGAGCTGCTGACCAAGATGGCGGCAGTGGCAGCAGCCGGGAAGGAGGCTACAGGCAAACGCATAAGAAAGTAGAGTTGTTGGCAGCCGCATTAAGCATACAGAATAAAGTGCAGCAGCTGGAGGAAAGAATCCATAACCGCATAGTCCAGAAGCTTCAGCGGCAGCAGGCAAAGTTATCCCCTGTTGCCAGGAGAGAGACAGGCAAGTGGAGGAGGCTCGAGGAGAAAGTCTAAGCAACAGCTCCAGCAGAAACTGCAGGCTGGGCAAGTGAAGGAGGCTTCCTAACACCAAAAAGCTCTGGCTGAGCTTCAGGCAAGTTAGGGGAGGCTACACAGCAGCAGAATCGGGGGCTAGCTCTGTGTGACAAGGAAGCAAAGCGGCTGGCAGGGGAAGAGAAGCGAGCCAGGGTGGCTGGCCACAGAAAAGGCTGGCAAGGCAGTGCTGGAGATCCAGCTGCAAAGACCCCACCAATGAGCCCCATGCGGCGGTTTCTGGCCTCCAGGAAAAGGCAGCCAAAACCCAAGAGCTGGTAGGGGAAAGAGGGAGCTGGAGGAACTGCGCTTGAAGAACGACTCTAGCGGTGAAGAGCTGCGAGACCTGCAAAAGACTGTCAACAAATTGAAAGGAGAACTGGCTACTGTGAAGGCACTGAAGGACAGGGAAACCAAAATGCAGAATGAGCTGCAGGGCTTCCTGGAGGTGGCCAAGACCTGAGAGGCAGAGCTGAGAGGATTGGTTCAGCTGTGACTTCACTGCAGACCAGTTTGTTTGGGAAACCTGACTGTATTGGCTCTGCAAACCAAGGTGCCTGTGGCTGGCTGTCAGGTGAAGACTAAGGAGAGGTTTTGTCCATCTTCCCACAGACAGAGACGGGCAGGGGCTTGGAGCTGTGACATCCTGGAAGGAGAAGTTGGCAGCAAGAGCATGGAGAATACAGGGGAAAAGCAGAGTCCTAGATACAAGGCAGTCCAGATTGTGAGGGGCCCACCAGTTCCCAGATAGAGCGGTAGCTGGTAGAGTCTCTGGCCCAGCTGCAGAAGAAGCTGGCCCAGCCCCAGCAGGTTGAGGAGGTGATAGAGTGCCAGCTTCGAGCTGGGAGAAGGAGGTGATAGGGCACCTCTTCTTGCTGGGAAAGGGAGGCGATAGAGCGCCTCCTCAAGCTGGATCTGGAAGTGGAACTGCGGCTGAAGGACTCTCTGACTGAGAAGGCGACAAAGAAGGAGCGGCTGAGCTGGAGGCTGTGAGACAGCCAGGAGACCAATGCCAGCCCCAAAAGCCCACACGATATAGGCTCAAACAACAGACCTGCATTTGTCCACAAGATCATCAAAGATTAAACCACTGCTCTAGGAATCATCTGGAAATTACATTGCACCTACAGACCTCAGAACTTAGGAAAAGTGGAGAGGATGAATCGAATCCTGAAGACACAGTAGTCCAAATTGTGCCAAGAAACGAGGCTGAAGTGGCCGGATGTTCTTTCCATAGCCCCTTTAGGATAAGGTGCACACCTCACTGAACCATAGAGTTGTCCCCTTTTGGCCGAAGTATGAAGCCATTTTGGGAGGATTAAGGGGAGACACAAAGGAACTGGGAAACAAAACTCTACAGGAGGAGGTTAGCGCATTAGGAAAAGCTATGAATAAATTAAGGGAGTATATGTTAGAATAGTGACTTCCCTTTCTACAGACGCAGGCACACCCCTTCCAACCAGGAGATGAGGTACGGGTGAAGGATTGGAAAGGGGGGCACTTGGTCCTAGGTGGAGGGAACCCTATCAGGTAGTATTGACAACTCCCACTGTAATAAAGGTGGAAGGGTTGAAGCCTTGGATGCATCACACTAGGACAAAAAGGCCCACTCTGACTGGACTGTTGCCCCAAACACAGGGCAACCTTTGAAGCCGAAAGTTATCAGAAAGCAGTAAGGAAGACTGGGACTAGGCCCTGCTGTGTTCACATAATGGGAAGCTGAACACCCTGCACATGGCCAGATCCCCATCTGCAGAGGAAAGAAGATTGGGACTAGGCCCTACCGCAGTTGCTACCAGGATGCACTGCTCAACGTACGGCCAGATCCTGAATGTGGGAGACAATATTGTGGGTCGTGGTAGGCCTGGGGGAGCAGGAAGCCTGGGCTACCTATTTTATCACCTCAGACGGTGGTTCTGTGAGGTTTGGAAGATATGTGTATATGGGGATAGTTGGTGCTGAAGAGGATGATGCTAAGCAAGGGAGGCTGGGAAGTGAATTGGTTCCAGATCTTGAGCACCTTGGATGTCAGTAATGGTTGGGTACGTTCTCATGGGCCAAGCTCAGGAGACTATCCCAATTGCAATGTAACGTTTGAAATCCCTGAATCATCAAAGGCATGCCCAGGAAAATATCTCAATGTCGACTTCCTCTTAGAATCATAGAATCATAGAAATGTAGAGTTGGAAGAGACCACAAGGGCCATCCAGTCCAACCCCCTGCCATGCAGGAAAACCCTCAAAGCACTCCCGACAAGTGGCCATCCAGCCTCCGCTTAAAAACCTCCAAAGAAGGAGACTCCACCACACTCTGTGGCAGCACATTCCACTGCCGGACAGCCCTGACTGTCAGGAAATTCCTCCTGAGGTTCAGGCGGAATCTCCCCTCCTGCAGCTTGCATCCATTGCTTCTTGTCCTGGTCTCAAGAGCAGGAGAAAACAAGCCCACTCCCTCCTCGACATGACATCCCTTCAAATATTTAAACATGGCTATCATGTCCCCTCTCAACCTTCTCTTCTGCAGACTAAACATACCCAGCTCTCTAAGTCTGTCCTCATAGGGCATGGCTTCCAGGCCCCTCACCATTTTGGTTGCCCTCCTCTGGACCTGCTCCAGCTTATCCATATCCTTCTTGAATTGAGGTGCCCAGAACTGGACACAGTACTCAAGATGAGGTCTAACCAATGCAGAATAGAGTGGTACCAATACCTCCCTCGATCTAGACACCATACTCCTATTGATGCAACCAAGAATTGCGTTGGCCTTTTTGGCTGCCGCATCACATTGCTGACTCATGTTCAGCTTATAGTCTATGAAGACTCCTAGATCCCTTTCACACGTACTGTTAGCCAGCCACGTGTCCCCCATCCTATATTTCTGCATACCATTTTTTCTGCCTAAGTGTAGGACCTTACATTTCTCTCTGTTGAAATTCATTTTGTTAGCCTTGGCCCAGCTCTCCAATCTGTCCAGGTCCTTTTGAATTTTGATCCTGTCATCAGGCATATTAGCAACCCCTCCCAATTTGGTGTCATCTGCAAATTTGATCAGCGTGCCCTCTATTCCTTCATCCAAGTCATTAATGAAGATATTGAACAGCACCGGGCCCAGGACAGAACCCTGTGGCACCCCACTAGTCACTTCTCTCCAGGATGAGAATCTGCCATTGGTGACCACCCTTTGGGTACGGTCAGTCAACCAGTTACAAATCCACCTGACAGTAGCCCTGTCCAGCCCACATCTTACTAGCTTCTATAGTTGTAGCAATGGTTTCATTCAGTTGTATGGGAATAAGGGGGCTGGTCCTCCTTAAATAAGTTTCAGGAAGAAACCAGCTTTCACAATGGTAAATGGATGTATGGTCTACCTCCAGGGATGAATTGGCTATGTGGAAACCAGGCAGGGAAAGTACTTCCCCCAGTGTGGATTGACACCAGTGCCCTTGGAAGTTTGGCCACTGTGGGTATCACCTTTCACCCAGTGCACCAACCAAAGCAGGCATGATATAGACAGTTTGGCTGGGTAAGAATGAAAAGAGCTTATGATGAAAGCTATGGGTATGATCCTGACAACACGTATCTGAGAGGTTGGGAGTCATCATGATTCCCTTGGCAGGGGTGCCTCTGAATTTAAGACAGATATGTCAGCTGTCAGCTCAGTTAGAAATGTTAGCAAATTCAACAGCAAAAGGGCTTAGTGCTTTGCAACAGGAGGTAGACTCTTTGGGCTCTGTTGTAACCCAGCATAAAATAGCTTTAGATTACCTCCTCACCCATGAAGGGGGTTTATGTATTTGGCTAAATACCACATGTTGACATTATGTAAATAAGACTGGAATAATAGAGACTAATGTGGAACGTATACATTCTGTAGTTTCAACTATTAGAAAATCATTCTTGTAGTCTGCAGACATGTGGACATGATTATCTGGTTCCCTAATTTAGCATGGTTAGAGACATTGTTTGTAGGGTTGTGTTGTGTATTGATAATGGGCATTCTGATTTACATAACAGTACCTTGCATGTTACAGTGTTTTCAATCTACAATGAGTGAAGTAATGGATGGAAAGGCTGCTGTATATGCCCTGATGGCACAGCCAGAATGATTATGCTTGAATTGCTAACTAATTCAGCATAAAAGGGGGGAATGTGGTGGGTCAGCCTAGATGACCTCTGGGTGTGAGGGGAAAGCAGTTAATTTTCTCTGCAGTTGAAGTCCCTCTGTGTTTGAAAGGAATAGAACTCTGTAAGATAGAATGTTAGGGAGGATGGAATGTGGCTCGCTATGCTTCCTTTACTTTGCAACATTTGTAAGATTACGCTAGAGAATGGTGGGAACCTTTGTACGCATCAGTTTCCTTTCTTGAACATGTGATGACTGTACTGGAAAATGTATAAATCGCTGTGAATATGAAGAGGCAGGACTCAGACTTTTGGGAACGATCCCACTGAGACATCATGCTGGCTACAATAAACGATTTTCCTTAATCCATGGGTCTCTATCTCTGACTTCTGTAACAATCTAAGTATACAGTTAATCAGTTGTAAGCATGCATTGTAAGAGGTTTAGCATCAAATAATTCTTTATAATATTCATAAAATGTCACTTTTATGTTGCCTTGATTGGAAAGCAGATTTTTGCCTTTTTTAAAATTTTAGTAATAGTTCTCTTCTCCTTTAATTTTCTCAATTTGTATGATAGCCACTTACCCAGCTTGTTAGCATGCTCAAAGTAATTCGGCCAGGCTGACTATCTTGTTTTCTATCTCAAGAAGGTTGACCTCATCCTATTAGATTTGAAGAAACTTGGATTCCTTAAGTAATTATTTATCAGTGAGCTTTTTTCTCATAACTTTTCCTTTTGGGTCATTTGATCACAGATTTTTTGTATGCTTTCCATTCTTTCCTTCTTTAACTCTGAAGCCCATTTTATGAAGTAATCTCTGAAGACAGCCTTCCTGGCATCCCAGATAGTCCTCATTGTTACATCTTCCATCATGTTTTCTTTGAAATATGTTTTTATCAGCTCTTGTGGCTTTTGAATATAATCTTCCTTTTGGAGGAGCGCATCATTTAGTCTCCAATTCAAATCTCTTTTTGTTGACCTCCATTCTATTTGGATGGGATTATGATTTGAAGTTATCCTTGGAAGTATGTCTAATTTTTGTACATTTGTAATTGCCAATCTTGATAAGAAAAACATGTCAATCCATGATATTGACTGGTGACAATCCAAGAAAAAGGTAAACCTTTTTTCATCTCCTTTCTTAAATCACCAAATGTCCAAAATGGCTAGCTCTTCCATCATTTTGAAAAAACTTTTGGCCAGTTTGCCTTGATTTCCATTCAATTTCTTCTGAGAAGTCCTGTCTAAAATCAGGTTCATGTCTCTTGTAAGCAGAGTATTATCAAAATGTTTATTCTGTAGTAAAATCTCTTTGTGTAATTTTCTGAAAAAGTTGCCTGTATTGCCAACAGGAGCATAAATAACCACGATCAATGTTTTTCAATCCTGCAGAGATACTTTAAGTCTTATATAATGTCTTTGGGCATCATTAGAGAGCTCTTGTACTGCAAATTTTGAGCTTACAAAAAACAGGACCCCTCTTTTTTTCTTTTCATTTCATTCAAATCTTAGATCTTGATTATGCAGGTGCACTTCCTGTAGGCAAATGATATCTAAATGTGCTTTCTCGATTGAGTGGAAGATTTGTCTCCTTTTATATTCCTTGACATTCCAAGACAGTATTTTTATAGCCATGGTTGTCTAAGATAATGTTATTAAGATGAATCAAATAGCTGCTGTTCTGCATTTTTCTTGTGCTGCTGCTGCTGCTGCTGCTGCTGCTGCTGCTGCTGCTGCTTCTCCTCCTCCTCCTCCTCCTCCTCCTCCTCCTCTTTGTGTATCTTTTGTCTCCTCTTCAGCCTTTCTTACTACTTCTCCCATGTCATCATCAAGATCATTTCATGTTGCTTCAGCAAATTGCTTCTGTGGTGTAATGTCTCTTTACATTAACCATGTTCTTACTCCAGCTGTATGGTATTTAGTGGGCTGATCCTTCTGTGTTTGTTTGATCTTACACAGAATCCTTGGCTGGAGCCTTGGAAGGAAATAAAGCTTGTCTCTTCTGTTTTGGAGCCTCGTTAGCTTGTGAGTTTATCTTGTTGCAACAGTGGACATTACAGCTTCATTTCCTGTTCATTTAATAGTTGTTGATTTTCGTTGGCTATATTGCTTGACTCCTCTTCATTCTTAATTTTTCTCTCTGAATCCTTCCTAATTCTTTCCACTATCTCTTTGGCTTTAAAAGGAGAGTTTATTCTGTATCTTTGTTGTTTAATGAGAAGCTCAAACTTTCCAATTTTTCCCATCTATAACTTATGTTGTTTTTGAACAACAACTGAGCCAGAGGTTTATATTCTTGTCTTCTCTTTAAAATTTGATATGGAATGTCCTTGAAAATTTTTATTTCCTTATCATCAATAATTAGCTTCTGGTGATAACTCATTTGTAAGAATCTGTCCTTCATTACTGTCCTATTCATACAGATTACAGTGTCTCTTGGAGGTTTTGTTCCTTGGTGATCCAAGAGCTAATTCTGAAAATTTCATCAATTTCCAGTTCAATTTTTATGATAGAATTTCCAGATAATCCGCTAGGATTGGAACTTGTCTTCCATATAGGTCCTCTTCACCCAGTTCTGGTACCCCCCTAAGTTTCAAGCATTTCTCCCTATAACGTAGTTCTTGTAGGTCTATTTGTTATTTTTCTTCAACTTGTTTCTGGGATAGTGACTTTGTTGAAGTTTCTAAGCATTGAGTTCTTTTTTGAAGGTTTTTCATGTTGGATTTCAATTTGGTGACCTCTTTTGTGACTGAATCTATTTTTTTTCCCCAAAAGTGGCAAATTCTTTTTTTACACCCGCTCTCATTTCCATGTGAGTATCTTTCAATTCTTGTCATATCTCATCTTTGAAAGTCTGAAACTCTTCAAGAATTTCAAACAGCTCTGATTTTGAAGATAAATCTGTTGAAGGCCTTCTTCTGGATTTCTTAGTGCATTTATCCATTTTTCCTGTTTACTATAGTTTCAACAGATGGATATGGACAATAGACAATAGTCTAAGCTGAGAACTAATTAGCTTATAAATTTCTATGGGTTTCTGGCTGATCTTCACAATACCTGAAAAGAATAATGAATTTTCCCAGAGAAGTTACAACCTCCACCCCACTTAGTGAAAAATGGAATGAAAATTAATAAAATTCCAGACTTATAAAAATTGATTAAATTCCAATAGCTTTTAAATTCAAGTTCAAATTTGAGTCATTGAATTAGTCCAGTCAATAAATCTTGTAATTCATTCACATACCTATCTGTACTAGAATTATATCAGCAAAATTCGAGAAATATATCACAGATTAATGTGTTCAACTAATGTAAATATTTAACTAACTTGACAGTATATATATGTTAATGCATTTATGTATCCATGTATATACTGAAGAATAAAGTACACTTATATAATATGGCTCTAAGGATGATTATCAAGTAGCTCAACCCTTAATTTTGTTGCTTTTGTGATAACTTAAGCTGTTGGTAAATTATGCAATTAATTGAACCATTTCATAGAGCAGTTAATATGAATAAGACAGTTATTATAAGTTAATATAAATTAATGTGATGGAAATGATTATGAGTTGAGAATTCATTACTGAAGGTTCCATGAAATCTTCATTCAAATTTTATTGTTCCCAACTGTCACCTGAAAAGTTCATTAAATTAACTAGTAAGACAATAACGCAGTATTTGGTAATGCAATAATAGATCACTCCCCACATCCGTATTGCCTGTTCAGTCTCCTGTTTCAGAGACCTCCAGGGTTTATTTTGTTATTTTAATGGGATTGTTCAAATTGGAAATTATCAAGCCTTGGGGGAAAAAATTCCATTTAGGTCTGGCTCTGCCTCTAAGCTTTAAAGAGGGCTGATACAAAAGTAAGCTGCAGAAGAAGCTTCCCAGAAAAGTCTTAATGGATGGCTCATTGTTCATAAGTTTCTGCAGTATGACATAAGAGCAACCCCGCACCAAAAGCTGAGGAAGGTGCTCAAAATTTCACTCTTCTTGCCTGACAGATATAGCAGTAAATGAAATGTAAGGTCCCGATGAAACAAATATAAAAGCATCAAAGTTCTGTCCACTCAGTGCTTCATGCAGCAAGCCTCCTGAGGAATCCACATTCAATTTCTATCAATCCTATCCTATGCCGCCCCTCTTACCTCCAGATTGATTTAATCAGTCACTCCTTCAATTTCAGACTGAGACTGTCAAATTAGGTTTCTTGCCATTAGCCATCCATTAGTTCTTATGCAAACCACATAGTCCCTCTGTCTTGGCTCTGTCTCTCTCTGTCTTAATAACTGTATGTCATGTATTTTTTATGTAGATATATAATGTAGTATAGATCTTATTCACAAGACTGAAACGGTCTTTACCTTCCCACATGAAACACAAGTCAGATCTCATTAGATCACAGCTAGTTTCAATGTTAACTAGCCTTGGTCTCTTTAAGTTCAAAAAATCTGTTCAAATTTACTTTCTGAGACACGTTCTTCATACACTCTTGTCTATTAACAACAGTCCTAACAGTCTGAGTACACTAGTCCAAATAGACGAGCATTTTATCTTTATCTTGCTCACTGCTCACTACTGTTTCAATCTACCCATGAAAACTGAAAAATAGTCAGACAGTAATGTGTATTTAAATAAATTTGAGAGCTAAATGGCAACCGACTTGCTTTCCATGCTGTTTATTGCTCATTGGGCTCAGGAACTTTTCATGAAGAAGTCTTGATGTAAATCCAACATGGAATAGAGTAGTACTTACAAAAAGAAAAACGTGTTCTCTTGATCTGCAGCATGAAAAAGTTGATGGTGGCATTTAAGTTCCAAAAGTGGCAACCATATGGCTGTGGCAGCTCTTCAGTCCCCTTGATCCCCCAGGGGATCTCTACTCCCGCACGGGAACTCCCCCTTGGAAAGCTGGGTATCAACAATGGACCCCCTGCAGGCCCCTCTGATCCCCCCTTTACCTTGAGGTATGCTGGTTGGGGAAAATATACTCCTCTCCACCAGCTAAACCACACAGTGTGACAACCCAGCACAGAATGATCTCACTGGGCCACCTGTCCTGGCACCATGCGAGCAGAAGTCCTCATTGTGTTTTTTACATTGCTTTTCTTTGTCTTTTTCTTGTCTCATTTTTATTAATCAAAATAAAAAAAAATAAAAAAAGGAAATGACTTGAAGGCACACAACAACAACAACAACAACCATTCCCCAAGAAGCTGAAGGTGGCTGCATGGTTTGTCTCACTCTTTCCATACCTCACAACAATCCTTGAAGGTAGACTGGACTGTGGTAGGCCCATTATTGGGGGCCAGCATAGTGTAGTGGCTTGAGCTTTGGAATTACAACCCTGGAGACCAGGGTTTTATTCCTTGCTCAGCCATGGAAACCCACTGGGTGAACCTGGGCGTGTCACACACTTTCAGAACCCAGAAAGCCCCATTTGCCTTAGGGTTGCCATAAGTCAGAAATGACTTGAAGGCACACAAGAACAACAACAACAACAACAAGCCCATTATCAGACATGTATTTCATGGCTGAGTGGAGGTTTGAATGTTAGTCTCCTAGCCTTAGTTTATGTCAGAGAGGGAGATAAACAACCCAGGACAGTGAATAAATACTGACCATTATTGGAAAACAAGAAATGTTGACTCTTATGAGCCTGGCTTATGTGTTTCACCTTCAGTGGACTTGGGAAAGCTATGACTTTCTGGATGTTGTCACAATCTTCTTGTTGATTCTCTGCAGTACTGGCTGGGGCTTGTGGGAGCTGGGCTTGAACAATATATGATAGAACACATGCTCCCCATGACTTATTTACATTTTGGGATAGAAGTGCATGATATCTGTGGGACAGATTTCCATTCTCCTCCCCACTCCCCAGCATCTCCAGAAGAATATACTTTTGGAGTTTTACAGGTTTAGCTGATCTGTTCTGGCTTGATCATCAAATATTAGAATGAGAAGAAACAAGCACTGATGCAAATAAAGAAATATTATGCTGCCGATTTAAAGACTAGTGAATTGCTAAATATTTTTACTAGCTGCTTGCTGGAACTAATTTCACGGCCTGTAGATAGGGTGCTTATGTGGGAAATGGCGTTAAATTATTCTTTTGTAAAGGCAAGCAAAGCTTTTGTTGCTGTAAGGTATCCACTAGATGGCAGGGGCTTGTCTCAAAGACAAAACTAAAGGCATTCCTCTATAGGACATCTGTCTCTGAATTGGAGTGAAGGGCTTTGGTGGAGGTAGAGGGAAAAACCGGGATTCCCCTTCCTTCATATGGAGCCCTTAATCTGATACGAATTCTAAAGCTATTACTCTACATTGTTTTTTCCTACAGTTTTTCTCATCTTCCATGATTTGCCTTAGGATGCACCAACACCACAAATCTTCTATTGTTTTCTTGTTTAGCACTGTCACTTCTCTCCATCTTCTCTCTAAGGAGTGCGGCACAGGATTACAGACAGATTCACATTTTATCCTTACAACAGCCTTGTGAAGGTTTTGCGAAGGGAGAACAACTCACTCATTCTCAATGCAGTGAGATAAATGACTGAGCCAGAGCTTGGAAAAGTTAATTTTGGACAATAGCTCTTCAAATGCCTCAGATTGGCCTAGCGATTAAGAGTTGTGGTTCAAAAAAAAAAAAAAGGAACATTTGCTATCTCTGAGTTGAGTAGAGCTTTGAGTCTAGCCAAGGTCTCTTTAGCATTGCTCAGGTCAACTAAGTTCAACAAACATATGAGAGGGAGGAGTGGGGAGGCAAATGCCTGTAGCAAAGCATATCTGTGAATAATTTATTGTATTGCCTAGAACAGTGGTTCACTTTATATGGTTTGATCCTCTTTACATCTATGTATAGAAGTTGTGCTCCCTGCCCCGCTTGATGTAGTATATTAATAAAAATATTTTGTTTGCTTAGTGCACATATTTTCACTCACACATTGTATGTATATTTATATTTTAACACTCTATAAGGAAAGAATATTGTTCAAATTAGAGCAGTTTTATTTAAATTTTTTAAAATAAATTCAATACTTAATACAATCATTTGTTTAATGTTTGCTGGTATAACTTTTTTCAAGTTGTGTTTGTACTTAATGGATATGCTTGTCCCTAAGTTTCCCTCCCTCCTCCAGCCCTCCCAACCCATCCCCTTCCCCCTCTCCTGCCCAAGTGAGTGAGTGAGTGAGCAAGGACCAACTACAATAATTTAATGTCAAAAAGTTTTCTTGTGCTCCCCCAGAGCAACTGTTGTGCACCCTGGTGGTCCTGCCTCACAGTCTGAGAACCATTGGCCTAGAAAATAGAAGAGGATTCCTGTTATAGAATCAAATGGATATTCCAAATAGTCTAGGTTGCATTTTGCATATACAAAATGCCACTGGGGAAAAGCAATATGTAAATCAATCAGTCAACCATGCACTGACCAGTTCATTCCCTGCCTTCATACCTCATTCTGAAAGAGCAGGTACTTTTAGAATGAGTACATGAAAAGGAATAAAAACTGTGTAGTGAGCATTAATGGCTACAGTATTTCAGTATTACATTGTAAGTGCTGCAACCTTTATTTTGAAATTATTTTCATCTATGAATAAAGGGTCCAACTCCTCATTAAAAACAATTAAAAGCATTAAAAACATATAAAATTATAAAAACCTAAACAATGTACAATTTTAAAACACATTAATAAATAAATAAAAAGCTCCCTAGATCACATAAAAGCCTGCTTAAAGAGAAATGTTTTTATCTGCCAGCAAAAGGAGAGCAGAGAGGGGGCCAGCCTAGCCTCCTATGGAAGAGAGTTCAACAGGGTGGGAGTGGCCACTGAGAAGGTTCTCTCCCATGTCCTCACCAGATGAGCCTGGGACGGTGATGGGAATGAGAAAACGCCTTCCCCTGCAGATCTTAGGGCTCTAGCAGGTTTGTACAGGGAGACATGGTCTTTCAAATAGCCTGGACCTAAGCCATATAGAGCTTTATAAGTCATGACCAGCACTTTGAATTGTGCCTGGACATGAACAAGTAGACAGTGAAGCTGTTTTAACAAGGGAGTTATGTGTTCCCTGTAACTGTAACGGTCAGCATTCTGGCTTCTGCATTTTGAACCCAAACAATTTCCAAAGGCAGCCCTATTAGAGCACATTGCAGTAGTCCAACAGCAATGCAATCAAGGTGTGTGTCACTGTAGCTAGATCTGATGTCTCAAGGAATGAGAACAGCCAGCTAGAGTCAAAGAGATTCCTATCACTGCAGAACTAGCTGCTCAAATGGAGCTGCGGTTCTATTTCAGGCAGGCCTGGACAATGTGTAACTCTCCAGATGTGAGCATCCACAACAAGAGCATCTACAATAGTACATCTACAACGGTACCATGTTCCATCCCAACATTTGTGTGATAATGGGGCTTCCCATTATCTAGACTTAGCTAAAAGGGGATACTTCTCTCTTCAGGTAAACCAAGGGTTAATGAGGGGTTGGGCTTAGATTACATTTTAGCATGGGTCAACATCATAGGTCACAGGGTGAGAATTGACCAATCAAAAAGGAAAGAGGTGAGCATCTTTGGGATGCTTCGAGATGCTTCCAGGGAGAAGTTATAAAACTTCTTGGGAGGCCATGTGGCTGAGAGAGAACAAAGGGACAATAAAGGAACATCCTAGAGATGGGATCTGTGCCAGTAGTAGGCTGCAGGCCCCATGCCTCGCCTCCTGGCCACATTCCTCTTTTAGACCATCTAAGACTGTGAACCTAATTGTGAGTAACTAGGAATAAGATAGTTAGTCGCGTTAGGGCTGTTTATTATTTTGGAGTTGGCTGATCTTAAAGAATGTATCTGTGTTTTTGTAACTGCTTGTAACTAAGTGTGCCTGGGAGGGGGGAGCCTCTCATGTGTATTATTGTCTTGTTTATTTGCATGCCTTGAATAAATGTAAAACCTCTGTTCTCCATTTCCATGCCAGTCATCAGCACACGCTAGATAGGACTTCTCTCACTCAGAAGGGGGGAGGTGAGAGGGAAGGAAAGGTCCTTAAACACAGGGATTGGCAGTTCACTGAACAGCCTCCCACTGTACTGTTCAGTTAATTCAGAATGCAGTGGGTGGTGGCAGCAAGAATTAGTAAATGCTGGGGGAATTTCCAGCTCCTTTTCAAGGGTGAAAGTCAGAGTTGAAGGGACTGGAAATAAACTCCAGTATGACAGTTTGATTGCTTCGGTTGATGGCGTGGAATCTTCTGTAGGTGATAAGTTGGCTGACTCTGTCAAGGAGATTCTTTTGGCTGCACACAAACCATCTACATTGAAATCTTATGCACATAAATAGGAAAAGGTTTGCAGGTACTTTTAAGACAGTGGTACCAATTGCAGTATGGTACACATTCTTTCTTTTCTTTCATAACTGTTGACAGATGGACTTTCTCTGTCATCAATAAAGTGTTATGTGGCAGCAATTTCTTTGCACCTCCAGCAAGATGGAAAACTATTGTGTTTTGCTGACCCTTTGGTAAAACGATTTTTGCAGGGTTATAAACATTTACATCCTCCAGTTGAACCACCTGTGCCTGGTTGGAATTTGAATTTGGTGCTAATGCAATTGATTCATAGACCTTTTGAACCAATGGCAACCTGTGATATGCATTTGGTGTCTTGGAAGACTGCATTTTTAGTTGCAATAACATCAGCTAGAAGAGCTAGTGAACTGTGTGCAGTTAGAGTTGACCCTCCATATTTGAGATTTCACAAAGAAAAAGTGGTTCTCAGACCAGATATAACCTTTTTACCAAAAGTTGTTTCATGCTTTCATCTAAATCAGGATATAGGATTGCCTACATACATGCAAAATCCTGAATCAGATATGGAAAAAAGTTGCACTGTCTTGATGTGAGACAGGCATTAGCCTTTTATGTACAATGCACATCTTCCATTAGAAAAACAAATAGATTATTTGTTTGTTATTCAGTAGCAAAACAGAGTAAGCCAGTCTCATCTCAGAGATTATCTAAATGGGTAGTATCTGTTACTAAATTGGCTTATGAATTGGCAAGAAAGAAGGTTCCTGAATCTGCAAGGGCTCACTCTACTAAATCTATAGCAGCTTCAGTTACTTTCCTTCATGGTGTACCATTGCATGAAATATGCAAGGCTGCTACATGGTCACAACTATTAACATTTATGGGACATTACAGAGTGAATAATAGATCTAGGAGTGACGCAGCTTTTGGGAGGGCTCTTTTGTTTTCTTCAGTTGTGTGACAAGATGTTGAATGTTTCATGTTTTCATGTGTTAATATAAAAAGTTCTTCTTTTTTGGCATTACATCAACTTGACATTATATGGCTTTTATTTGACAAGTGAATGAAATTATAGCAGCATGACTCTCCCACCTCCTTCTATGACAACTTGCTAGTCTCCCAATTATGTGAGTCACAGAGACCACAAAGAAGAAGAACAGGTTGCCTACCTGTAACTGTGGTTCTTTGAGTGGTCATCTGTGAACTCACACAACCCCACCATTCTCCCCACAGTATATCCTGCTAACAGATTGGTTCCAGTGCTGCTACATGTGCAACAGAGGAATTGACTGTTACAACTTTAGGGTTGCCATCACTTGGAAATGACTTGAAGGCACACCACCACCACCACCACAACAACAACAATCTCACATGGACCTGTCTAAGGTGCAGTCTAGATTCCAAAATCTCACTTTGCTAAAACTGCCAAAACTTATATACCCTCAGGGGATGGTTAACCGCCAAAACGCCTACTCCTAGGTCTTCAGAAGGTTCTGAATGCTTTTCTGCACAGGCACATAACCCAATTGTGTGAGTTCACAGATGACCACTCAAAGAACCACAGTTACAGGTAAGCAAACTTTTCTTCCTCTCACTGCAGAACTAGCTGCTAAAATGGAGCTGCAAGTCTATGTCAGGCAGGCCTGGACAATGTGTAACTCTCCAGACTTTATTAGTCTGTCACACCCATCAGCCCCAGCTAGTGTAGGCAGTGATGAGGAATTATGGGAGTGGTGGCACAACATCATCTGCAGGAGCATGCATTCCCCTGTCCTGATTAAAGATGAGTCTGTGGTTGCCTGATGCTGAAACAAGATTTCAGACCAACATGTGAATTTTTTGCCAGTATCTCACATGGAGAGAACCAGCATGGTGTAGTGGTTTGGGCATTCAGCTATGATCTTGAGGTCAGAGTCTGAATCCCTGCTCAGTCATGGAAACCTACTGGGTGACCTTGGGCAAACCGTACTCTCTCAGCATCAGAGGAAGGCAAAGGCAAACTCCCTTGGAACAAATCTTGCCAAGAAAACCCCATGATATGTTCACTTTAGGGTTGCCATCAGTTGGAAATGACTTGAAGGCACACAACAACAACAACAACAACAACAACAACAACAACAACAACAACCTCACATGGACCTGTCTAAGGTGCAGTCTAGATTCCAAAATCTCACTTTGCTAAAACTGCCAAAACCTAGGTTTTACATCTAGGCTTCCTCAGCTTCCTAGAACCAGAACTTTGTATCTTAATCACCTTCTGTCTGTTAGCTGGAAAATACATATTGCCAAGAGTATTGCTTGGAACAGAACAGAATGGAATATTTTTATTGTGTGATTGAGGTTTTCTTATTGATTTGCATACTTCATTTTGATATAGCTGCTTTGGATTTTTTAGTTGAGTCAATTAATTATATTTATGCATTCATTCACTTGGCACTATATTTCTATGGTGATGGAATTGCATGTTTCTGTGAAGCAAGAGGCTATGCCGATGACAGCAGTGCTGATGATAGGGTCCTTCAGGTCACACAGGCTTTTGCAGAGGAGCCAGACTAAATATTCCAAACAGCTACTGGGCAGCTGCAGTAGTTGGTGGGGGGGGGGGTGATACTGGCAGAGGATCTTTCAGAGACAATGGCAGTAGCATTTCAAGCTAACTCTTGTTAGTACCACTCAGAAGGAGACAGTGGTTAATCCTCAAAGGATTTACTGTTAAAATCCTGTGAGCTGACAGTCCAAAATAAAGCAAGAGATAGTGCTGAAAGATGAGACTCCCAGATCAGAAGATATTCCTCTAGCTAGTGCAGAAGAGCAGAGAACAAGTACATAGTGCTGTGTCTAATGATGCAACTGGACTTAAGCCAAAAAGGACATTCAGCTGCTAATGTGCTCAGAGGTGAAAGGAACCCCCAAGATAGACAACATATGTTACAGGATCATAGAATGTTAGAAGGATGAATCATGGGAAGGTAGACATTGAAAGATCAGAAATGGAACCTATAAAGATTAGAATACTTAAGGTGAGCAAGCTAAAATGAACAGTTATGGGACACTTCCAGTGACATCACTATACAAAGTTTTACTCTGGAAATGAAGATCCAGGATGAAATGGCATAGCATTAATAATGAGGCGAGATGTAGCAAAAGCAATTAGGGCATATAATGTGAAGTCTGGTTGAATAAGGCTTCATGGAAAACCTATCAATAATAACCATAATCCAAGTTTATGCCCTAAATAAAGAAAGAATACATCAAGAAATCGAAAGATTATATGCTGGAGTCCAAGAGGAAACTGGTCACACACCAAAACAGAATGCATTGATACTCATAAGTGATTGGAATATAAAGTAGGAAACAAAGCAGGAGTAAACAGTGGTGGATAATATGACCTAGGATCAAGAAATGAAGCAGAAGAATTTATTGAATTTTTGAAGCCAACAGTTTGTCACTGCAAACACATTCTTCAGATAATCAAAGAAGCAGAAGATGGAGAAGCTCAATTTTCTCTACTAAAATAAGACTAGGAGCACATTATGGCAGAGACCATGAACTACTAATATCAAAAATTAGGGGAAAACTAAAGAACAACACTAAATCAATTCCCATGCCAACAGAAACCTGAAGAACGTTCTTGTAGAATTTAGAAATCTTGTAAAATAGATTTTCATTATTAAGCCTAACTGACTAATAATCAGAAAACTCTGGAAAAGGCAATGGACCTCATCAGGCAAGAATGTAGGAGACACTATCTGCAGCCAAAAAGAAAGAAAAGCCTCCCTGTATGACAAAACTCCTCAAACAATAAAGGACAGGTGAGAAGCAAAAGTAAACGGTGACAGACGAAGGCCCAGAATCTTGGACACATGTTCAGTGATGTGTGTAAAGACAAAGAGAACTAATATAATAATCAATGTAGAGAAATAGAAAGCAATAAAAAAGGGAGGGGGAGAAAAAGAGATCCGAAAAATCCAAAACAAAGTCAGACTAAAAGTGATGATGCTCTATGGACAATATGGGAACAAACTGTATACTGAAGGAAAGAGGTAAGAAGACACTGGAAGCTATACATTAAAGAACAATATAAAAAAAAATGAAAGGATGATAGATTTATCCAAGGAAAAGCCTTTTGTCAATGTACCCACAGTTTTAAAAAGAAAAGTGGAAGTTATTCTCAAAACACTTGAGAGTAGTAAATCACCAGGAACACATGGCATACCATCAGAGCTGTTTCAGTCTACAGAGATAGATTTTTGAATTCTGTTTTAATTCAAATTTGAACTAAAATCTGCCAACAAATATGGAGAACAAAATAATGTCCGGAAGACTGGAAATGCTTAATATACAATCTAGTTCACCAAGAAAGAGATACCAGGGCTACGGTAACCATCAGACCGTTGGATGAAGCTCCCATGCAAACAATGCAATGCTCAAACTTTTACAATACTTTTACAATATACGCTGCCCGGAGATCTCTTGATATGGGTTAGGGTACAAATATTTTAATAAATAAAATGTAATAATATATGGAACAAGAAATGCTTTAAGTCTACACTAGGTTCAAAAAAGGAGGAGGCATAAGAAATCATATTACAAATGTACATTGGATAATGGAGTACACTGGAGAATTTCTGAATAAAATGAGCTGGTAGTTCATATGATTATAGCAAAAATTTTGATTGTGTAGTGTATGAAAAATTATCACTCTTAAAGTAATGGGTGCGGCACAAAATTTTACTGTTCTGAGGCATAACTTATACTAAGGACAAGAGGCGACAATGGACACAAAATGTGGAGAAACAGTCTGCCAATTGCTGCCTTTGACCACCCTACCTGTTTAATTTATACACAGGGCATTGTACAGAAAGCTGGATTGAACTTGGAGGAAGGAGGTGTGAAAATTGGAGGAAAGATCATCAACTATTTAAGATACACAGATGATACCATATTACTGATAAAAAACACAAAGACTTAGAATAACTGCTGAGGAATGTCAAGGAAGCAGGATTATAGCTGAACATGAAAAATATAAAATAATACCCACAGATGATTTACACAATTTTAAAATGGATGATAATGACATCAAAATAGACAAATACTTTATATACCTTGGCTCAGTCAGAAATAAAAATGGAGGTGCAGTCAAGAAATTAGAAGACTAGGACTTAGAAGGGCAGCTATGAAAGAATTAGATAGGATCCTCAAGTGTAAAGATTGAATACTAAAAGTAAGATTATTCATGCCATCATATTAATAATTTCCATGTATAGTTGTGAAAGCTGGATGGTGAAGAAAGCTGACAGGAAGAGAATCAGCTTATTTGAAATGTGGCACTGGAAGAGAATTCCACAGATACCATGGACTGATGAAAAGACAAATAAATGGGTCCAAGAGCAAATGAAGCCTGAACTCCGTCAAAAAGAAGAAACTGAGGCTGTCATACTTTAGGCATATCATGAGCCATATCATCATGGCTCACTGGAAAAGATGGTAATGCTTGGTAAAGTAGAAGTCATAAGAGGGAAATCTCACACATGGCTATGTTCCTATAGTTGGAAACACAAAGATGACATCATCCTCCAGGACCTCTGAGGGACCCTGGGAAGTCCTTGAGGAATCCTTCTCCTTAAATACGCCTGCCCAAAGATTAAGGTCTGCAGTTAGAACTGGTTGTAAGAACATAACTGGGTACTCCATGGGTGTTCCCACCCCCCTGGACCAGGAAATGGCCATGATGGGTTGACACAGGAAGAAAGTGAGTTCTCTGTGCAAGGAGAGAGAGACAGGTGAAATTACATCTGCCAGGCAATGCAGGATCTCAGCCCCTGTGGTATGGGATATATGTGTGAATATAAATATTTCAATAAATTAATAACAAATACATTTTACAATCTGGCTAGAATTATCCCCCAAAGTCCTTAGTGCAGTAAGGATCTGGGCACTGTGGAAAATTGGAATGGTATCTACCCACAGGTAACAGGTAAAATGGCTGCCGCAGGCACCTCTTGCCAGTGTCAGAATGGGGCCAGCAGAATGACATTTTCCAAGGGCCTATTCACACTACAAAGTTGTAGTACTGTTGTTCCACTTTAGCTGCCATTGTTCCATACTATGGGATCCTGGAGTTTGTAATTTGGTAAGGGACTAGACCACTCTGGCTGAGAATTGTAAATGCTTATTCCTACACAACAAATCCAAGGAAACTGAGGGATGTTGGCATGGCACTGAAGGTGGAAGGTGACACTCTAATTGTGTAATGTGAATTGATTGTAGGTTTCCCTCAAACCTGAAGCCAATCCTGCCTCAGTTCTGGTACTGACAAAGAATAGATGGCAGAGGTCCACAAGCTTCCTTGCATTTTTAAAATGATATATAATAACTAATAGCCCTAATGCTGATATTTGGAATGTAGACAACTGTAAAGTCAGTTCTCCATTACCATGCTGATGGTCAAACATCCTACCATGTTGATTTTTTTCGTATGCTAAGCATTTCTCACCAGTTCCCTTGAGATACATGTTTGCTTTATAATCAACTGAAGGATAAGTTGCCCTTTTCTGAGGAGAACAACAAGGAAAAGGAAGTTCAAATAATAGAAAGGGTTATAATAGCTCCTGTGGGGATAACTATTTTTCCTCTCTCCTTGCAGGAACCCATTTTGTATTATCTTTCTTTTGCTGATGGCGGAAATCAATTTTAATAGAACTGACAGGAAATGAGGATGTAAAACTTCAAATAGAACAAAATCCTGCAAGGTTCAAAAATAATAAACTGAGATATGAGGCCATTTTTAAAGTTTTTTAAAAATATGATATCTTAAAGTGAACAGTCTTCTAGAACTATCCAAATGTCATAGCCTCATCTGGCAAAAGTCTTTCAAATGATGTAGCAAGAATATATGATATACTTAAAATACTATGAAGTTTAAAATATGGATCAAGCTGAAGGATATAAATATAGAATGGAGACATCTTTGTATTCCATAGGCAATAATTTTCTTCTTCTTGATGATACTGTCATTTATAATGAGAAAAAATTGTATAACACCACAACCCCTAAATGAAACTTCACACATTCACAAATTGTGGATCTGGGTGGAATGTTGTAGTTTTGTCCCAATTCAAAGAGTCAGCTGATGGCCATTTTGGAAATCTGGCATTTTTTGATGGATCCAATTACAAAATATCTTTACATAAATGTACATTTTGTTATTGCCCCATGTTCAAAAGGAAAAGGAATAGTAGGATGGTTTTGTGTCAGGCTAGACTTGTTTCACCTTAAATTGAAAAAAATTGACTTCATTCAAAAGAATTGGAAAGATTAGTTTCACCTGAAAAGAATACAACAGCATCTCTCTCCATTCCAATGTATTCTGACCACTGGTGTTCCCACTGCACCATGTCTTGTATGGAAGCACCAATGATCATTTTTGAAACTTGGTGTAAGAAGGGGAAGTCTGTGTTTCAAGTGTGTACCAACATCATACTCTTGTCTCATACCTGCAACTGCATAAACCATGAAAAACCATGCTCCCCCCAAAAAAAATCCAGCCTTGGAAAACCACTGGGAGACTTTAGGCAAGTCACATTCTCTCAGCCTCAAAGGAAGACAAAAGCAACCCCCCCCGAACAAATCGTGCCAAGAAAACCCTGTTATAGGTTTGCCTTAGGGTCATCCTAAATCAGAAATGGCTTGAAGGCACACAACAACAACAACTTACTGTTTCACATATGCCACTTTTCTGGAAAATGCCTTCTTATGTTTAATAATGTCCTGCCTGAGAGTCCTGTTAGTTTGCAAATTATTTTGTATTAATGGAATTACCTTGTACATTTATTTGATTTTTTTTTAACAGATTGATGTGAAGCTTTATTTTTCTGATCTTTTTTATTGCAAAATCATGAAGTAACCTCCTAAGTCAATTCCTCTTGCAAGCTGATATTCAGTAGATGGGATGACTAGTTGGCCTAAACCATTCTTGCCCTGTTGTAGATTGTCTGCAGTTTTTTATGACTGCCCACACTGTAAAACTTTTTGCTTCTGCCTCGGTCAATAGCTGTGTACAAAAAAGCTGAAAGGCAAGTCACAGTTCACTGAAAATTGACTATAGTTGCTTTTGGGAGATTAATTTAATAATAAAAGCATGCAGTAGTTGATATTCTTTTCCAAAAGTTCACCTAATTGTTGTTATTATTTTCAGGTGCAGCATTTCAAGAAGGAAAATTTTTTAAAAGATTGATGGAGACTTGGAAGCTTCATGTTCTTGTATCATATCAAATGTTATAAGTTGCTTTGAATCTGTGTTCTAATACATATTCCAGGTTGGCCAAATAGCAACTTGTGAGCCACATGAGGTTCTTTGACACATGACGTGCAGCTCACTGAAATATACTTGCTGAGCTTCTTTTTATATTACAATTTATATATAAGCAAATAAATAAAAAAATCAGCTTTAAAATCATTTACCAGGTTTAAACGGAGAGCCCAATAGATTAAAATGTAAATTTAATGCTCATGGTAAGAAAATATATTTAAGAATTTAAATCCTAATTTTAATACTAGATTGCAGTCAGGGATTAAAGCAGTTTTGGATTAGCAAGCATTACAGAACTGTGCTGGAGAATCAGTGATTGTATAAGCCAGTGCTGACAATGTTAGTTTTAGTGGCTGTGGTTTGCAAATGTGTGATTGTGGCATGTGTGGATATGTTGCTGGCAGTGAAATTAGCAGGGTGTTAGTGTGATACTGGGCACTGTAGAGTTTCATTGTGTTCTGCATGTTGGAGTGTATTGTTTCTTTTCACTTCAGTTTTTATTAAAAGTATAATTTTGAAGGGTGGTATCTGCTTAAAACATCTCCAATTTTATTGGTTTCCCACCAACAGTACTACCTTTCTATGATGGTGGGATTGTGTGCTCCTATGAGACAAGAGGTTGTACTGATGGCAGCAGTGCTGCTGATAGGGTTTACATATTTTTCTCGACAAAAATATGGGGCAATTTACTAATACAATTATCATTTAATACCATTAAAATATGTTTTTATCCTTTTGCATTTTTATTTTTTGCAAACTCATTTAATATTAATGAAATGCAAATTTCTGTATTTTTCTTAGATGTTTTCATAGTTTATCACCATATTAAGTTCACTTAGTATAGCTGAAACACTAACCAATCAGGATGTTGAAAATACTTGGTATATATACATGTGTGTGTGTGTGTGTGTGTGTGTGTGTGTGTGTGTGTGTGTACTTTGTGATTGCAGTTCTCCCTCCACATTTGCAGGTTTGACCTTCACAAATTTGACTATTTGTGAGGTGCACATATGCCTGCCTCCATTCTCCTCCTTCCATTCCCTTGCATTTTGCAGGGTGTGGAAAAGGAAGGCAGGTGCTCCTGGGCAAAAGACAAGGGAAAGGTGGGGGAGGTACATGCCTTTCTTCTCCCCTCCAGAGCTACCCCCACTTCCTAGCCTCTGGCTCCAGTGCTGAAAATGCACACCAAGGCAAAAAGCAAGGGAATGAGGTTGGGGAAGGAATGCGCACGAACCTTCTCCCTCCAGAGCTCCCCCTTCCATTCCCTTGTCTCTGGCCCCGACACACAAAAGGCAAAGGAATGGGAGAGGAAATCACTAGGAGGAGTTATTTGCATTTCTTCCACTTTCATGAGGGTTCTGCATCCTGAACCCTTGTGAAAGTGAAGGGGCTACTGTATTGAGGCTAATACAAGTTAACAGTTTAAAACTGCACATGTGATTAATTAGTACTGTGTACATGTATTCATTAGTATTTCATATAAATTTTTTGTTAAAATGTGCATATAACAATAACATGTTTGTGACATTTGTTCGTGTCTCGCAGCTCTCAAACATAGGAAGTTTTTCATATGTGGTTAAGCAAATTTGGCCACCCCAGCATACAAATGGTTCAGAAGTACATCAAAATTGTGGCATGTAGTAACAGAGGCATCTGGTAGCTTCCATGCCAGTGGGATGGTGAATCTACTCTGTGGGATGGTGAATTCACTCCAGCTGTTAGTCTGAACTTTAAAGGAGCTATCCAATGTGCTGAATCCTATCCCAAAAACAAATTGAACATCTTGGTTATCACCTTTAAAGTTCAGACTGAAATCCAGAGTGTAATCAATGCCTCACTGCCATGGAATCCACCAACTACCACCTGCAGGTCCTACTAGAAGAAGGAGCAGTTGTTCTCACTGTGTTATGCTACTTAGCCCTTCTCGCCAGGTATTTCTCCCTCCTGCCTATGCACAGACAAAATCTGAGACTTGTAATCTGTGATGTCAAAGAGAGAAAAATGAATCTCTCTGTCTCTCACAGGCACAAGCATGGGCTAGCTGAGAGCAGGACTTAAGCTTGGACTACGCCAGGAGGTTACAATATTGCTTGAGATCCCTGTAATACTGTTTCTATTTACTCCAGCAGGTCTCACAAGATCTGGTCAAAAGATAAAGGAAGACAACAAAAGAAGCTTTTCTCATTATCCTCAGACATGATCTACTTTATCATAGATTCATAGCAATGTTCAATGGCTTTTCATAGAATCATAGAATCATAGAAATGTAGAGTTGGAAGAGACCACAAGGGCCATCCAGTCCAACCCCCTGCCATGCAGGAAAACCCTCAAAGCACTCCCGACAAGTGGCCATCCAGCCTCCGCTTAAAAACCTCCAAAGAAGGAGACTCCACCACACTCTGTGGCAGCACATTCCACTGCCGGACAGCCCTGACTGTCAGGAAATTCCTCCTGAGGTTCAGGCGGAATCTCCCCTCCTGCAGCTTGCATCCATTGCTCCTTGTCCTGGTCTCAAGAGCAGGAGAAAACAAGCCCACTCCCTCCTCGACATGACATCCCTTCAAATATTTAAACATGGCTATCATGTCCCCTCTCAACCTTCTCTTCTGCAGACTAAACATATCCAGCTCTCTAAGTCTGTCCTCATAGGGCATGGCTTCCAGGCCCCTCACCATTTTGGTTGCCCTCCTCTGGACCTGCTCCAGCTTATCCATATCCTTCTTGAATTGGGGTGCCCAGAACTGGACACAGTATTCAAGATGAGGTCTAACCAATGCAGAATAGAGTGGTACCAATACCTCCCTCGATCTAGACACCATACTCCTATTGATGCAACCAAGAATTGCGTTGGCCTTCTTGGCTGCCGCATCACACTGCTGACTCATGTTCAGCTTGTGGTCTATGAAGACTCCTAGATCCCTTTCACACGTACTGTTAGCCAGCCACGTGTCCCCCATCCTATATTTCTGCATATCATTTTTTCTACCTAAGTGTAGGACCTTACATTTCTCTCTGTTGAAGTTCATTTTGTTAGCCTTGGCCCAGCTCTCCAATCTGTCCAGGTCCTTTTGAATTTTGATCCTGTCATCAGGCGTATTAGCAACCCCTCCCAATTTGGTGTCATCTGCAAATTTGATCAGCGTGCTCTCTATTCCTTCATCCAAGTCATTAATGAAGATATTGAACAGCACCGGGCCCAGGACAGAACCCTGTGGCACCCCACTAGTCACTTCTCTCCAGGATGAGATGGATTGGATGCAATCAAATTTAATAACCAAAAAGTACTTTAAGAGTACTTATAGTGTTTGTAACTCATGATAACCAGAAATATCTTTGCTCCTGAAGGATAATCATGTACAAAGGGGAACGGCAAGAGACATACCCACCGGACAACCCACAATTATGCCCTTAGTGCAAGTCACATTAGAATAGCATTTTGTATCTGTGGGCAAATTGAGACATGGGGAGGGCAGACATATAAGATTCTAGATATTGAAGCTTATGGTTTCTCAGTTCTGTAATGTTTTCAAGTCTGTCATGTTCTCTCTGCACAAAATATTCTGACGACAATATTCTTGGCCAATGAAATAAAATAAGGAAAAATGGAGAAATGGCCGGAGTCATGACATTATTTTCTGTTTAATGAGCACATTGGTGTCTTATTTTATTTTGTTGTTTTGCAGTTCATTATTATTTCTTCTACACAGGACACTAAATTTGCCTCCATCTCTACTTTTGGGACCATCTGAGAAAAAAAGACTAAATCTCTGAAATTCTTTCTCTTCACAAACAATTTAGCCCCAGTGTATTCTTATTCCTAATGGTCATACTGGCTGTAGTCCAAAAAAGTAGTTTTTCTATACTCAAAGCACTCAGGTACCAGCGAGATCTTCTCCATCTGTAAAACATCTGGTCTCCCACCAAAAAGGTTCCTATTTACTTTCTCAGCCATCTACTTTGGCTCCTTAGCTTTAAAGAAGGCAGTGATATAGACACTCATGAAGACAGTCCCTATGGGCATGGCACCAAGGAGGATTCAAAAAAGCAGCCAGCTATGTGGTTTGTTATTGGTAAACTAGTGCTAGCATTTTCTGCTCCATCCAAAATCAGTTTTTTGTAAAGAGAAAGGGTCTTCATTGCCCATTCAGGACCAAACCTCCCTGTAATACTTTGCCTAACAACAGGGATAGCTCACAACAAGCTATGAAAATCTATTTCCTGCCCAGTTACTGTGATGATTGCAGCTAAGCTTGCAGGCAATTGGTGCTGCTCATCTGATCTTTGTCTCTTAGGGATTGCACTCTGTGTTATGTTGGCTCCCATCTTGTCTGGGATCCACATTATTAACCCCTGTGAGGACAGTCAGCTTGTCCTCCTGATGAGATGCCTCACAGTTTGTAACAGTAAAAAGCCCTTTTATTTTCTTCTTTCAGTCATTTTTATCCACTTTTCAGCATACCCATATAATCCTCATCTGATTTAATCCTTGCAGCTAATCATGCCAGGTTTGTTAGCAAAAGTGAAGAACCATGGTTTATCCTAGAACTCTAGACCCAATTAATTCAGGCAATAAGGACAAAAGGAGAAAAGGGGTGGGAAGAGGGGAAAGCAATTAGGTAAAAATTGCACAACTTTCTGCCCATGTCAATGTTGGACAAGTGAGAGAAAGATCACTGCAGGCTTGTAGGTAGAAATTTTTATGGTGAAGGAACCTATTGGGATGCTGAATCACTGAACTGGAGCTGGAATGCAAACACAGGTAGCTTAGTAATGTTTAAAGGTCTTTGATTACATTTCTTCTAGGTGAGCAATTCAGTAGGATACCCCTACCCAAATTCCCTTACATATCTCTCCAAGTAAAAGGGTTAGCACTCTACTCTCTTTATTTATTTAAAGTTTGACATTGAGGGAGGGCCCCAGAATATCCAGAAGAAGTTAAGCCACCTCCATACTCCTCCTCCTGCTCAGCCTTAGATCAGAGATGTTACTTATCCAAAGCAGTAGGAATATAAGGAAGAAAGCTTTAAAAAAAAAAAAAAGGTTTACAGCTGAATAGAGGTACACCTCAGTTTGCAAAGCCTCTGATAGTGAACCCCTTTGTAACAAAGTCTTTATGTGTCTAACCTTCCCCATTTTTTTCCTCATCTCCCATCTAGTTGATTTTTTTTCTTATAGCAGTATGGACATTGGGAAGATGGTGAAGGAAGGCTGGAGACTCAAAGAGGCCTGGTATTGGTTTACAGCAGCCTGTCTGGGGTAAATCTACTGTATAAAAATCAAAGTTTGTTTGTCTGTGTTAGGCAAAGACCTCATATGACTGGCTGCATCAAAGGAAGACTTCATATGCTTGGCTGCATAAGAAGATTCTACGGAATCCTGAGGTTTGCAGTTTAAGGAAGGGCCTTTAGAATTCTCAGCCAAAGAGCTCTTGAGCCTCAGTCAACTGTGTCTGTCTTGCATAGGCCAGTTGCTATGGAAACAAGGCCTAGCAACAAGGAGGAGGGCAGTATATTCCCTCAAAAACCCAACCTCTGTATGTTAATACTTCTGAATACAGATTGGATTGGAGAATATGGGGAAAAGTTACAGGTACTGGATAAGACAGTTTGGGGAATTAGAGACACAGGATTTCAAATCTTTCTAAAAAGTATTATCTATGAGAATATGAAATCCAGGGCAATGCCAGGTATATACACTTGAAATGCAATAAATCTTGAGCTGGGAAGGAATGGGATTCTGCTTTAGCTGCTCCTACTGTAGCTGTGTGGGCCTGCCTACAACAGGCAAGGTAAACAGCAGAAGCCTCCAGAATCCCTTACTCAACATGTATAAACGTCAAAACAGAGAGAAAAGAGGACAGCAGATAAACTTGCCTCACCAGTTGCCCCCAGTATGTTAAAAAAAATAAAACATAGATTTCAAAGTTTGGCCATCAAAATGGATAAGATAAAAAAGTAGAAACTGGTAAAATAAAATGTCATCCCTGGATGCTTTTTCAAGAAGCTTTCAAATGGCCTTTGGGGGTTCAAAAGGTTTTTGTTTACTTATGCAAATTTTATCTGAGCTCATTGTTTAGTTTCATATGTGCATATTGTTAGCTGATGAAACATGCTGAACTGCTACACTACTTTTTTGTTGTGTAGGAAACTATCCCTATTCTTTTCATGTTATTTATGCCTCTGCCACCAAATTTTCTGTTAAAGAAATAATGCCCAGGAACACATCTGCTTTGTTAACTTTGTTAAGTTAACTCTATTAAGAAAACAAAAAGTAGTGACTTCAAGAGATACGTGTAATTTTAAAGTAGGTGATGAAGACATTGAAATAGCTAAACATTTCCTACCCCTTGGCTCAGTCAAAAATCAAAAGGGAGACTACAGTTTAAAAATCAGAAGGAGGACTCTTTCACACTATGTAATTATAGCACTATGATTCCACTGTAACTGCTATGCAACATCCTATGGAATCCTGGGGTTTGTTGTTTGCTGAGGCATTGAAGCTCTTGGGATGTGAATTCTGCATACCTCCTCCTAAACTGCAAACTCCAGAATTATGTTGCCATACCGGTTAAAGTGGAATCATATTGTTATATCTGCTATAGGTGGTAAAGATCTTTCTGTTTTGGCAGGCCTTTGAAGACTATTTGTTTAGGCAGGACAGGCCTTGTACAATGTAGTAGCATTTTTATTTGTTATTTTTATTGTGCTCATTATGGTTTATATTTTTAATTGGCTTCAATGTTTTTAATGTTTTAATACCTTTTTAACTTTTGTATTTGGTGAATTTTTAACTATTAATCTGTTGTTAGCCACTTTGTGTCTTGAATCAGGAAGAAGATGATGATGAAAATGATGATGATGATTGTGCAGAAGAGCAATAAAAACTAGAAAGGACTGTTATGAAGAGTTAGATGGGATACTCAAAGTGTGAAAACATTATTGAATACAGAAACCAGAATGACCATGGCACAGTATTTCCAATTTCTATGTATGGTTGTGAAAGCTGGCCAGTGTAGAAAGCTGAAAATAGAACTTGTTTGAAATTTATTCCACCAGGAGAGCTCTGAGGATATCGTGGATGGCCAAAAAGACCAATGAATACTCCAAGTGAATACAAGAATACAGGGAGCTGCCTTATACTAGGCCTGCTTCTCTGTTCATCTAGGGCTTTACTGTTTACTTTGATTGGCAGTGGCCTTCCGGGCTGTCGGATGTAAAATCCCACTCCCTTTACTTACTACATGATGATTTTAACTGGAGTGTAGATGCCACATAGTGATACAGTAATAGGTATAGGCCAGGTGTGGGAATCATATGACCCATAGTACACATATAGCGACTGTACAGTACTTGGGCCCCCCAGATCTGCAACAGCTCCCCAAAACAAGCACCCGCAAAAAAAAAGAAGCTAGTGAACAAATACATTTGGGATTGAAAAGTCATTCTGTGGAGGCCATTTTCACGTAAAATTCTGTTTGCCACTGAACATTACCAAAAGTGACAAGATGTCGTTTGTGGTCATGACAGATGGTGACTGTGGTGACATAGGCAGCAACTCCGTATGAGTCAGCATAGCATAGCTGTCAGGAACTGAATTCACACACACAAATAGAACAGTGCATAAACACTATTTATTAGGAGCGTGATATATCGTGCAGGACTTCAGTGAGTGAACTGGAGGCAATTAGCAAAATACAAAACATAAAAGACAAAGAGTTCATCTTCCTGCCCGCAAGAGACCTTGAAGTTCTGGTGCAGCCTGGTGTGCTTATCAGTACATTCCTAGCTTTTTGTTTATCTAATGGTCTCTGGTTCCCATACCTTGTTACAAGCAAGCTACTACTTAACTCCTACTACATATCCCAGTACTAAAATATGGAGGGCTACCCGACAATAGCAATACTGAATGTGGACTGATGCAAGGATAAGCTGTGTACTGCACCTCCCTGACATAGCATATACCTTTCATGTTGTACTCTCTCCATGCCATGGGAAACATGGCTTTCGTATTCAATAATGTGGTATTTGCCAAGTGTGACAGGGATGAATGGGAAAGTTCTTAGAGACACAAGGTGTTACCAAATGGCTGGTATTGTTTACCGGATGGGGCAGTAAATAGCATTCAGCTAGTCTAGCTATGAAACATTTGTTTGTATTTGAGGATAGCAATCAGTGGGTGATTTAGTAGGATTAGGCTGCATGTTCTAGGGTAGGGAATGTAGTTAGAATATCAAAGGATAGGGCAGGAAATTCATAGGATCAAAGTAACTCATAGAGAGGGGCTATTTCAACAAAAGAAAACAACCTAGAAGTTGGGGGGAGCATGAACCTGGAGAAGCTACCAATGGGCATTGTGCATGGAATGTAATGAACTATTGTGTTTTACTATATAACCAGATGAGTTATGCAGATTATTCACTCCAGCAACAGTTGTTATGTTCCAATAAACATCAAGCATATATGTGTTTTCTTGAGAGACACCGAGTATCAGCACACGACAACAGGTTTGGAAGTCTCCCTCTCCCTCCCCCAGACATTCCATGTTTCCCAGGGAGCAAGCAGGATCAGAGAAGTATCTGGTTATGTTCCTGTGCATCCAGATATGAGGTTGTTACAGCATTACAGAGATCTTCCAAGGAGAGTTCTCAGCAATTATATAATCATTGCCTATGGAGACAGGCCAGAAACTTCTTCAATCCTGTCCACTCCCTACAAGGCTGTTCAGTGGTGGTGTGGGGCATCGGAGACTGTAATATAAGTCTGGTGGGGGGCTTCAGTCATTGTGGAAGGAAGGAGGGAATTCCAACCTCAGCAGTGTCTTAAAGGAACATATAAGGGAAATGTAGGCATTTGTATGTCCCTAACAGGATGCTAGCCATGGTATGCCCCACAAGAGGTTGACAGCTACTGAAAATGGCTGTCCAAATCCCATTGCATGCCCACCCCTGCTCATCATGATACTACTCTGAAAGAATGTTCCAAAACAAAGTAAAAACATATAAGTAGTTTTGTCAACAAACTGGTTCTAGTAGTTTCCATCTCCCCCAGGGGGAGAGTTCTTTTCAGCTTAATAGATTTTAATTGCCTCTTTATGACCAAGCCACCAAAAATATTTTGTATTATAACATGATTAGTTTATAATAATATGAACTATGTGAGTTTCAGCTAAGCTCAGCGGGATCCCTTCTTGAAGAAAGTAGTAGGTGGTATCATAACCTTGGACATTTGAAAGTCCTTTTGTGGCCTGGTCCATCATCCCTAGCTAGCATAATAGTGAAGGACAGTGGGAGGTACAGTCCAACAACATCTAGAGGACCACACATTTTCCACCCCATTGTAAATAAATTGAGAGTGTTTAGGAAGCGAGACACTATACATTTCTCTCATCTGGGTTTTCATTTGCTTTTATTTTTATTTCCATTTGAAATCACTCTGGCCATGCTCTTTCCTGGCAAAGCTCAGTTAGTTTCAACACAGCTGCATTGCAAATGCTCTCTCTCCCTATCCCTCTGTCTTGGTTCCATGAAATGCAATAAAGAAGATCTATTTTCCAAATGATGGAGTGAATTTCATGCCCCAAACACATGGCAAATGTTGTCAGATGGCAGCATCCAGACTGAGTTCCAGGGGAAGCCATCCAGTCACTAGTAATGAAACTCAAATACTTAGCTGTGAAGTGGGTAATCAGCATTAGTTCCTTTAGTATTCCTCATAATGATATTAATCATGGCATACTCATTAGATTTTAATAGCTCTGTAATATGTTAATCCATAGTAATTCGTTGCAGTTCAGCATTAGCTAATGCCCACTTATTGGAAAGTATTTTGTAAGTCTCTGTTTGATAATGAAGCTTAGGAATTGGACTGGGATAAAAAGAAAGAAAAAATAAGTTTTATCACATGCTAAGGCCTAGAAGTCAGGTGAATACAGCCCAGTCCTATTGCATAAGCAAAGAAATGCCGAGCATGAAATCTGAGAGCTTTTGAGCTGAGATGGTTACACACTGGTGAAGGAACATCATCTTTTCAAGCTAGTTTGTAATGTTATAATAGGGCAGAAATGTGAGTCCATGGTACTGGCTCAGTTTCATCCCTCAGTGTCAAAAAGCATCAATATTTGAAACTGTACATTATGTTCAAACATTATACTGTAGATTAGAAAATTTACAATGAAACACCTTTGTCTATCACATCATTAGGAAATTAAGCAAAAAGTCGGAACAAACTGTTTTGTGAAAGCAGAATCCATTTAAAAATCATAATGAAAAATTACCACTTTACCTAATAATAGTATAGTGGGCCCACCATACTCATCAAGAATTGGTTCCAGGAACCCTCATGAATACTAAAAAATTGCATATTCTCAAGTCCATATGAAAGAATGGTGCAGGGCAGCAGTGGAGGTGGTGACAAGCCATGGCTGCAGCAGAAGTGTACCAACTGCCACTGCCATGTCCCTTCTGAAGCTTCTCACCACCCTGCAATTGTTGGCAGTGACAGTGCTAATGCTACTTGCTCACTTTTATGCAAAGAAATTAATTTATACTGTACATATACATTTAGAACAGGAAAAGTTGTCATTTTCACTTTTGCCTGCATGTGAATTTCTGAAAACTGCTTCTTGACTTGACCTGACTCCGTAACGCTGAGTTACAAGATCCTGCTAAGTTACCTGCCTCTCGTAATGCTAAAACAGTGCTCAGAGCTAATTTTCCCCACCTACAGTTGAGCACATTTTGGTGTCCCTCATGGGACCCCCAGTAAACAGGGTAACTGCACATTAAACCGGTTTGACGTCGTTCTGTCCTCCGTGGTTCCGCACAAGTTGAGGTCTTAGCGCAGTTAACATCGATGTTTAACCGATGTATTGTAAAAATGGAAAAACTCTGATGTAAACAACCCAACCATTTCTGCTGCGTTTTTTCCTACATGCAGAAGCGTTACATTGATTCTCACCACTTGCACTAATACATAGCAACAGTTTCTACAACTTTTTTTTTTAAATTGACCAATCAGCAGCGGCGGGGTGAAGTGAGGGAGGGGAATACGAGAACTGATGATGTGGAAGCTACCAATGATTTTCTCCACTTTACTTCGATTGAAACTGGGGGGTATGCAGATAGGAATTGGGGTTTCGTTGGAGTAAAAAACACTGCTCATGCCACATGGTGAAACGCTCCTCCACTCTCGTGCAGAAAAGGCCTGTGTTTGCACATTATAGAAGTATTCAAAGAGATAGCTGGGTAGGTTCAGCTAGACTAAAAAAGTCTGGAAGTCCCAAGTTCTGTTCCTGTACAAACATATTTTATTTTGGAGATCTATGTGATATTTTCTTCACCTGAAAGTACTCGTATTTCCTGGAAGCTCTGAGCATTTCCAAGGACTTTTCATTCCTACTTCTCAGGTCTCATCCAGAAGGGAAAGAAGCCTTTGAAAATTTCAAGAGTTCTGTTGTTTTGATTTTACCTACTTATCCCTAAGTTTGCATCCAGTTGGTGAAATTAGTGAAAATCAATTTCTGAAATGTTACATGAATCTAGATGTGACATGTGATCAGTGGGGGGGGGTAAGACAAGGTAACAGGAAATGGAGGGAAACCCAAGATATTTCAAGAAAAGGTTTGGATGCAAACCTAGGAATATGTGGGTAAAATCAAACAAAAAGAATTAGAAAGTTTTAATACTTCCAGAGAATTCTTTCTCTTCTGGATGAGTCCTTAGCTTGGGAAGAAGACATTTCTAGCAGAAGGTTTTGTGCACAAAGTCCACTGTATCAGAGGGAACTGATGATTGCTTACTTGGCCAATACCTTTCCTGGAATCAACAGAAGTCAACTGCTCAGAGCGGAGGGAAAAATCACCTAAATATTCTTCTGGTAGGGAAGCTGTAGCCCTCTCAATGTTGTGGACCTGCTACTGCTGTCAGTCCTAGCCACCATGGCACCTGTGTATTGTATTTGTGCATTGATAGTGGGGTCATATAAGCATAGGGCAACATCATGAACACACCATTATTCCAAGACACACATAAGCTGAGGCAGAAATAAGAATAGAGTAAATGAAATAGCCAAGGCCATTTTGTGTGACCCGTCTGAACAATAAGCAATGATGCAGATTAGTCAAACTGTCCAGAGGAGAGGGGAGGGGGAAGGAGGATTGGACAAATCAAATGAATCTTTGCAGGTAACTGGAGGAATTGCCAAAACATACAGTTACACCAGAGACTCTCTTTAAAAAAAAATAAGGCAGAATTCTATCATGTAAACTTGTATAGATATAATTTAAGCAAGGAGTTAAAAAAATACACTAACTTAGTAAGTAAACTACTAAAAATTCAAAGTTTATAGTCCATCTGTCTCTATGCTTCAGGAAGTCCGTATTAAATTTATTGCTAAATAAAACAAATAAGCATAGCAAAAGTCAGCACTGAAATCTACATACTCATAAGAGAATTAACAGAATTCTCTTGTTATGATGGCTGATTCTCAATTTGCATCTTTAAAGAGTTGTGACCATGTCTAGGTTTCTGCCTTCTTAGTTATATTGGAGGCAGGATGGTCTTATGGCTTTGGAGCACTGCATGATTACCCTTTGAGCAGTTGCTGTATGTGATCAGGATTCTGCAACAGAGACTGGGAGTGAAGGTTAAAAAAGTAAGATTCAATAGCGATAAAATAATGTCCCAGCCATAGTTGAATGCCATTTACCTTTAGGAAAACAATCATATTTGTATTGCTATATATAGATATTAGAAGTCTACAGACAGTAGTTTGGCTCAGATCATCATGAAGAATACAGCTTCCACCATTCCACTCCATTATGTCTCACTTCTAGGGCTGCAACATTCAATAGCAACTGAACAAAGATGGGGCTTTTTCTGGCAGGATATAGATGTGGTGAGAAAAGTTGTGTCTGTTTAATTACTCTCCTTGCTTATCCACCATTCATGTAACTGTTTCTTAACTACTCCATCCCCTTTCTTCAGCCCTCTCACCTAGGGCCCCCCTGTTTTCCTGCTGTGTGGAGGTTTCATTCCCAGCTGTAAATAAGCCGTACATTTCCCCTTACCTCACTGAAGCCAAATTCTTTTCTTTTCTTTTTTCTTTTTTTGGAAAATCTGGGCTGCTGGGATTTTGGTGCTGGGATTTTTGGTGGGATTTTGCTGGGATTTTTTTAAAAAAAATTTTAATCTGGGCTGCTGGGATTTTGGAATTCACACTGATGGTCCTCTGATTTTTGGATAGTAACTTCCATGATCTCTCATCATTTTCCATGGTGACTAGGACTGATAAGAACTACATTTCCAGAACACTGAGAGGGCTATATCTTCTTTCCCAAATGAACAGATTATTTTCCACCCAGCAGTTAACTTCTGTTTATTCCAGGAGAGCTATTACCACATGAGCAACTATCAGCAACTATCCACATCAGCAACTATCCAATTGGTTGAATTACCAAAAGCTCCTATACACACAGCTTTACACAGGTTGGAGTAAAATATTTGATTCCAACATCACATATCTGTAGATGACTTCCATACTCTCAGATATTTCTTATATTGTGTTTGTACTCAAAGCAGTGGCTATCTAGATAGCATCTGTGTAAATCATCCATGCCCTTTTGTCTCCTAACAGATGTCAACACAAAATGCCAACCTAGGACTTATTTTTCTACCATTATAATTGGTCACAGATTCAGAAAAGGACACCATCAAGGAAAAGAGAGACACCAGTTAAAGCAGTGGTTCTCAACCTGTGGGTCCCCAGATGTTCGTGGACTTCAGCTCCCAGAAGCCCTGAGCATTGACCATAGTGGCTGGGGCTTCTGGGAGCTGAAGTCCACAAACATCTGGGGACCCACAGGTTGAGAACCACTGAGTTAAAGAATGTTCTCTCTTTTCTCTAACTAGATCACCAATAGGACATACTGCTAATCGGATGGGAACAACAGAAAGAAGAAAGGGGCTGATTTAATTGGACACCAGCAGCCAAAGAACATGTAGATACTGAGGAAAGAAGAAAAGTGGAGATAGCAATTAACCAGCTGTACCTATGCCTCAGTGGAAGTAGGAGAGGTAAGGTACTGGTGGCAGGATGGAGAATCTAATCCAGGGGCACAGGAGGAAAAAATGGTAGGTAAAGGGTGTGCAGGTGGGATTGTAGGTATAGGAAGTATCTGTAGGTGACTTGCCGTCTGTGAAATGGACATTAGGTTGGAAAAAAGCGCTGTTGATTCAAAGAAGTGACTTCATGTTTGGGGACTCATAAATCCCTTTTCATAACAAGGGTATTGAATGGCTCATTGTAAGTCAAAGTCAACTTAACAGCAATTAATAACAACAACACCCCATCTTTGCATTTGGTGACAAGAAAAGAAGAAGAAAGAATATTCTGAATGTTGTTTGCTGTTGTGCGTAGATACTGTCTTTAATTTTAATCATAGAATCTTAATTATCTGATGTCAAATATAACTCTTTTTTTGAAAAACATATTACATACTTAGCTTTTTCCCAGATGCAGAAAAAAATAAAATAAATGACGCCGTACAAGGTGAGAAGGACACAACAAAAAGGACCTCAAATGAACTTTGACCCACTGAGCAGATTCACACAGTGGAAATTTTAACTGCTTATTCTTGCTGTCTTTCACTAAAGATTTTTCCTTTGTACTGTATTAACTTGTGTGGATGGACCTTTACCAAACAAACTTATTCTTTGAAATTTCACTGCGTCCCACAGTGTATGGCTATATGTTGTCCCCACTGCTTTCTCCTAATTTTTTTTTTTAATAAAAAGGGAGTAGTTAAGAAATGGTATAGGAACAGCTATCTAAGACCCTTTCCTCATGTGGGAAAGGAACCGCGCGAAAACGGGATTCATCGGATTTCTTTGGCGTCTGGTTGAGTCCGTCGGGACAAGGAGCAGTGCGAGCTCGTCGCTCCGCACTGCTCCAGCATCCAAAATGGCGGCTTCTGGTTGGTGGAGGCTCTCCACCAACTGGAGAAGCTTGCCAGCCTAAAGCCCGCCCCTGGCAGATCTGCAGGCATGCACTACTGCATGCTTGCAAATCTGCACCAGAGCGCGGCGATGGAGCGACACGGAGTTGCGCGCTCCATGCTTTTTAAAAACCTCTAAAAAGAGGTTTTTAAAAAACACACTGCGCGACCAGTTCCGGTCGCTCTGGAGTGGACTGAGGTGCAGAACTGCAAAAAGTAGTCTGCCCCAGTCCACTCTACGGTGCAGAAGACCTCCATCGGAGGTCACTCTGCACCATTTAAAAAGCCCGGTGCGGAAAGGGCCTAAGCCACCCTCCAAATGGACATCCTTTTCTACCTCCTATAATCTCCCTCTCCCCACCCCCATCCCTTTCCCTTGCTGCTTAGTTTTAGATCAAGCAAAGGAAAGGAAGGGAAATGAATGACAGAACCCAACTACCAAGCTTCAGGTCATTTCTGCCCTACACTGTTATAGTGCTATTATTCCACTTTCAACATCCTGTGGAATTCTGAGGTTTGTAGTTTACTGAGGCAAAGGAGCTCTCTGATTGAGAATTCTAAATGTCCCTCCCACCCAGGATTCCATAGGATGTTGAAAGTGAAGTAATAGCACTATAATAGTGTTGTGTGGAAATAGCCAACAGTAAAGCTAAGCTTTTTGCACAATTCAAATAGCTCCTTTACTGCAGTAGTAACCCTTCACCTCTGTGATCCTTCAAATCTTTAATCTCACAATGACAGCATGGTGCCTTGCAAACATGAATCAATGGCACAGATACATCAGAGAAGCAGTAATGAAAAATTGTGCAAGGAGTTTTTTCTCAAGTACACATAATCCACAATAACAAGATCAGATGTTCACAACAAGACAAGAAATCAAGCTGGTCACCATGGAAAAATGAACACAGGGCAAAAACCAAGCAAGGGCCTCACAGGTGAAGACACAGTCAACTTTCTATTCCCCACTCTGAAACTCTTACCAACAAATAATGTGTTACCCTGTTTACTGGGGGTCCCAGGAGGGACACCTAAATAACCAAACTATAAAACACAATTTTGGGGAAAATTAGCTGGAGCACTCACTTAAGCTAGCGAGAGGCAGGGTAACTTAGCAGGATCTTGCAACCCAGCATCTACGGGGTCAGGTCAGTCAAGCAGCCAGACGGCTTTAAAGAAATAAAAATGATGTTTTATTGAATACAGACCAATATCAGAGACACCACAGTCACACAGCTAACTAAGAGATTAGAGGTTGAATTAAGGATAGAGACTTTCAGGGAAAATGGGTGATACGACACCTGTCTCGTCGTCCTGGACCTCGGGAGAGAAGCCAGGGGTGCAGAGAAGAAGCTCAGCTCGATTAGCTGAGGGGAGCTCTCCAAGCAACGCAGCAGCAAGACAGGATGAAACTCAGGAGCGATCTGAGGAAGGTCTCGGAATCAGGCGTTTTTATAGGGTGAGTTGGGACTGCAGGCTATGCCTTACTCAGGGAAAACAGTGAGTTTTGGGTGCGAGACAATGTCTCAGAAAGGTCACAACTTTGCATGATGGAATCAGAGCCAAATTAATAATAGTGTGGCCAGTATGCAAATACACAGTGCTTACCAGTGGACAGCACAACCTTTGTCCAGTAGCCTGCTCGGGGCAGGAAGCCTTTGTTAGTATCGCGCATATGTAATGAAGTGTTTGCCAGAGAGGTCCCTGAAGCAACGAACCTGCTGTGTCTGGCCTGCCTGGGTGGGGAATGGAATGTCCAGCAATTATCGGCTGTGCCTGTTTGCGTGCTTTGTCCGGTGGCTTCGCAAACACATGGAGCGGGGTGGCAGGGGAGAGCTGAATTGTTTGATATCAAAGTGATATCGTGTGCTATCTCTGGGTAGGCCTAGACTACAGTAACAAATGATACAACAAACCCTATGGACAGAAATGAACCACACAGAACAGAGGAAAACCACTTTTGATGCATGGAAAATAGCATTATTTGGTTTGAATGAACTGTGTATGTTCTGAGCAAAAAATAAGAATTCACCAATAAAACAACACCAACAGCCACTTTTAGTGCAACAAACACACCTGTTGGAACTTGTCCATAGTATCTTTAAATGGCCCTGTTTGTTTAGCCCGCTTATTGTATGTTAGTATTGTTTTTGTTATTGCTGCTGTGTGCCTTCAAGCCATTTCCTACTTGCAGCAACCCTAAAGTGAACCATAGGGCTTCCTGGGACTGAGAGTGTGCCACATGCCCAAGGTCAGCTTCCATGGCCAAGCAGGGAACTGAATCCTGGTTATAGGCCAACAATCAAACCGCTACTACATGCTGGCTCTCCTGTAGATACACTTTGGTGAATCCCTGAAGATGTGGTAGTAATGGAGGGCCCTTATTGGTGTCATCTCAGCAAGGGAGATGTATGGTGTTTGTGGGGTGCACATGGCAAGTAAAGGGAAGGTGAGATAGATACTTGAAACCTAGCCCTATATTTTGATCTTTTCCCCCATTCCTCCAAGATCCAAGTTGACTAACACTCCAGTTGTTGTTCTGCTGCTGAGTACTAATCCAGTTGGTAGTCCAGTAGTCCATGACTTGAGTGTAGGTGAAAGTGCTGATCTGGTGTTTCTTCCTGACACCTGGGTGAATGAAATCAGTGGGGTGTGAAAAATGTGATAGAGTTCTTCCCATTTAGAGAGGGAGGGAGAATTTCATTTGGTGGACATTTTGAGAACTGGGTGAATCAGTATATAAACCCAAATGTGGTTTATTTTAGAATTTTGCAGTGAAGTTTTCAAACAAATAATTTGTTTCTGAGAACTTCATTAAAAATGCTGAAAAATAGGAATATCAAAGTAATGGCTATAACATTTTCTGTCAACATTGGATGATGAAATATTTATACAATCATCTCAGCCCACAAACCTGAGGTTCTTTATTTTAAGAAAGCCGCTCGTATGGTTTCTATTCTTTTTCTGAGGAGTAATTTTAAGTTGTTTATATATTGGTTGAAAAAGAAAAACATTCTCTTTTACATTAGAAAGGTTTAATTTAGGTCAAAATACTACATTAATATATTTTTAAAAAATTAAGAACACATTTTTATTTAATAACAATTCTCTGATTGACTTTTGACCTCTCAGTAAATTGTTTTGCTATTATGCGCACCCCATGGATCAAAAGATGTAAACCCTAAAGTAGTTCCTTAAATATTTGTAGTTGGATTGATTTTTTTTTTATAATGATAAAGCAAGGATGTAAAACTTACAGCCTCTCAGATGCTGTTGAACTGCAACTCCCATAGCCACCACTGAGTGGTTGAGATAGCCGTAGCTCAACAGTCACTGGATCTGAATAAATTTTCTACCCATGATGTAAAGTATTGTGTTTAGATGTGGAAAATGCAAGCTTTTCTTCATTTGAAGAATGACAATGGGCAACTCCATAATGAAAAAATAGTGCTGGTTTGAACATAGATTGTTCAATAATTTACTTTGCTTCAATCTTATGTATATTTTAAAAGATTTTTTTTCCTATTCATGTGCACATAAACCTGTGAATATTAATTTCCCATCATAACTTGCTATAGTTCTCTGGGAGAAATTGCACATAAGCAATAATACAATCTTGTAAACAGAATTTAATTATTTATGTAAAAGTAGTGAAATGACTTTACAATCAAACTCAATAGAATTTTATATAATTTGTTTTCTCCCCCAAGCCTGTTATGTAAAAGTGTAAATATTACAAATTATCCATGCCTCTTCACTTGTGGAGTGTTTAATATTTAACAAACGGGGGGGGGGCTTTTTTCTTGTCATCAACACAACCACAGTTATTAAGCTCTTTTTTTAGTAATGAATTCATAGGGCATACCAATAATGTTTTCACAAAAAAATCTCTTAATATGGTGAAACAGAGGTAAGTTGTGCTTTTCAAACTAGATTCTTGTTGGGCAGAAAGCCCATGGGGGCCAGAATTAGAAAAGTGGGGAGGCAACAAGAGAAAGATGTCTATCATAGGAATATGAAATTCCACCTTTACCCATTTCCAAATCAATTTTGCATTGATTCTATACTTTTCCCCTCCCCCCACCGGATTAAAATGTTCACATATTATTTTGCGCATACAGGTATACTTCAGTTAAAAAACGCTCTGATATTGAAGCTTTTTTGTTTTGTTTTGCATAGTCTTCTATGCCTGCCCATACCCCTTTCCTCCTCACCTCTTGTATAGCTGGATGTTTCAGCAGTAATGGCTTTGGCAGGATGATGAAGGAAGACTGCAGACACAGAGATTTTCAGAGTCAATTTGCAGCAGCATGCCTGCATTAGATAACATAATAAAGCTTGAGCTGGAAAAGAATGGGATTCTATTCTACCTAATCTATTGTAGCTGTGTAGGACATGCCTACAACAGAAAAGATAAAAGCAGCTGCCTTCAGAATCCCTTACTGAGCATGCATAAACAACAAAACAGACAGAAAGGGGGAGCCTGTCTCACCAGCTCCCCCTAGCATGTTAAAAAACCAAAACAGGTTCTGGCATCTGGTCATGTTAATGGAGGATGCAATTTTGAGAACTCCGGTAGATTGCGTACCCCTGAAGTGCTGTGCTTGATAGGGGAACCTTCCCTTGTGAATCAAATGGGCTCCACAATGCACGGTGAGGCTGAAAACTCCACACAAGCCAGGATCGGAAACTGCAAAGTGTCCGCTCAGGAACAGAGCAACCATAGCAAGTCCCAAGGCCACGGGAGAATCACGTGCTTTGGTGGAGCCGGGGCTGAGAGTATTTTACTCCTCGATATGGACATTACGTTTTCAGCATCTGGACCTCTTGTATGCAAATAATTTGTATTTCTATATTCTTGCTTCCAGAAGACAAGAAGACCTTTGCAGCTATACTTTGCCTATAGCATTAGAGCTTCCTTGCGTTTGGATTTAGGGCCTTTCTGCATTACACTGTTAGAGTGCTATTATTCTGCTTCCTTTTTTCTTTTTGTTACCAAGAAAAGCTTTATTGAAAGATTTAATGTAACAAAAACAATTCTACATAAATAAAATAGAATAAATTTAAGACAGAGTAATCTACAATTTACAATTTTTTCCTAATCTTAAGATTATAAATGGAATCAACATTTCCCCTTGAATTAAGCATGATTTACTATTTGTTTATATCCTGTTGCAGTCTCCTAAGTTTCTATCAAATTATTGCAAGCGCTATCCATTTATAAATTGATTAGTTTGTAAGTGCACTTCCAACTTTCCTTTGCAGGGTTTGATTTTTCATTTTTCATTTTTCATTTTAAAAAGGCTCCTCTATTCTCCCATTCATCATTATTATATCTTTTCTTGCATTATTTGATTATCTGCCATTGTTTATTTCCAATATTAATTCACGCTTCCAGATCAGTTCCTGGAGAATGCCAATATTAATTCATGCTTCCAGATCAGTTCCTGGAGAACGCAAATGACAATGACCTGCTTCTGACTTTGTTATTTTTATTAGGTCAGTTAAAAAGTTATACATTAAAGGTGAACACCTATTAGGTAAGAGTCATTCAGACTTTTATTCAGACTTCAGACTTTTCCTTCATATGTAACATAATTGGGCTCCATTCAGCCTCATGTTCATCTCTAGTTTTGCCATTTAGAATTCAAGTTAAAATATTGCAATCTTTCATTTCAAGTAACTTTAGCAACCATTCATCTGTATCTGGTTGTTGATTGTTCTTCCAGTGTCTTGCGTAAATGATCCTGGTGGATGTGACCATATACATTATTCTCCAGAGCTTTTTGCTAGTGAGGTGTTCTGTTTTTGAGAGTGTGTTTAATAAGAAAAGTTCTGGTGAATAATGATAGTTCTGCTGTATAATTAGAGCTGATAATGGGATATTTATTTTTAGAATTTCAGAAATGATCTAATGGATATCCTTCCAGTATTTTTTGACATGCAGACATAACCACCACATGTGAAAGAACGTCCTTTCTGCTTTATTACATTTCCAGCATTTACTGTTTTCCATTTGGTACGTTTTATGTAATTTAGAGGGGTTTAAATACCACCTATAAAATATTTTTAGGTGGTTTTCCTTCAAATTTTGAGATAATCTTTGAGTTCTACACCATTATTACACTTTCAAATCCTGTGGAATCCTGGGGTTTGCAGTTGAGAGAGAGGCATTTAGAATTCTCAGCCAGAGAGCTCTTGGCCTCAGTTAACTACAATCCCCAGAATTCTACAGGATGTTGAAAGCGGAACAATAGCAGTATAACAGTGTAATGCGAAAAGGCCCTTAAAGAGACAGTACTTCTATTTTAGATTGTTACTGACATTATAGGAGAATCAAGCTAAGTATTCAATTTTTTTCTTTTTTCTTTTTTTAAATTTACTTTTACTTTGGGAATATATATCTTTTTTGAAACATTTAAAATTTGGATATGAGTTATGGGCATTTTTTCCTTCACATTTAAGGGACTGATTGCCTTTCTTCTGATGTTCGACAGTATGCACTGTTTGGCCATTACTTTCAGCTTTTGATGTGAATTGAAATACTAGACATATACTAATTATAGAATATGACTTTGTTTTCAATACTAAGTGAATCATATTGGATATTATGAAGATGGAATTGTTAAAATCATTTGCTCAGTCTGCTTGATGTACAGTGTTGTGCTAATTTTAATGGGAAAATTTACACAAGCTCTCCTGTTATCTAATGTTTTCAGTACAAAGCTTTATTTTTTTGGAATACAGGACATATTGAATGGAATAGACTGTGACATTCAAACAAGAAATGACCTAGGAAGGCCTGAAGAAGTGCCTCAGTATTTTTTGCATTTTTGTCTGAATTTAGACAAGCTAATATTTCTACTGAGAAAAAGTTTGAAGTGCTTACAGGAGAACTGTCATAACTGTCACAAAAGCTTAAAGATAGTCTAGAAGAAGATGAGGAGCTTAAAATGCAACAGATGGCTGAAGTGACATGCTGGCAGTTTGAGGGTAAAGAAGATACAGTACAACCTGTGCAAGACCTGATTTGTGACTTGGGAATCATGTCTGTACAAGTTAAGATAAATGTTACCCTGATTTCTGGGGTCCCTTGGGGGACACCTCAATGTGCTCACAAGCAATAGCAATACGAGAGGCAAGGCAACCTAGCGAGATCTTTTAATCCAATTTTTACATGGTCAGACCGAGACAAAAACCACACCGAATTGCTAAATAAATGATTTTATTTAAAAATAAAGACTTTTGCACGTTCACACTTATGCACTCACTCACACAAGACCTAGTGAGAAATAAAAGAGAAGAAATTGGATAGGGGTTTTTTGAGGATTATATCAGGGGAATACTCCACCTGGTCCTGAAGTCCGGATAGCAGAGACAGCAGCGGAGAAGTGGGATTCAGCACGGAAGGGGCTGAGGGGATAGCCGGACGGAATGACGGCAAGCTGAGAGCGATCTGGAGCAATCAGAGGAAATGTTCAAAAACCGGGTCTATTTATGGGGGAAAGGCACTTGGAGGGCTAATCCTATCTCGGAAAGAACAATCAGTGGAGGAGCTAGAACAAAGCTCCAAACTGTCCACGTCCTTTGCATGATTGGGAGAACAAAGCTCCAATATGTCAAAGTTCCTTACATGATTAGATTTGCTGGGGTTGTCAAAAACCGCAGCTTTTGACAAATTGTTCTCGCTTGATGGGCAGTTTGTCAGGAGCATTAATGCCTTCAAGCTGGCTCCTCAGGGCTGAGGACCCTTTGTGTATTTTAAGTTTTACCTCGCTGGAGGTCTCCTGGGGCAAAGTGACTAAGAGTTTACTGGCCTGACTGGGTTTTTCCTACTTTTGGCTGTTCGACCATGCCTGGCTACGTGCTCGTTCAGGGGACCTCTCAAGCACATGGAGTAAATTTTTAATATTAAATTGTAGACCCCGGGATAGGGTTATCTATCACACTAACATAAATACTCAACAAGACATGATGAGAGTCAACACAGTTGATTTTGGAATGAAAAACATAAGGAGTGTCACAACCCAATCTACAGTTGTGAAATTTGGATGGTAATCTGGATTGTGAATTGTTATTATTTTGGAGAATCTATAACAATTGGTCTGTGAGTTTACAAGAAGCTTTAACTGGAAAAAAGGAGAGCAACAATTTATTGACGGACTTACCAATGTATAGACTTCCCAGGACAAATGCTCTTTCCAGCCAGGACCAACCTGAAGAACGTTTTTTTATTTATAAGGATGAAAGACTCAGATTATCTATGATCGCCTTGATAAAAGGGCTTTTAGGAGTACTCAGATATGATCCAGTTCTTGGGAAAAAAAGAGAAAGAAATAAAAGGGGAAGAAGGTATCTGATGAACAAAATGGCTTATGATTTATGGTTTATGAAATTGCTTTATGAATATAAGTTATTAGAGGAAAACGTTATGAAGGGATTTAAAATATTTGATGATAGTTATAAAAATAACTTTTTTCTCTCTTAAAGTGTTAATTTTAAATTTGACATTTGTATTATCACAAGAAGAGGAATTGGAGTTATGCTGTGAGCCATGGCAGCTTGCCACAATCAGATAAAATACAACTGGATAAAACATCACAACAGCAGTGAATGGAAGACAATATACAAGCAGTAAACAAAGAATACAAAAAGTATAAAAAAAAGGAATAGCATAAAATTACACTGATATGTTCTAAAATGCCTGGGTCAAATACTTTCATTGCCCCTGTGTGATTCTTTTAAATGGTTTTGATGTCTGGATCTTATCTGACCTGCAACCAAGGCAAATTTTGTAACCATAGCAGTGATAAAAGCATCATTGCCAGCCAATAAAACACAAATCTGCACAAGGGGAGGTTGATTGGAAAAGGAAAAGGAATGAAGAATGTAATTAAGAAACTTTTGTCTGGGAGATGCATACAGGGGACATTGCAGTAGATAGTGTTGGATGTCCTCCGCTTTCCAGACTTACAAATGCAAAGTCTTTGGTGGACAGAGATATTATCATATCTTCCCTTCAGACAGGCAGATGGCATACACTGAAAATGTAAAGCTGTGAATACTTTTCTGAGTGGAACAAAGGTAAGGTTAAAAAAATATTACTCCATTCCAAAAGATGTCTTATACAATGGGTACCATAAAGAATATGCTGTTTGGAAGAGATGTGTAGGTCCCCCCATTTAGAAGCAAGGTAAATTTTTTCTTTGATCAGTTGTTTAATTCTTTTGGTAGAATAAATAGGTAAGGCTTCTAAATTAATCCCATAATGGTGAAGTATTCTCCTTACTGAATTTGTCCAGGAGCTATGGGAGGGGGAATTGTAATTGCTCTAGAAAGCATTTTTTAGGAAGCCGGGTGTCGCTCATACTAGCTGGGTTCAGACAATATAGGGCTAAAGCCACATGCACACCAGCTTGTAGAGAAGTTAACCCAGTTTCAGCCCTTAAAAGGGAAGCAGGGATATTTTTCAGGGCAGCCAACAGAAATTTCAAGAAAGCATTTTGCACAGTCTCTAAAAGTGAGGTGTTATCATATCCCTAGATCTCTGCACCATATAATAATTGTGGGACAATTTTCTTCTGGAAGACCTCGACAGTAGGAGCAACCAAATTCTCCCCACAGAATCTATAAAACCTCAGTAAGGAATTAATAGAATGGAAGGACTTCAGTTTAACTGCATGGAAGTGAGTTTTCAATGACAATTTTGAGTTAAAAACCAGACCCAGATATTTAAAATAAGATTGCTGTTCTATGGGGTTTGCATTTAACCTCCAACTGTGTGATTTTCTCTTCTTCCCAAAACCACCACTTTGGTTTTAGAGTGGTTTACTGTTAACTGCTCATTTAAACAAAAAGCATTCAACTTCTTTAAAAGTCTCTGCATCCCAATCAAGGTGGCAGAGATCAAAACTATGGCCATTTCCACAGTAGCCTGTTATAGTGCTCTTATTCCACTTTCAACATCCTATAGAATCCTGGAGTTTGCAGTTTAGGGAGGAGCCTTTGAGGCCCCTCCCTAAATTGCAAACTCCAGGATTCTATAGGATGTTGAAAGTGGAATAAGAGCACTATAACAGACTACTGCTGTTATCACCGTGAACTGGCCTGGCTTTGGTAGACATTAGATATTATTTTGATATCGCAATTTGGTCTTATTTTGCCACCCTCAGCCAAGTGTTTGTGAGGCCCCCGAACAAGCACAGAGCTAGGCATGGCTATTAAATGCTGAATCATTTCTGTTTACACCTAAGCAAGCCAGACACAGCCAGATCTTGCTTTAGGAGACCTCCCGAAACAAACACTTCATTAAGGATGCATGCTAATACAAGGAGCCCCCTGCCCCGGGCAGGCACCCTGGTGAGCTGGACACTCCACCGCCCAGGTGAGCTGCATCTGCATACTGGTCGTTCCTTTGTCAATTCAAACTTAACTCAATCATGTTAAATTCTGACCTTTCGGAGACATTGTCTCGCACCCAAACCTCATTGTCCTCTCCCAAGTACAGACTAGCCCACGGTCATATTTTCCCCCATAAAAACCCCAAGCTCTGAGAGCTTCCTCGGATCGCTCCGGACTTCCATCCACCCTTGCTGCCGCTCTGTCGAGCGAACTCCCCTCGGCCACCACGCTGAGCTTCTTCACTACCATCTTCAGCTTCTTCAGGACTACGAGAAAGGTGTCGTATCACCCCTTTCCCCCCAAAACTCTCATTTCTTAGTTAGCTGTGTGGTTGTGTTGTCTTAAGTGTTTGTCTGTCTTTAATAAAACATCATTTTGCCATTTTAAACCTTTCTGACTGCTTGACTGACCTGACCCCATATACATAGGGTTAAAAGATCCTCGCAAAGTTACCCTGCCTCTTGTTAGCTTAAGTGAGTGCTCCAGTTAATTTCCCCATCTTTGCTTGTTGTTGTTTGGTTATTTGGGCGCCCCTCCTGGGACCCCTAGTTCACAGGGTAACACTGCGGAAATGGCCTACATTATCAGCATACAGGAGAACCAAGAGTTTGGCATCTTGAATGGAAACTGGGAAGCGTTCTGGTCCAGTCAGTTCTTTGATGTTATCATTTATATAAAAGTTAAAAAAAAAAGGAGCCAGAAGACAACCCCGATGAACTCCTCTTTCTGTAGGGATATTATCAGATATTATTAGATCTGCCTTGAGTCTAACCCTAAGGGGAATATTCATATGTAAGTAAAAAGTGAAGCACAGACTGCAGACCACCAACCTGGGTTTGATTTGAATAGTTCTCCAAGGAGCATGTCTTCTCCAGGGACTTTTTTAATAGGCAGGGAATTAATCAAGATGTTATTAGTCAAGATGTTAATATCATCGAGTATTACTGGTTCCCATTCAGGGCAGCAGGAAAGCTCAGGGATAACCAGACTGTAACTGAGCTTCAAAATGGACTCTAAGGTAGGCTGATTAAAAACAGAAAAGAAGTGAGCCTGCCATTGCACAGAGGTAATTTGGTTATCAGTAGAGTCATGTACACTCCTGGTCTCTTTTGCCACTGTGGCCCAAAATCTAATAGAATCCCTTTCTGCCAGTGCCTCGCCTAGCTCCATCCAAGTCTTCTGTATATATTCTGCTCTTTTTTCCTTGAGTAAGTTTTTATACTTTCTTTGAAGTTGTATATAGAGCCAATAATTTTCTTGTGAGTCTTCCTGTCTTAATTTTCTTATAGCTCTTGCTAAAATATGCTACTGGCTAACGCATTGGGCGTCAAACCAGCTGTATTTGGATTGTGTAGATGGATACCTGGGTTTAGTGCTGACCACAAAAGGTCTAATGTCTTGGACTAATTTATTAAAAGATTCTAATAGATCAAGGTGACTCAGAAGTTGGTCTCTTAATATAAGAATACTAAGGGACATTAAAAAAGAGTTTATAGTATTTTGTACCTTCCCGTTCCAACAAACCCTTTTGTCTCCTTGGTTGTTAAATTTACAGGTGAGACCATCAAAAATTTTTTAGGAGGTATTGAGCTGAACAAGGAGCAAAAGGAAGATTGGATTGGCATATGGTGACTCTCAGGTCTGGGCAAGACTTCAAAATTTACTAACAATGGGATGGTGGCTTGTGAAAGAATTAGATAATCAATCACATTTTTCCCTTTAGGACCTATGTATGTGTACCGATCTGACTCAGGATCTCTAACCATCCCATTACACAGGAATGGCCGGAATGAAGGAAACAAGGGAAAAAGAAATTGGCCTGCTTCATTGATCCCTTGATCCTTTGAATTCATGATAGGGAGAAGGTTCAAATCCTCAGGAGTTAAACCCAATTTCTCAGCTATTTTTTACTTATTTGGAACCAATCTAGCATTCATATCTTCAGCTATTAAAATTAATGGATCAGCGTGCAAGTTAAAAAGAAATGTAAGAATTAACTCCAAATCAGTCCATCTGAAGGCACACTCATATTTTGAATTCCAAGGAGGACAATATACATTAATCAAAATAAGTTTCACACCACCCAATCAATTTGGAAAGTAAGTGTATTACTGCAAGCCTTAATGTCCACTTGTGAGATTGTTGGATTAGAATCAATAGAAACCATGATTGCCAAGCCGCCATGAGGTCGGTCTTTAACCTTTGATTTGATAGCAAGGAGAGAATGTACTGCATACCCTGAGAGGGAGGGGAAATCTGGGGAAGTGACCCAGATTTCTTGAATGCAGATTATTTCAAAATTTGCACAAAAATCTTTAAAATTTGTATCAACTAACTGAGAGGACCATCCCTCCAGATTCCATGATAAAATTTTGAATATATTGTTGAACCTAGGTTGATTTTTGGGACTGCCCTGTTGCATCAAAATTAGGGTAGAAGGTTTGAACATTTTGAGGCTCCAGAGTAAGTCAAGCTCTACTATTTCATTAAGCTTTCCTTTTTTGTCCAGATAAAAACGCCCACCCCCAGCTGAAGGGTTAAAATATTCCCTTTTAAAAGAAGTAATTTGGTTTTCAGGCAAGGAAGCAGACTGTTCAAGTTCATCTGGAGTAAGAAATCTTCTTTGTAGCCATTCGTCCGAAGACACGGGAAACTTTGTTGGCAAAACAAAATTACACTCAATGGGGAAGAAGTGTTCTTCACTATTTTCATTAATTTTGTTTAAGGTGTTTTTCCCTCCTTCCTGTTGCTTGTTTCCAACACTGTCTCTCTTAGTCAGTGAGCTTCTCTGTACAACGATGTCAGGTGGTCCCTCCATATTCTATAGGGGAAGGTATTTAGTATGGGATATGTAGTAGAAACATGTAGCTGCTTGCTTGTAACAAAGAATGTGTACCAGAGACCATTATGTAAACACCAACTGGAATTTAGCACAGATAGTGAGTACCAGTCTCAATCAGTTCCTCCAAGGTCATTAGCTGAATGTTTACCGTGGGAAAGGATTGTAAGCTGTAACGTTTTGTCTCTGCAAACTGCCTTCAGTTTCGATCACTGGAGTCTTGTACCAGCATCACACTCCTAATAAATCATGCACTAGCATCGTTACTTGTGTGTATGTGATCTCAGTTCCTGACAAACAAGGTTTGGTCTAGCTTCTGCTGATAACTGTATTGTATTAAGAGTGTCATGCAAAGTGGTTAATCTGGTGATGATTTCTTGCTGGGAATGTGGAGGAAGGGCCAGGAACGAGTTTATCAAAATTCTTTCCTCAATTATAAAATGTTCATTCCTTTTGTATATATTCCTTCATTGGAGCAAGAGTCATTTGTCTGGATATTCGCTAAACTTATCAATGTGCCAGTTTTCTAGTTCTGCAAACACTATAGAACATTGTGAAAAAGAGACATAACAATCTTGTTCCTAAAGTATCTACAAACTTCCATGCCAGCTTCTGCAAATTTGGTTTTTTGTCTATAAACTTCACTGGTAATCAGTTGATTCTTAAAGGCAACAACTGCACAAGCTCAATGTTGGTTGTAGAAAAGATATTCTATATTAAGAATGTTCTCTACTTTAATGCCTGAAGATATTTCCTCTCTAGTTAAATGCATAAAGTGTATTTTGCATTGAAGCTGTGATAGCAAATCTCTTGGCTCTGGATAATTTACAAAGACCGATTTTGAGTGTTCTAAAACCAGGTTCCAAATACTGGAGCTTATTTGATGACTTAATGATCTGATTGATTTTGCTTAGGAACTTGTGCATGACTCTCAGTAAGCACATGTTGCCAAGGGTCCTGGATTAAATTTGGGGAAGGTATTCAATTATTAAGTAAGTTGTTTGATAGATGATTCTCTGAATTGTTTAGGTCCATGTGTTGAGTAGTAGTATGGTGCAACTCTTCTTTTATGCTTTTATAATGTTTTTGGTGCATTTTGGAACATTTCTTAGGATGAGCTTCTTTAAAAAAGTTTTAAAAGCTTCTGAAAATTCATGGTTTTGTTATTTTTAATTTTGAAGTTTGTTTTGATATTCTTTTTCTTTTGTGTCTTGTTATTACAACTTGATTTCTTTCTCCTTTTAGATGTTTTCTCAAATTCGTACTTGGAGATATCTGTATTTACACCTTTTTCACAGATGCTAATTTGAATAGCTGGACAAACTATTTGCTCATTTCTTTTATACCTTTCTACCAAAGTGACCAAGAAAGCATAGCATTCTGACAAGAAATTCTTAATTGATTTCAGATCTTTAATTTCTTCAGAATAGTACTTTCCAAAAACCTCTGTTAATATATCCAGACATTCTTCTATACAAGTCTTATATGGTTTGTTTTTAAGAAGCTTGTCAGCTGTGTCAAATTTTACTGGGGAGTCACTTTGCTTGAGAGCAATTTAATCTGTTTGCTTGTGATTGTTTGTGATCTCCTCACAATTAATAGTTAAGTGCTGTGTCGGTCCTACCAAGCCTGCAGCTTCAGCTATTTCAGTTGCCAAATCTGTTGCTGGCACAGGAGCCTCATTATTTGTAAAAAAATTCAGGCCTTCTCCAGGGAGATTCTATTAACCAGTCAAGACGGTTATATGACAAGCCATAATCTGGCTTTCATTGGGTTCACCCTTAGAAGGAAAGAAGGCAGGAATTTTTGTCTGCTCTTCCTCTGTGGTAAGGGGAGGAAATTCCCATTTCCCTGCATGTTCATCTTGTAAATATCATGTTTAGAGCCAGGAAAAGATAGCCAAGACTCTATTACAATCAGGAGTTCCACAATGTGGTAGAAGAGAATTAACTCCTTCTGTCTTCCTTCACTATCAACACCAATTAAAATACCAGAGCTAAAACAATAAATCAGCAAGTAAAGCAAGTACGAAGTTAAGATGAGACTAGAGAGTGACCCAAAGATAAAAAACTACAAGCAATAAAAAGCGGGCTGGTGAAGAGAAATAATAAATATAAAAAAGGCAAGACAATGGATAAAACAGAGTATCAAACAGAGGTTACTTCCTTATTGCCATCTTGGCTGCATCCAGAGTCTGTAGTTGAGTTTGGTTTGGTTTGGAAAATAGTTTTGTTGCTTTTAAATGTTTGTTGCTTTTGGTTTGGTTTGTTGCTTTTAAAAGTTGCTTACTATATAGAGAATTATCATTTTAAGAATTATTAATTTTGATAAAGAATAGAATAAGAGTAAGGTACTAATGATTAAAACTGTTATGCAGTTATTAAGTTCTTAAAAATGATATTTGATAAACAAATTAGAATTATTAACTTAGAATTATTAATTATTAACTAATTTTGTAAGTTTAGATTTACTATGAAAATAAGTAATAGGCTGTCATACTGGAATGGGGATTCCAGCGTCATCTGGGTTCATGCCAGCCTTCCAAGCTTGACTCTCATCCTTGAAGAAGGCTGGTAATTCCCTCAGCGTTATTAATTCTTGCTGCCACCACCCACTGAATTCTGAAGTAACTGAACAGTACAGTGGGAGACTGTTCAGTGGATTATCAATCCCTGTGTTTAAGGACCTTCCTTCCCTCTCACCTTTCCCCTTCTGAGTGAGAGAAGTCCTATCTAGCGTGTGCCAAAGACTGGCGTGGGAATGGAAAGAAACAGAAGTTTTACAGAAAGTATTTAATCAAGGCATGCAAATAAACAAGACAATATCACACTTGAGAGGCTCCCCCCTCCCAGACACGCTTAAGTTACAAGTAGTTACAAAAACAGATATAAAAGCACAGATACATTCTTAAGATCAGCCAACTTCCAAAATAATAAACAGCCCTAACGCGACTAACTACTTATTTCTAGTTACTCACAATTAGGTTATAGGCTTAGATGGTCTAAAAGAGACGGGAGGGGCCAGGAGACGAAGCATGGGGCCTCCAGCCTACGACTGGCCCAGATCCCATTGTTCTTCTTTGTTCTTTTCCACTGGCCACATCGCCTCCCAGAAGTTTTATAAGTTCTCCCTGGAAGCATCTCAAAGCATCTCTCAGATGCCCACCTCTTCCCTTGTGGTTGGTCAGTTCTCACCCTGTGACCTATGATGCTGACCCACACTAAAATGTAATCTAATCCCAACACCTCATTAACTCTTGGTTTACCTTAAGAGGGAAGTATCCCCCTTTGCTAAGCCTAGCAATAATGGGAAGGCCCATTATCACATAGGCAACAAGTATTTACCTCAATTATTTTTTTAGGATCTAATAGTTAGTTAGTATTGCTGGATTACTATTTGCTGTTTGCAGGGCAGGAACCAATTTTTAGTTATGTATAATTATGTTGCTGTTTTGTAGTGTAGTTTGATATTTGTAGTTTTGTTATCTTTTCCTTGATATTGTATTGTTGTGTAGTTTATTTTTATAGCTTACTTCTTTGTATTACTTTGTTTTCTGTAGTGTTATTGTTATTTCTTATATTGCCTTTCTTTGTCTTTTTCTTGTCTCTTTTCATTTTTTTATTATTCAAAATAAGGCTTAAAAAAACCCACATAGATTTCTTGGTCTGGCCCTCTAAATGGAAATTATTGTCATGGGCCAGAAGTCAGCTTCTCCAGGTGAACAGCAGCCTCAAAGGATGACAGGCAAACACAAGCACACTGGGATCTAATCAATCTGCGAGGGCAGCAGGCTAGGATGAGAGCCAGTTGGTTCCAGCCTTTTTAAGGAAGGCAGAGGGCAGTGGTTCAACACCAGAAACAACTTGTGTGTTTGCTAGCCCTTGCTTTTGTGTGTTACATATTCGCTGCTTTGCTATCTGCCTGGATTCTCTGACCTTTGGACTGTCCAACTTTGCTGCTTGCTGGATTCCAGAACTTTTGAACTGACTTTTTGACTCCACTTCTGTTCAACCCTAAATTGTCTCAATTTGTCTGCTGAAACAGCCTTTTGATAGCTTTGCACTCCACCGTCTGACAATGGGCAACTGGCAACTATGACAATTATAAGAAAAAGCTGGTGAAACAAAAAAACATCCTTTGACGCATTTTGGAAGAAGACTTCAAGTGGTCTTTAGAAGGTTTTAAAGGTTTTTATTTACTCATGCAAGACTTACCTGTCTTATTGTTTCATTCCACATGTTCATCTTGTTAGGTTTGAATAGAACATTTTCTGCAACATGTTGGCCTGCTCTTTTTTTTTTTTTTTTTTTGTGGTGCAGGAACATATCCTTGTTCTTTCCATGTTATTTCTGCCTTTGCTGACAATTTTCTGTTGAAGGAGTAATGCACAGGAATACATCTCCTTTAACTGAGATATACCTGTATTTTTTAAATTACAAAATTAATGGACACATGCCACCATTAAGTAAAGATCATTTGTGAACATTTTAGAACATACACAGTGGGGTTTTGTTTGTTTGTTTGTTGTTTTGCCCATTTCTCAAGTGTCAAATACACTTTCCCATCTCTTTTTGCAATCCTGTAAATGTATGGATTTCCACCCAGGAGGTTGGAATCCATCTTTTAAACATGATGGAGGAATTTTCTCACATATATTCAAGTTTGTACCAGAAGCAGAGTGTTATGAAGGTGATGGAATGTCAGGATGCTATCTCCAGACAACTAATAAGAAAGGAAGAGGTAGAAAGGGGGCTCATTATGAAGAAGGGAAATAGGATTACTATCTATAAAGAAAGAGCAGCTCTATAGGTCAATGGTAGAGTGTACTGTTAGCATGCAGAAAATTCCAGGTTCAGTCCCAGATATTTCCAACTAGCGCTTGGGACACATGCTGTTTGAGTCCATTTCTGCACTACACTGTTCTAGTGCTATTATTTCACTTTCAATATCCTGAGGAATTCTGGGGTTTGTAGTTTACTGAGGTCAAAGAGTTCTCTGGCTGATAATTCTATATGCCCCTCGCTATACTGCAAACCCCAGGATTACATAGGATGTTGAAAGTGGGATAATGGCACTAGAACAGTGTAGTATAGAAATGGCCTGAGACTCCAAAGAGAGGTGCAGCTAGGCAATATAGATCTAGATGGCTCCAATGATGTTTCTGGTCAGCTTCTTGTGAATTAGATATACTGTGGGAACTGAAGAAGATAAGTTGTAGAATATGCTAAGGAGAGACTGCAGCAACTCTTCTTTGACAGAAGAGGCAAGGAGAGAGCAAAAGTGACTTTCCAATCTGTTACGAGAACCATAGAAGAAGATTGTTATTGTCCATTTTTTGCAACATTTGTGAGCCAGAAGGATTCAGGACAGGATTATGATTCCAATAATGACAGCGTAGATGGTTCCTTCAGCTAGGAATGCACCCAAGTCAAAGCTTCTGGAGAAAATTCACTACAGAACTGCTTAGATTGTTCAAGAGCTGTCATGGTCTAGTGGCCAGGGGCAATGTCTAAGATAGGGTTAACAAACTCAGTTTTTCTTCACCTGGGATCCATTGCATGTAGGTACACAATGAGAGTAGAAGCACACAGAGTTCTATTCCTGGTTTTGTAAAATACCTTTCAGAATGTGTGTAGTTAGTATGGATTTTGCTTAGGAAAAGAAAAAAGATAAAGACAAAATAACTGGTGTTGAAGGTTTCTCTCTTTTGGCTGAATTCTCCTTTTTGGACTAATTTAAGGGGGATTTTGGGTGAGGTGTATGTTGTCCATGAGTTGGATGTTAACTATCTCTGGTCTTACTGAGCTTTCACTAAGCAGTATATGTAAGAGATTCATAGAAATATTTCTAAACATCCTTGTCATCACAAAGCCAAAGTATTATTTCATATTCACTTCTTTCCCTATCAGTGGGAGATGTCTGGGCATTGCTTTTAATCTTCATTTGATGAGAGAGAATTCAAAATGTTGTAATGCATTCATGATTTACCAGTACAACAGCTGTGTGTAGCACGATGAGGTGGACACTTATGGATTGCCAAAAAACAAGAAAAAAAGAACTGTTTTTTGGATAAATTTTCATGCAATAAATGTGCATGCAGATTTAGTTAAGTAAACAAAGTATGCACATTCAAGTCTCCTGTTCACTTATGGCAGCCCATAAAATTTCCAAGAGTTTTCCTAGCCAAGAAATACTGATAGATGGTTCGCCACTGCCTTCCTCTGAATATAGCTTTTCTTACCTGGCATTTCTCAGAAATCTCCCTTCCAAGTACAACTAGGCCTGACTCGACCCAGCTTCTGAGATCAGACAAGATCTGATGCTTTCAGGGTATTTCAGCAGTAACATAATCTCTATAGCTTAAATAAGAATACATTCAATATACGATCAAAGACTGTGGCCATTTCCTCACTAGTGGCCATTGGCACATTATACTATTACAATGGCAGCATCACCACTCACGTGATGCCATTGGGTGAGGCATGCTCTTTTCTGCACCCTTCCTCCTTAAGTGGATGGGTGGTAGTATTTTCACTGGTGTTCCTTCTACATTACAGCGTCCTTGACCATTCCTGTTCCCTGCCTTCACCCTGCCCCAGTGCCCTTGATTGGGCAGTGATTTGTTGGAGGGCGTTCAAAGCCATGCTAATCAGCACTGTTGTAATAGCATAACATGCCAGCACACTATCGAACTTTTGCCCTAAAATATTTAAAAATGTATTACAAAAATAAAAGGTTTTGATTCAAAGGAGACATTTAAAATAAACAGGAAGAGGTGATAGAAAGTTACCATGCCATGGGAGTTGCTGAGGGAGGGACGAGCTGGGCATGCCCACAGCCCACCCACTGCCTGGTCCATCATAACAGAAAGCACAAGCAAGCACTATAATAGATAGATAATAATTGATAGATGAAGGGAATGCTGTGGATGTAGCATATCTTGATTTCAGTAAGGCCTTTGACAAAGTTCCCCATGACATTCTTGCAATGAAGCTGGTAAAATGTGGGCTGGACAGGGCTATTGTTAGCTGGATTTGTAATTGGTTGACTGACCGAACCCAAAGGGTGATCATGAATGGCTGCTTTTCATCCTGGAGAGAAGTGACTAGCGGGGTGCCACAGGGCTCTGTCCTGGGCCCAATGCTATTCAATATTTTTATCAATGACTTGGATGAAGGAATAGAGGGCATGATCATCAAATTTGCAGATGACACCAAATTGGGAGGGGTTGCTAATACGCCAGAGGACAGGATCAAAATTCAAAATGACCTGGATAGATTGGAGATCTGGGCCAAGGCTAACAAAATGAAATTCAATAGAGAGAAGTGTAAGGTCCTACACTTAGGTAGAAAAAATGGAATACAGAAATATAGGATGGGGGACACGTGGCTGGATAGCAGTATGTGTGAAAGGGATCTAGGAGTCTTCATAGACCACTAGCTGAACATGAGTCAGCAGTGTGATGCGGCAGCCAAGAAAGCCAATGCAATTCTTGGCTGCATCAATAGGAGTATGGTGTCTAGATCAAGGTAGGTAATGGTACCACTCTACTCTGCTTTGGTTAGACCTCATCTTGAATACTGTGTCCAGTTCTGGGCACCCCAATTCAAGAAGGACATGGTCAAGCTGGAGCAAGTCCAGAGGAAGGCGACCAAAATGGTGAGGGGCCTGGAAGCCATGCCCTATGAGGATAGACTTAGAGGGCTCGGTATGTTTAGTCTGCAGAAGAGAAGGTTAAGAGGGGACATGATAGCCATGTTTAAATATTTGAAGGGATGCCATGTAGATGAAGAAGAGGGCTTGTTTTCTGCTGCTCCAGAGACCAGAACAAAGAGCAACGGATGCAAGCTGCAGGAAAGGAGATTCCACTTGAACCTCAGGAAGAACTTCCTGACAGTCAGGGCTGTCCAGCAGTGGAATATGCTGCCTCGGAGTGTAGTGGAGTCTCCTTCCTTGGAAGTTTTTAAGCAGAGGCTAGATGGTCATCTGTCGGGAGTGCTTTGAGGGTGTTCCTGCATGGCAGGGGGTTGGACTGGATGGCCCTTGTGGTCTCTTCCAACTCTACATTTCTATGATTCTATGATTCTATAATGGCTGATGGGATTGAAGCACTATAAGAGGCTCTTAACGGATCTTTTTCTGGAAATAGAATATGGTGATTTGGCAACGCTTAGGGATGGGATAGCAGCTGGATAGCAATGATATCATGTGGAAGCATGGCTCCTGAACTGGTAACAACCTGCTGCTGTAGCATTATAGCAACATAGTGTGGAAATGGCCTGTGACAAAGTGACCTGCGTGCCTGCTTAGTGTGCCATTCAGATGTTGTTGATGGGGAACTTCAAGGCCTCTTCTGCTGCTCTTCTTTCTTAGGGTTCTTTGTCTTTCAACCAGACTTGGATTGGACAGCCCTTCAAACAGGACTCTTCTCTTGGCAACGATTCAGAGAAAAAGCAGGGCACATCTATGGCTTCTCCCAGTGGACACCCCTATAATGGAAGGAGTTAATATAGTGCCCCCAAGGGCAGATAGAGAGCAAGCGTGATGTAGTGGTTTGAGCATTGGACTATGACCCTGGAGACCAGGTTTCAATTCTTGGCTTGGCCATAAAAACCCATTGGGTGACTTTGGGTACTCTCAGCCCCAGAAAACCCTGTGATAAGTTTGTTTTTGGGTTGCCATAAATTGGAAGCAATTTGAAGGCACACAACAACAGCAAGGGCCAGAGAAGATTACCAATACCCTCCCCCAAAGTTTCCAGAGTACTCAGTTGTCATTTTGTCCTTCTCTCTAGCTATTTTAGGCCTCTACGGCTGTCTTCTCAAAATGGGAAGTGGCTATCTGGTCATCTCTGGGGTTGATGGGGGAAAGGCTCACATGGGACTAAATCAGATGAGAGAACACTAAAAATGAGATTAAATGTCAAGCTACATTCCCCAGAGGCTTTGCAGGATAGTATTGCCCATTTTTTGGTTAATTTGTGTGGTGAGGTGTGAGCCAATTTGCCAGATGTTTCCTGTTCCTTTAATGAATATGTAGAAGAGGGAATTTCAGCAGCTGTTGCTTGTCACACAACCAGATTTAAAAAACAGCACCTGCTGAAATGTCTTCTTCTATACAACCATGAAATGTATTGGAGTGCCTTCCAGTTTTCACACTGATAGTTCTGAGAACTCTGGCTTTGAGCCTCTAAGGTTCCATGGGGGCTTATGCAGTCCCTCAGCTACTGGGACATTTTACACTCTGGCCCTACAGAGTAGTAAGTAATCTAACCTCTTGGGCAGAAAGAATTAGGATATTCAGAAGCAACTCTATGATTAACAAGCAATGTGCAGCAGTTGGATTGATGATTAAAAGTTCTTTTCATTAAACAATTGCTTTAAGCAACTTTGGAAAGAAAAGAACAGGTGATGAAGTGCTAACTCTTTCTCCATTTGTTGTTTCTCTGTTCCCAACCACCATCTTCCATGTGACTTCCCCGAGTTCCAAATGTGCATTTAAAAATTCTGAAGATGGATTCTTTGTTGATTGGAGTGTGGGCGGACAGGATCTCCAGTCTTTATTCCTCATACATGCTATCAAAGAAAGTATCAGTGAGTTCAGTTTGCAGCCCTTCTTAACAGTACTGTTATGTTAGGTTTGTGGGTTTGTTTGTTTTTTTGTTCTTTAGACCTACAAAAAAGGCAGTTTATTTCTTTTGTTGTGGGTTTGTTTCCTTTTGTTTTCATTCCTGTCCTAACAAAATGATACACAAACTCTTGTTATGAGCTTGGATATGAAGATGGAAGTTTTATGCTTGTCCCTACTTATCTATCCTCTTCCAATTATGATGTCTCTGAAGACCTAGATTCCCCACACCAACCTTTCCCTTTTCTTTTTGTCTGGCACCAAATCCAGCTGAAACAACTTAGCACCAAAGACAGTTTTATAGCTCCTTGTCTTCCCTTGCTCTTGTAGAATAATAATGAGTGTGTGAGGACTTTCCTGTTTTTTGATTTACAATACACTCTGAGGTCTCTACTGTATTCCAAGCCCAGAATGGCAAGGAGAAAAAAATGATCATAAATCATTGGCTCCCTGCAAAATCTCCAAAGGCGCCCTGATGGAAAGGGAGAAAACAGAGTCGCTCCAAGTTATTCCTTGAATGATGTTTGTCATGCTGACATGCTGTACTGATAGCAATCCGGCTGTGCCTTGCAAAGAAATCTTCTCCATCAGTCTCATTTGCTGAATAATATCTTTTTGATTTACAGTAGAAAGGCTTGGTGCAGAATCAAGGAGGCTGTGTCAAAGCTTAGTGACTGCAGTGTCAGGACTCACTGACTTGTTTCTTCACAGTTCTCAGCAGAAGAGAAAGACTTGTTTTCTTGCTTGCATCTATATACTCAGCCGGCCTCTCTCCACCCATAATATCCATGAACAGTTCTTCTGTAACACTGGCCATTTCTGCATTAGACTGTTGTAGTGCTATTATTCCACTTTCAGCAAAGGCCCCTCCCTAAACTGCAAACCCCAGGATTCCATAGGATGTTGCAAGTAGAATAAGAGCACTATAACACTCTAGTGCAGTGGTTCTCAACCTGTGGGTCCCCAGATGTTTGTGGACTTCAGCTCCCAGAAGCCCCAGCCACTATGGTCAATGCCCAGGGCTTCTGGGAGCTGAAGTCCAAAAACATCTGGGGACCCACAGGTTGAGAACCACTGCTCTAGTGTGGAAATTGCCATTGTCAGTTCTGTAACATTCTGTAACATCTGTCAGTTCTTCTGTAACATTTCTGGAGATGGATGAGAACTGAGGCTATTTCCACGCAACCCTCCCAACCTGCCATAGGGACAGGAGGAGGACAGGACAGTGATGATGGTTCTGCCTGACATCGTTGCAGTCCCTTCCTTCCCCTGTCCCCAAGCGGTGCAATCACAGAGTAAATCATTGACATACTTTCCCCATCAATGTCCCATGATCATGCTATCATTGCAGACTTACCTGGTCTGGCTGCATTTCCTGCCCCAGCACAGCCTGGAACAGTACCTGGCTGTGCTGAGGAAGGAAGAGGCGTGGACATCACACTTCCTTCATTTGCAGAAGCAGCCGGTGCAGAGGGGAGTGCTCCCATCATACTCTGCTCCCAGCAAAGCTACTGCCAGAATCCCCACCAGACTTGCTGGGAAAAGGTAAGATGTGAAAAGGGCCGGAGTTTCGGATCATTTTTGATCAGAATTTGCTAGGATCTGCAAATTTCACTTTTTGTTCTTGTTAGAGAGGGTAGGTTACAATATTCTAAATACCAAGGACAGGTTATTCCCATCATCATCATCATCATCATCATCATCATCATCATGATGTTTATTTGTGTTAGCTATGGCAAATATGGCAAATAAATTTAAAAAATATACAATGCATATCAAACACAAGTGGGACAAAATACTGTTACAAACAATGACAAGAGTGGTTAACAAAGCTGGTACAGGTTTTCCCCATGTTAGTGACCAGAGCACTGTCAGAAAACAGAATTAGTTGAAAAGTAGAACCCATGTACTGTACTGTACTGCAGGGAGTATGAAGGACTTACGGAGGCTCACCTGGAACCAAATGTGCACATCCTGCTTGCAAAGTTTCACAGCCAGTTTAGCACCTTTTCTTTTCTTTCAGTTAACTTTGCAAGCAGTGCAAACATGTGGGCAGTTCCAAGTGAACCTCCAAGGGGGGAAAAAAACTGATGAAAAAACAGAACCACTGACAAATTAATGGAACTTGTCCTTAATTTGGAAGTATCAAAAGAGCAAGTCATCAGATAACAGGGCATCAAAAGGTGAGGGTTTTCTGTATAAGTAAGATCAAGAATTCAAAATTATAGGCAAACTTCTAAGTTGCCAAAAACAACAACAATAACAACAACACTGAGGCTCCATGTTAGTTTGTGGCGATTTTAATCTCCCTCTTTCTTCTTAATCTTTTTTATGACAAAAGCAAAGAGTCATTTCATGTGTTACATAGCCATCAGTACCATGCAAAAGAAATTGAACAAATTCTACAAGAGAGTTCCCACTTCTGTAAGTCAGCAAGGTTTCAAAAATCTCACTCTCTTGGATTGCTGTACAAGGGACAAGACCATTTGTTATCAGAATTTGCTAGAATTCACAAATGTCCAGCTCTAAAGTGAGGTGGCAACATCATCATTGCCATCACCATCTTCTTAGGCCAAACTTGCACAAGTCACTTTTTGGAACCATAACTCCCGGACCTCTACCAGCCAGCATGGCCTGGAGAAATGTGCATGTAATTTCAGAAGAGTCACAAACTCAGAAATTGGAGAAAATTTCTATGATGTATGTTATCCCTTACTGTGCAAATGACTATATTTATTTATAGTCCTTTTCTTCCAGTATGGGACTAGAGCAGCCTGTGGAAACCTCCAATTCACACAAATATAGGAAGGATATTTTGGACATAGCATAATGCTTATTGCTCTTGAAAATTAATAGTAATTCCTCTACATCAAGCACACACACAACACCACCCACGACACACTCACAAAAGAAGACCAGGCTTCCAATCCCTGTTTGGCCATGGAAATTCACTGGGTGACCTTGGACAAGTCACAGTCTCTCAGCCTAACAGGAGGGCAATGGCAAACCTCCCCTGAATAAATCTTGCCAGGAAAACCACATTTTAGGGTTGCCATTTGCCATAAGTCAGAATCAAAGGCATGTCACAACAACAACTGCAATCTCTTTCCAGCATTCATTCTTCCTGGTCATAAAATGTCTGTATGTTTGTTTGTTTTTTTTAATATCTCACCTTTCTCCTATTATGGGACCCAAGGCAGCTAATATAAGTTAAAACAAAATACAGTTAAAACAATGGATAATACAAAAGTTAAAAACAAATGAATAAACAATCATATTAAAAATATTAATTTAAAGGCATTAAAGAGGCAGCTAAAACATGATAATGATAGAAGTACAGCACACCGCAGCAAAACAAATCTTCTGGCAACAACCAGTAAACAATTAAAGCTCTGGGTAAATAAAACTAACTTAACATCTTACAGAATGGAATTCCAGTCTATATGCAGCCACAAAGAGCCTTATCACACCACTCCTTTTGAATTCCACTGCTGCCATTCTCATGCGGGTAGCTGAATGTTGATACTCTGCCTTTCTACACTGGCACTTTTATAGTGGCATTTATATGGTTTGTTCATCTGCATTAAGGCATCATTACAGACTCCTATACCCCACCCCTTGCTTCTGTGATTGGTTCCCATAGCTATAACTGTGCCATGATGTCATCTCGCTATGATGTGATGATGCTACAATATCACAATGCTACAGTGTCACAACACTACAGCAAAAAAAAAAAAAGCACTATGACATAGCAGCATCTAAACTGTTACTGAATTGTTGCATGAAAGGAAGTCATTAATAGATTATTTCTTCTGTGAAAAATAAACACATTTTCAATGATTGCTCAATGCAACACAGCAGCTGGGGAGCAATGATATTGTGTGTGAGCAGGCTGAGGCAAAACCAGGGCCATTTCCACACTAGACTGTTATACTGCTATTATTCCACTTTCAACATCCTATGGAATCCTGAGGTTTGCAGTTTAAGGAGGGACCTTTGAGGCCCCTCCCTAAACTGCAAACCTAAGGATTCCATAGGATGTTGAAAGTAGAATAATAGCACTACAACAGTCTAGTGCAGAAATGGCCTAGGACTAATGCACTGCTTTGACTGTATAACATCATGGTGTGATAAGGCTCCAGCAAGGCTCTCTCAGTGATGGGGGGCGTCCTGGCCTGTAGCCACATCCCTACGCACTCTGACCACTCCCACACCCCGCAGCCCCACCCTGTGCACAGTGGCCCCGCCCTTTGTGCCATAGCCATGCCCCCTCCTGCCCCCCCACACTCCAAGCTCCACCACTGGGCTCTCTCCCATGTCCTCAACAAACATGTCTGTGATAGTGGTGGGACCAAGCGAAAACCTTCCCCAAAGGATTTTAAAATTCAGACAGGTTTATAATATTGATATATAATGCTGTAACTTGATTAAGAATTAGGCACCATGAGCTTGTAGTCCAAATGATGGACTTGAGGGGCATCCTGCCCTTTTGGTCTGCTCCTAGAATTAGTGCCTGGATTGTCTGTTTTCATATTCCTTTCCTATCCCACTTTCTTTTTATAGTATGTCCTTATTGCTGCAAACATGGCTGTTTTCATTTTCACTGTTGTCATCACCTCTATGTAGCTGCTAGCAAACTTTAGGCATAAAAAAATAAATAAAAATGTTTGGCTTAATCCAGACTCCAAATGTATCTCAGCTATACCATTATATCAGTTTCATACCACTTTAATTATCACAACTCCATTCTAAGACACATTGGTATTTGTAGTCTCCTGAAATACTCAGAAATTTTTAAAGTACCCTGAAAAGAGATGGGTGATAGTAGTAATAACCAAGGATTAATCAGTTTAATTCTATAATATAGACCCAGGATAATTGGAAATTGTAGTTCAAGGAATGGACTAGTGCACTTTATCAGAGAATTCCAAGTGCCTCAGCATAGTACACAATAGTATGGATCCCAAGATTTTTTAGGATGGAACTATGCCTTTTAAAGTGCTATCAGACTTATAAAGCTATGTTTGTACAGAAACATTTATTCTTAGAGTAGATTCTTTGAAATCAGTACTGTGGAACACAAGTTAGAAAGGACTCATTTGTCCTACTGATTTTCATGGGTCTAACTATGATTAACTTTGGATCCAACCCGTTATTGTTACTAAGTATGGAATATATGGAAGACCCATGGAATTGATTTCTACTTGATATAATCAAAAGAGGTATAACCCTGCCTATGAGCACTGGTGTACTGTATACTGATGTTCTGATACAACTTTGGTTGTAGAAACCATGTATCTGTAGGTTGTTTAAAAAAAAGCAACTACGCCACCAAATTCACACTGTATCACAGGGTCATATATTGAAATGCCTGACATCTGCATACATCAAAGTGTAAATTTCATAAAGGAATGTCACAGATTCCAAAGAAATCTACAGAGCTTGTGATGTATGCCTGCTTGGGAATTCATTTACAAATGAAATGACTAGAAGTAGAAGTGTAACTTCAACCAGGGATTTTTTAAAATGTGGCTACTGCAGACAGGCTGTCACTGGTTAGATGGTGATTTGTGTGCATACTGATGAGCCATTTTTTAATGTTATTTCCTGCTTATCAGATATCTTCTTTGGAGTAGCCTGTAGCCCTTTCACACCTTGGGATCTGAACATGAAACATGTCTTGTGGGTGAATTGACCATGCATGGATGAAGACATGGATGCATAGACAGAGCCTGGAAAAGTTTTCTATTTCACTCTTGGATTAGCAATGTTACTGCTACAGGAGAACTGTAGGTAGAACCACACCTGAGATCAATATAACAGTGGTTCTCAAACTTTGGTCTTCCAGTAGTTCTGGACTTCACCTTCCAGAAACTCCAACTAGCTTAGCCCATTGATTCTGGAAGCCAAAGTCAAAAATATCTGGGGGACCAAAGTATGAGAACCAATCCTATAAACAAAGATTAGAAAATTACTTTTTTGGACAACTTCTAGAATCTCCAGGATGTATGGCCACTAGACATGTTGACTGTGGTTTTCTAGGAACTTTGGTCCAGAAAAGTAGCTTTCCAGTCCTTGGGTTCTAAATTCCAAAGGATTTTGCCTTCTGATTATCTTTTTTTTTTTAATCTAAATCAGAGGTAGAAATAACGCAGTCCATTGCATGGTTGGCCTGCACCTCCCAGAATTCTCCACCACTGGCTATGTTGACTAAGAGTGCTAGGACTTAGTCTCAATAACATATAAAAGGATTTGTAATATAAGGAACTATATTAGTATCATAAAATCATAGAATAATGGAAGAGACCACAGGAGCCATCCAGTCCAACCCCATGCTATGTAGGAACACACCTCAAAGTACTCACAACAGATGGCCATCCAGCCACTATTTAAAAGCCTCCAAAGAAGAAGACTCCACCAGACTCTGAGGCAGCATATTCCACTGCCGAACAGTTCTGACTGTCAGGAACTTCTTCCTGAGGTTCAGATGGAATCTCTTTTCCTGTAGTTTGATTCCATTGCTCCTTGTCCTAGTTTCTGGAGCAGTGGAAAACAAGCCTGTTCCCTTTTCAGTGTGATATCCTTTCAAATATTTAAACATTACTATCATGTCCCCTCTTAACCTTCTCTTCTGCAGACTAAACATAGGCAATACTATTACTTTCCTTGATCTAGATGCTATACTCCTATTGATGTGACCAAAAATCATGTTGGCTTTCTTGGCCCATGTCTTGCTTGTGGTCTACTGAGACTCCTAGATTGTTTTCACATGCACTGTTCTCCAACCAGGTGTCTCCCATCCTATATTTGTGCATTTCACTTTTTCTGCCTAGGTGAAGGACCTTATTGAGATTCATTTTGTTAGCTTTAGCCCATCTTTCCAGCCTGTTAAGGTCATTTTGAATATTGATCCTGTCCTCTGGGGTATTAGCAACCCCTCTCAATTTGGTATCATCTGCAAATTTGATCAGCATGTTCTCTACTCCTTCATCCAATTTCACTGATATAAAGATGTTGAATAGCACTGGGCCAAGGACAGAACCCCGTGGCACCCCACAAATCACTTCTCAACAGGATGAAGAGAAGCCTTTGTTTAGCATCCTTTGGGTTCAGCTAGTCAACCAATTACAAATCCACCTAACAGTAGCACTGTCTAGCCCACATTTTACTAGCTTCTTTGCAAGAATATCATGGGGAACTTTGTCAAAGGCCTACTGAAGTTAAGATATGCTACATCTACAGCATTCTCTTCTTCTATCAAGCTCATAACTCTATCATAAAAGGAGATAAGATCAGTCTGGCATGACTTGTTTTTGAGAAACCCGTGTTGACTTTTAGTGATCATGGCATTGCTTTCCAAGTAATTATCAACTGTCTGTTTAATGATCTGCTGTAGAATTTTTCTGAGTATTGACATTAGGCTGACTGGACAATAATTATTTGAGTCCTCTTTTTTTCCCTTTCTGAAGATGGGGACAACATGTACCCTCCTCCAGTCTGCTTGGATTATCATCAGTATCACCAGTTGTTCTGAAAGCACTTCTGTCAGTTCTTTTAATATCCTTGGATGTAATTCATCTGGCCCTGGAGACTTGAATTCATTTAGAGTAGACACATATTCCTGTACTATTTCTCTACATCTACTGTGCTGAGTTTCTACCACTTCCTCACCTGCTCCCCACCCCCTGAGTTGAGTACTTTTTTTCTTTTGGGAGAAAACTGAGGCAAAGAAGGTGTTGAGTAGTTCTACTCTTTCTCTGCCCCCTGTTAGTACTTGGCCATCTTCTCCATTTCCTATCATTTCCTTGTTTTTCCTTTTGCTGCAGACATATCTAAAAAAGCCCTTTTTATCTTTTTAATCTCTCTGGCAAGCCTGAGTTCATTTTGTGCTTTAGCTTTTCTCACCTTCCCCCTACATATCCCGGCTATTTGCTTGAATTCCTCTTTGGTAATTTCCTTATTCTTCCATTTCTTGTACATGTTTCTTTTAACATTTAGCTCAGTTGAGAGTTCCTTAGTCAGCCATTCTGGTTTCTTTAGGTACCTCCCATTTTTCCTCCTTAATGGAACAGTTTTAAATTGTGCCTTCAGTATCTCACTTTTAAGAAACTCCCATTCATCTTGAGCTCCTTTCTCTTTCAGTATTCTTGACCACAGAATTTCAGCCAGTAATACCCTAAGTTCATAGAGATCAGCTTTCTTGAAGTCTAGAATATGTGTCTGACTATACTTGGCTTCCCCTTCCCTGGCTTCCCCTTCCCACTGAATAACAAATTCCAATAAAGCATGGTTCCACCTAAGGTTCCCGCCATTTCCACCCTATTAACACGGTCATCCCTGTTGGTTAGGATCAGATCTAAAATACCATATTTGATGGTGTATAAGATGTACTTTTCCCCTGAAAAATAACATTTAAAAATGGGTTGCATCTTATACTCTGCCAAATAGCACCCCCATTCCTGTGCATTTTGCTACTATGCGAGTTCTCAGTGCTGAGGCAAAATGCATAGGAAAGGGAGGGGGAGCTCTGGGGACAACAGAAATGATCCTGTGAGGTTTCTCCCATTCCTCCTTCCCTTCAATGAGTTCCCTTCAATGAGTTCTTCACATGAGTTTTCTGTGCAGGGGCAAAATGCATTCGAAAGGGAGGGGGCCTCTGGAAGGGGAAAGGAACCCTTGTGTGAGACTTCCTCCACTCCCCTTTCCCATCTGTTTTACATGGGAAGGGAAAGGAGGTAGCTCCAGCAGAGGGGAAAGAAAGTTCACGCAGCTTTCTTTTTATTCCTCCAGAGCAACTTCCTTTCACTTCCCCTGCAAAATGGAAAGGAAAGGGGTGGGTGGGAGAAAGCTTCTAGGAGCTTTCTTTTCTCCCCTCTGAAGCTCCCTCCCTTCCCTTCCCTTCCCCAGCAAAACAGAAGGGAAGGGGCGGGGGTAGCCATACTATTTTAAAAAAAATTAAATTAAAAACGGAGTGTGTCTCATTCAACAATGCATCTTACACACTGGCAAATATGGTAGTTGATCCCCTTGTTGCATCTTCTACTTTCTGGACAATGAAATTGTCTGCAAGGCAAGTGAGGAATTTGTTGGACCTTATGCTTTTGGCAGAATTTAACTTCCAACATAAATCAGGGTAGCTGAAATCTCCCATTACTACTATATCTCTCCTTTTTGAATGCGTGGTCATCTGCTCCAGGAAAACATCACCCAGATCCTCATTCTGGCTTGGGGGTCTGTAGTAGAAAGGACAAAATGCTACATTATTTACATGTTTTCTCTGGTGTCCTGTGGATACCATAATTACAGCCCAGGCAAAATGTTGTACTCTGTGCACCCTTGGGAGAAAAATGTTTGAGGAATTAAATCTTTGCAGGTGTGAACTGACTTGGTTCACACCTCTAAAAACAAAGGAAAAATCTGAATGCTATTGTCCTTTGTCCAAATTTTGCACTGTAGTTCTCGGTTCAAAGAAATGTACCCAAGTATGATTGACAATTAAACAAAAAGCACTGAGACATATGTATTTCGTGAGATAAATAGGTTCATAATATTATTTAAATAGGTAATGGATAGGCAACCTGTTGCCCTGTAGATGTTTCAGATTATATCTCCCATCAAATGATTCTAGCATGACCAATAATCATGGATTATGGGAGCTGCAGTCCAAAAGATCTGATGGGCCCTTGGCTGTCAACTCTTAATAAATGTATTTAAATTAAAATTGTGCTTGGATTTTATTCTTAAAAATACACTATTAGTTTAATGTGGAAGCAGGACAGAATAGTTTTATCAATTAACATATGCAAAACCGGCATGAAAAGCAGTAGACCAATCCATCCATTCCTTCCCGGGAGAGGGCCTTATTGAACTCAATGTACCTTACTTTGGCAGAGAGAGATTCACACTGTAAAACTATTCAGCTTATTAATGATCTGCTGTTGTGAAACACCCTCCAAGAGATGTCCCTCTTTTTGATGGGTAGTGGATTTCTAAACCCATTATATCTTTTATTTGACTGCCTCCAACTGAGACATATTCTGTTATTGTCAGTAATTCTCAAAACTCAACAGATGCCCAGAGGCACAGCCTCTTGAGTTTAAAAAGATTGGTCGATAACTTTATTGCCATTGCCCAGAAAAATGTCATGACACTTTGGAGCAATCGTTGACAGTGGACTCCCATAAAGTTGATGTAGGGCTCAATCCTTCAAGAAACCCCATTCCTGAGACAGCAAAAAAACTGAGAACAAAGCAAAATAACAACAACAAAATAGCCGGAGTTTAGCTTGCACTTTATAAGTGCATCTCCAGAGTTAAAAGTTCCATTTGGTTGTAACAGCTTCCTTGAATCAAACTCTCTTGAGCATGTGAACATTTTCGAGAAAACATAATTACAGATGTGGGGAAAAAACAGCAGGATGAGGCTGACTAGTATTCTTTGACACAACCTCTCTCTATTCCTCCCTCTTAGAACCAGCCAAAAATATTTTGCTACCTAAAGCAGAACAATGACTGATGTCCTGCACCCATCCAATTCAAAGTTCATAGTGCCTGGAGCTAGCCACAAGGCAGCAAATCTGACAGTGCTTCTTCCTGTGCCCAACAGTAAAAATACAGTAACAAAAGATTAAATACCTAATAATTAGGTGTAGTTTTATACCACCCCAAACTGCTGCATGAAGCTGTCACTTCACTCTGCTGAATAGCAGCACTGGTCCTGTGAGTCACATACACTTAGCAGTGTATCAAATACATGCACTCCAACAGGAATAACCTTGATTAACCCCACTTTTTCCACTGCTTTTTAAAATGTCTCAGCTGGTCTCTTCTCACTTTCCACATATGACCTTAGCTGACTTTAATTGCTGCAAACTAAGTTCAATGTGCAAATTTGCACTCAGTTAACTCAGCAGGGAGGAAAGAAGAAGAGGGGGCAGAATCTTGCTCCTCCTAGGAGACTTAGGCAAAAGCAAGCTGCTGCAGATTTTCCTAGCTTGTGTGATTTTCTTTCTTAATAACTTTTGCTATCTTAAGCACATTCTGATGCTGATAGGTTGCAAATGTCCCAGTTTTCATCTATGCAATGTTGGAGAGTATGAAAATATACAAATATATACAATTTGACCTATGCACACTTGTGCTTGTCCAGCTGGAATGAATGCAGGCAAGCAGCAAACAGAAAGGAATGGTTTTCAAAGAAGTTGCCATGTTAGTCTCTTACAGCATTAAAAAAAAGGAGGGGCAATGTAGCAGCACTTTTAAGACTAACTGGTTTTCATTTAAGCATGAGCTTCCAGGGATATCAACCCACTTCTTCAGATGCGCTACAGAGTGATAGTCAGGCCTCAGGATATAAAGCATGTGGAAGTGGGATGGAATGGAATAGAAAGATGCAAATCATGATTCTCACCCTAAATTTTCAAAGGGTTGCATAAGATGATATAAGTCTTTCAGATCTTTACAATGATCAGTTAGTGTTCTCTGAAAGCAATATGTCTGCTGACCAAAAGTCATTTTCCTTGAAAAGATTTCCTTCCTTCCTTTTATTTATTATATAAAAACACAAAACACCAAACACAGACTAAACAAAGAAGAAATATATTAAAAAAGAATCCATACTATGGCAAACCAAAACTAAAAAATATCTAGAAAAACAACATTATAACCATCAGTCTAAACTAGCAAACAAATAACTGTACATAATTAAAAAGGTGGTACCCACCCCTGTTACCAACAACCCATAGTAACTCTACAGAATAGCTAATTAGATAAATCAAAATTATTACTAAATTTAATATATGGTGCTTAAGTTTAATTCTATAGTAAAAATAAATCTAATACAATTTGTATGTGTGTGTATATATGTATGTATATGTATATGTATGTATATATATATATATACAATATGTATACAATAATATGTATGTAATTAATGTGTGTGTGTGTATATATATATTATATATAATTTGTGTGTGTGTGTGTGTGTGTGTGTGTATATATTTGCCTATATCCAAATAAACTGAGCAAAATATTTATAATATTCATATAAAAATCATTCTGTTTCTTAATTCAACAAATCTTACCTCTTTAAAACCTCATTATTATTATGCATATATGCTATATATGCTATACAATTAGAAATATTTGTATAGCAACAAATTCAAATCATCTATAATTTTCTTTAACCCGTTCATATGTTACCACAGTAAATTAACATCTAATCATTTTAAAAAGGAAAAATACAAACTGCAGGGTCAAAACCCCAAATTCATCATGTTGACCTTCTTTTCACTTAAATAATCAGTCAATAATTTCCACTCCCTAGCAAAGTCATCTTCTGTGGAAACTTTTAGTTTAGCTGTGAGTTTATCCATTTCAACTACAGTCCTCCCTCTACATTTGCAGGTTTGACCTTTGTGAGTTTGATTATTCATGAGACATGGGCTTGCCTCCCCATCCCCATTTTCATCCTCCCCTTCCCTTGCATTCCCCATCCCAGGCTTGCCAGGCTTGTGTTCAAAATGGATGTTTTTTCTTTCTGGATGAGCAAAGCCCCCCTTCCACTACTAGAGGCATGTCCTCTCTCCCTTGTGGCTGCAGTTTCTGCTGTGTAATGGCTGCTGATTGGTCAGGTACTTGCTTTGCTCCTACCCCTCCCTTTTCAGATGGCCATTGGAAGTAACTAGAAGAGAAGAGCTGTGCTCTTTTCCCTTTGAGGGGAAAGTACCAGCAAGCCCTTTACTTTGTCTTTTTTCTCTCCCATCCCCCAATGCTGGGGCTAGAAGCAAAGGAATGTGAAGGGGAGCTCTGGAGAGGAATTGCAAGGGTGGGGTTATTAGCTATTTTCCCACTTTTGCAAGGGTTCTGTACCCCTAACTCTCACAGATGTGGAAGGGCTTGCCAGCAGTTTATTAAACTATTCAGTCATTGATGGAATTTCTGTTTTTTTCCAGTACTTTGCGTAGACTAATCTCACTGTTAATAACATATATAGAATCAATAGTTAGTATCTTCTCTCCAGATTTCCACCAAAAATAGTTCAGGAGACTTAAAAATTTGATATTTCAATTTTTTTTAATTATATTCTGTATTATTCTCCAAAACTGTTTAGCCTTTATCACATGTCCACCTCATATGGTATAAAGATCCAATATAGTCCTGACACTTCCAACAACTATTACTCATTTCTTTATGCATTTTAGAGAGTCTTTCTGATGCAAGATACCAGCGTAGCATCATTTTATAATAATTTTTTTGTAAGTCATAGCAAAGTGTATTTTTAATTTATATTGTCCATAGTCCTTCCCACTGATTCACAGATGTGGTATATCCAAAATTCTTAGCCCAGTTAATCATATATTCTTTTACTTGCTCATCTTCCATCTACATTTTCAACAAAAATTTATATGGCTTGGCAATCAAGTGTTCATCGTTATCTCACAGAAATATTTCAAAATCAGATTGATTCCTTTCAAAATCCTTATTCTTTTTATCTTCCACAAATCTTAAGTAAAATTGTCTATGTTAGAGCCATTATATTTTACAGCTCTCCTCTTGTAATTGCTGTATTCATTTCATCTCATAATCTTGGTCTTGCTTCCTTAATAAGTCATTATAAGTCAACCAATTACAGGATTTGTAATTGGTTGACTGAACAAACCCAAAGGGTGCTCACTAATGGCTGCTTTTCATCCTGGAGAGAAGTGACTAGTGGCGTGCCACAGGGTTCTGTCCTGGACCCAATGCTATTCAACATCTTCATCAATGACTTTGATGAAGGAGTAGAGGGCATGCTGATCAAATTTGCAGATGATACCAAATTGGGAGGGGTTGCTAATACACCAGAGGACAGGATCAAAATTCAAAATGACCTTGACAGATTGGAGAGCTGGGCCAAAGCTAACAAAATGAGTTTCAACAGAGAGAAATGTAAGGTGTAAGGCCCCACTTTGGGGGTTCCCAATATCAGTATGGTTTGGATGGGCACCATACCTAATTGGTATCATATGTAATTGGCAACACATTTTATTGGCTCTGATATCAAATTCAAGCCTGAAAGGTGACAGAGAGGTCAAACCGAGCGAGGGAAAGAATTCAACTGTAAATGTGAGAAGTATAGGTCAACTCCAAAATTCCTCCAGGTAGGACTGAGTCATTTGTCAGGCAAATACACACCATTCATGTAGATAATAGGCTTAAATAGAAGCTGGAATTTTCCAGGGAATCCAATTGTGAGGAGCCACTAGGACACCGATTGACAGATATCCATCCCTTGTACACCTGGATTCTTTCCTCTGTCCTCACAGCACCTACAATAGACAGCTATTACAACATCCATCATGTCTTTGTCAATCAAAGCAATAAGCCCATCAACAGGCAAAAGACTAATTGTCCACAACAGGTTCCCTTTATCTTGCATCTGGAACCTTCACAATCACAAGCCATTTTCAGGGTACAAATACCGCTGATTTGAGGGGGCCCAGTGCAGTCTCTTGAAGATCTACCCGTCACTCTGTCTGTCTGGCTCCTGAATGAGAACTACCCTTAGGTCCTACCTAAGCCAAAATACACTTCTGCTCTTCACTACTCTTCTGGACTGGTAATTATAAATCCCCCCAAATCCCTCAGCCTCTCTATAATTTTTCCTCCCTTTCTCTTTCAGCTAGCTCTTGTATGAATGTGTCATTGTGTGTATCTGGTGTGCATGCATAAGTGAATTGCTCTCAATAAAATCATTTTATTAGACAATTTTGCTTGGTTTTTGGCTTGGGCTGACCCTGTAAAAATTGGGTTTAAAGATCTCGCTAGGTTACCCTGCCTCTTGTAGTGCTACAGCTTGTGCTCTGGCTAAATCCCATTCCCATTCCCATTCCCCCGTATTTGGAGCACACTGAAGTACGGGACCCCAGAAATCAGGGTAACAAAGGTCTTACACTTAGGCAGAAAAAATGGAATGCACAAATATTGGATGGGGGACACGTGGCTGGATAACAGTATGTGTGAAAGGGGTCTAGGAGTCTTGGTGGACTACAAGCTGAATATCAGTCAGCAATGTGATGTGGCAGCCAAGAAAGCCAATGCAGTTCTTGGTTGCATCAATAGGAGTATGGTGTCTAGATCAAGGAAGGTAATGGTAGCACTCTATTCTGCTTTGGTTAGGCCTCATTTGAAATACTGTGTCCAGTTCTGGGCACCTAGTTCAAGAAGGATATCGACAAGCTGGGATATGTCCAGAGGAGGACGACCAAAATGGTGAATGGTCACTATGAGGAGCGTCTTAGGGAGCTGAGTATGTTTAGTCTGCAGAAGAGAAGGTTAAAAGGGGACATGATAGCCCTGTTTAAATATTTGAAGGGATGTCATGGCGAGGAGGAAGTGGGCTTGTTTTCTGCTGCTCCAGAGACTAGGACAAGGAGCAATGGATTTAAGCTGTAGGAAAGGAGATTCCACCTGAACCTCAGAAAGAACTTCCTGACAGTCAGAGTTGTCCAGTAGTGGAATAAGAGGGGACAAGATAGCCATTTTTCAATATTTGAAAGGATATCATATTGAAAAGGGAACAAGCTTGTTTTTCATTGCTCCAGAGACTAGGACAAGGAACAATGGATTCAAGCTGCAGGAAAGGAGATTCCACTTGAACCTCAGGAAGAACTTCCTGATGGTCAGAACTGTCCAGTAATGGAATAAGCTACCTCAGAGTGTGGTGGAGTCTCCTTCTTCGGAGGTTTTTAAGCAGAGGCTGGATGGCCATCTGTTGGGAGTGCTTTGATGTGTGTTCCTGCATAGCAGGGAGTTCGACTGGATGGCCCCTGTCATCTATTCCAACTCTATAGTAATATGATTTTATGATAAGATTGATTAGACTTCATTTCTGTTCTATAAAAACCTCTTGTGGCAAGATCCAAACTGGTGTCTTTGGACATAGTCTTGATTTGTATTTAATCCATAATTTTATAATTTTAGGAGGGCATACCTTACACAATGGTTTTTAAAGGTCACATTGATCTTAACTTTCTCGTACCATAGATACATGCGTGATCCAAATCTTAAGTCATGTCCTTCTAAATTCAAAAGTTTATTGTCTTCTAATGTTATCCATTTTTTAATTCAAGTCATACATGTCATACATGAAGCTACAAGATAGACTTTACAATTGGGCAGTCCAAGACCTTATTGTTCTTTTGAATCTTGTGGCACCTTAAATCTTACTCTAGATCTTTTTTTCCTCCCAGACAAATTTTGACAAATCTTTTTGCCACATTTTGAATGGTGTTTCTTTAGTCAAAATCAGTATCATTTGAAAAAGAAACATCATCTTCAGAAGGACATTCATCTTTATCATAGAAATTCTTCCCAATAAAGCTAAATTCAGCTTCTGCCATTTTTCCATATCAGCCTTAATCTCTCTTCAAATCTTAGTATAATTATTGTTATATAGTTGGCTTTTATTTCTAATTAAATTAATACCTAAGTATTTTAACTTTCTTTTCTGTTTTAAAACTGGCTTTTAACTATAGTTCATTCTTATCCTGGAGAGCAGTGGTTCTCAACCTGTGGGTCCCCAGATGTTCATGGACGTCAGCTCCCAGAAGCCCTGAGCATTGACCATAGTGGCTGGGCTTCTGGGAGCTGAAGTCCATGAACATCTGGGGACCCACAGGTTGAGAACCACTGCTGTAGAGTCATATTTTTAATCAACACTTTAGTCTTCTCTTTATTTTCAAATCAGCTAACATTCCAAATTCTTTAATTTTTTCTTTCAATTTCAAAGTTGATTCAAGAGGATTCTGAAGCATTATTATGACATCATCCACAAAAGCTCTTACTTTAAATTCTGTTTTTCTAATTCTAACTCCTGTTATTTCAATATCTTGCCTAACTGCAAGTTTCAAAACCTGTATCACCAGGATAAATAAAAGTGGAGACAATGGACAACCTTGTGTCCCTCTATAAATTGAAAAAGAAAAACTCCTTTATTGTATCTCCATTAACTATTATTTTTGCAAATTCATTTGAGTAACTAGATTTAATCCAAGTCAAAAAAACTGAGCCAAAATTCATGAATTCAATCACCTTGAAAAGGAAATGCCAGTTTAAGTTGTCAAAAGCTTTTTCAGCATCTAAAACAATTAGTGCACCTTGTTTTTCATTGTGGTTTTCAAAATATTCAGTCACTTCCAGTCCAATTCTAATATTGTCCATCTGTTGTCCTGATAAAATCCACTCTGATATACTTGTTCATTGATATACTTGTTCAATAAATTCTTTAGTCTTTCAGCTAGTACTTATAATCATTGTTCAACAATAAAATTGGTCTATAATTCTTTGGTAATGTTAGATCTTGTCCTTCTTTCAGAATCAATGAAATACTATCTTCTTTCCAAGAATCTAGAATTAATCCAGTTTCTAAAACGCCATTCATTACCATTTGCAAGGGGAGTAATAACTCTTCATTCATCCTTTTATAATAATGGGTACCAAATCCATCCAATCCAGGTGTTTTCCCTGCTTTTAGTTTTTCAGCTTGTTCTGTTTCCATAGTGGTAATCTTACAGTTAATCTGTTCTTGTTCTTTTTCATTCAAATGAAGTAAATTCTGTCTGTTCAAATATTCTTCAACCTTTGCAAGTCCTTATCTTTGGTGTATTCTTTATCACCTTCTTTCAATTTCATAATCATTCTCTTCTGTCTTTCTTTTCTTAAGTCTGTAAGCTAACCATTTATTGGGCTTGTCTGCATACACAAAGTTCTTTTGCTTCAAACAATTCAACTTGTTTTCTATTTCTTTTGTCATCAATGTTGACAATTGATTTCTCAATAATCCAAGTTTTGGATGACAATATTGTTTGTGAGAAGTAACCTTTAAATTCAACCTCTGGATTCAGGAAAGACTGTTGATAGGAGGAGAAGAAGATCCTCCAATAAGGTATGCATACCATCTAACATTTCATAGATAAAAACTGGAACTTGTACAGCCAAATAACGTCAGAGTGTGGTCAAGACAGCCAAAGTTATTAATGAGAAATAACCCATAAGCTAGGAGAGGCTGCAGCAGTTTGATCTTCCTGAGCCTACTAGGAAGGGCAAGATTCCACCCGCTCCTCTCCTCTCTGGTGAGTTAACTGAGTGCAGACTACTTTTGCATTTTGAACTTGGCATGTACCAACTGAAGTAAACTGAGGATGAAGAGGGGAATAACAAGAAGGAGACAGGGAAAAGCTAGAACACTTTAAAAGCAGTTGAAAATGTGGGATAGCATAAGATATATCAGGACTGTCCCAGCCAAATTGTGTGGATTCTACTACTGGTGCAGAGATGGAGAATCTGCAAGGATGTAGCCCTTAAAGGCCTTAATGTACGCCCGATGGGTTCCATGAAACCAACTGTAAAATCCTTCCTGCTGCCAATTTTCGTCTTGTTCCTTATAGAACATTCACGTCATCCTCACCCCAAGATCCTCTTCCCAAACTGGAGGAGGAAGCAAAGTCAAGAAAGCTCATCACTGTCTTACTGCAAAAATATAGAATCACTGAGGCAGGGGTGTGCATCCTTCAGATAATATCACAGATATGGAGTTTGAAAAAGCTGTTTGCAGATTACTGCTCATGAATCCCAGAATCCAAAGCCCATGGGGGATTCTGAGAGCTGTAGTCCAAAACCTTTCCCCAAACTCTACAACAGATGGCTCTAGGGCCAAAAACATTTGGCACCTTTAGTCTAGGGGCAGTATTTTGACACTTGCAACATGGCTTATCCCACAGAAGACAAAGGAACATCTGGAGTGAGGGATCATTGTCCCCTTTCAACAACCCAGGAAGTAAAAGCTGAAAGCAGCAAGATTTCCTGTATGTCCCTGCCAAACAGGAACAGAAAAAGGGGTGGAATGAAGAGTGCTTGAAGCATGAGGGCTAAGGATAATTGGAGGATGAGGGCTAAGTTGTCATGGGAAGCCAGGTCATTTATGCCAGGTTGTTTGTTTAATTTATATACTGCCCCTCTCTCATATGGGATTCAAACCAGTGTAGAGCATCTAAACACACACACACACACACATGTTACCACTGTGAATTGGCCTGGCCTTTGGTAACCTTTAGATATCATTTTGATATCACAATTCGGCCCTGCTTTGCCACCAGCCAAGTGTTTGTGAGGTCACCGAACAAGCGCGAAGCTAGGCATGGCTATTCACACCAAGGCAGGCCAGAAACTGCCAGATCTGCTTTAGGGGACCTCCCAAAACAAACTCCTTCATTACTAAAACAAAGAGACCTCTGCCCCGAGAGGGCACCCTGGCGAGCTAAGTGCTTAACTGCCAAGCTAGCCGCATCTACATACTGGCCATACTATTGTCAATTCGGTCCATAACTCAATCATGTAAATTCTGACCTTTTGGAGACGTTGTCTCCAGCCCAGGTTTTCGCCCAAGACCAGACTAGCCTACGGTCATTCCTTCCCCTATAAAAAACCACCAGTTCTGAGAGCTCTTCGGATCTTTTGCTGGAACGCTCGGACTTCACTGAACTTCCATCCCGCCTTGCTGCTGCTTCTTCTGCGAGTTCCCTTCGGCCGCCACGCCAGGTTTCCTTCTTTCCAATTGGCTTTCTTCAGGACTGCGAGAAAGGTGGTATAACACCCATTCCCCAAAACTCTCTTTTCTTTTTCTTATTTAGTAATGTGGCTGTGTTTTCTTAATAAGTCTTTAATAAATATTATTGCTAGTTTGAACTGCTTTGTCTGCTCACTGACCTGATGCTGTATACGTAGGGTAAAAGATCTCCGCTAAGTTACCCTGCCTCTCCTTAGCCAAGAGAGTGCTCCAGCTAATTTCCCCATCTTTGCTTGTTGTTTGGTTATTTGGGTGTCCCTCATGGGACTCTCAAGTCACAGGGTAACACACACACACTATAATTTTAACAGTTTTTAATAGAAAATTTAAAACACAAACTAAATTTGATGCTAAAAACCCAAGTTAAAAATAGTATGAAAGGGTTCCAGCATCCAGTTACATTAATGGAGGACATGATTTAGCAAATTCCACTAGATTGTGCATTCCTGAAGTGCTGTGCCTGACAGTGGAAGCTTCCTCTATCAAGTAAGTGGGCTTCCTGATACACGGGGACCCTGAAGTCTGTGCATGAGCCAGTGTCTGTTTGGGAATGGAGTGGCCAGAGCGTGTTCTGAGGCTACAGGGGAATCACACACTTTGGTGGAGCTGGGGAAGGTGAGAGTATTTCACACACACCCATATGGACATTACATTTTCAGCTATATTCTTGCTTATGGAAGACAAGAAGCCCTTCGCCTGCCACAGCTGCCCTTTGCCTGTAGTATTAGAGCTTCCTTGCATTTGGATTTAAAGAGACAGTACTTCTTTTTTTATTTTTATTTTTTTGGATCGTTTCTGGCACTATAGGAGAATCAAGCTGAGTATTCAATTTTTCCTTTTTCGTTTTCTTACTTTTAACCTTGGGATTATATATCTTTTTTGTGTACTTGGATTTTTTGAAACATTTTAGATTTGAATTTGGATTATGAACTTTTTCCCCTTGACTTTTAAAGGACTGACTGCCTTTCTTCTGATGTTTGACAGTCTGCATTGTTTGGCTATTACTTCGAGCTTTTGGTGTGGATTATAGTATTGGACATAACACTAATTATGGAATAGGACTTTTGTTTTTAATACTAAGATAATCATATAATTTGCCCAGTCTGTTTGATGAGCAGTGTTGTGCTAATTTTAACATCTCTGGGAAAATTTACACAAGCTCTCCTGTTATCTAATGTTTTCAGTACACAGCCTTATTATTTTGGAATATAGGATGTATTGAATGGAATTTATCACAGTTTCAGCCTTAGACTGTGACACTCAGACTAGAAATGACCTAGGAAGGTCTGAAGAAGTGCCTCAGTATTTTTTGCATTTTTGGGCTGAATTTAAACAAGCTAATATTTCTACTGAGAAAAAGTTTGAAGTGCTTACAGAACTGTCACAATTGCCACAAAAGCTCAAAGATAGTCTAGAAGATGAGGAGCTTAAAATGAACAGATGGCTGAAATGACATGCTGGCAGTTTGAGGGAAAAGAAGATAACAACACAAACTTTGTAAGACCTGACCTGTGACTTTGAAATCACGTCTATACAATAACGATAAACATCTGCAAGACATGGTGAGAGTCAGTATGGTTGATTTTGGAATGATGAATGTAAGGGATGTCACAAACCAATCTACAATTGTGAAATTGAATGGTAATCTGGACTTGATAGAAGGGCTTTTAGGTATACTGAAATATGATCTAGTTCTTGGAAAAAACAGAAAGAAGTAAAAGAGGAAAGAAGAAGGCATCTGATGAAACAAATGGCTTATGGTTTATGGTTTATGAAATTGGTTTATCATTAAAAGTTAGTAGAGGATAAAGTTATGAAGGGATCTAAGATATTTGATGATAAAGTTAGCTTTTTCTTTTCCCTCATAAACTCTTAATTTTAAATTTGACATCTCTATTATCACAAGAAGAGTAATTGGAAAACAGTTTTACTTTGTTGCTTTTAAAGGTTACTTACTATATAGAGAACTATCATTTTAAGAATTATTAATTTTGATAAAGAATAGAATAAGAGTAAGGGATTAATGATTAAAATTGTTATGCAATTAAGTTTTTAAAATGATATTTGATAAACAAGTTGGAATTGTTATTAATAACTTATTTAGAATTATTAATTACTAGTGTATATACCTGGCGTTGCCTGGGATTTTATTTTCTCATAGTGAGAGAAGTAAAATATATTTTAGTTTCTGCAGTATTATTAACATGTATTACTAACATTTATGTATTAGCTTATAAGTATAACACATTTTAGACATATTTACACATATATTTCAGTGTATTTTGTATTTCCTAAAAAGGAAAATTTTTAGATAGCAGTCAAACAAGGGAGGGCCTCCCAAGACCTTGAAGGGTGACTGGTATATTTCAGATAACACAGGAAGACAAGACAAGGCCTATGTATGGAGTAAACTGATTTATAGGGATATGGCAGAGCACAAAGGGGTACTTTGAAACTGCTGATAAGACACCTGGGATGTAACATGATGCACGAAGGAAATGCATAATTAATGCATGATCACATACACTGTAAATATGGGGAAGGGGAAATGCAGCTTCTTAGGCGATTCTGATAGGCTTGTGACCCTTGGGGTTCTATCCAATGGGGTCCCAGCAGAGGGAAAACCTGCGTCGGGGATAGGGATAAAACATGA